>JARGYF010000144.1:0-175835 GCA_029203975.1 Mycena vitilis
GGTCGCGGGGGTCGAAGTAAACGTCGGGTACAAGCCGCTTCGGTAGCCTGATGGGCTCTTCATCAACCGCAGCGACGGAAGAGTGCCGCGAGAGGGACGGAACAGAAAGAATCATATCGCTCAATGGCGCGCTGCCTCAGGATATCATTGAAAGATCGTGAGCGCGTGGAAAATGACATACACATTTACAGCGGAGTGGACCACCGGCCTTGCTTCAGCAGCCATTTCCGCAAGAATGTTGAGCGCAGATACTTCCCCTGCCGAGACCACAGGCGCGCCGGGAGCATCGATGTTGTCGCCGTCGCCAGATTCTTCGTCGCGTACGAAATTATGATGGGCGGGATTGTTGATTGACAAGTCGCGTATCTCGGGATCGGGTGTCGGTGAAGTGGGAGGGCCGGATGGAGAGCGCGTGTATCGACGAGGGCGTCCGATTGGTCTTACCTCACTTTTAGGGGCATCCCAATGACGCCGCCGGGCCCTAACGTCGGCACTACGCAACGTAAGTGTTCAATTCCGGCGTGCTCCTGGGGACTTGCCGTCGTTGTGCCATTAGTAGCTTTTGCTTCTCCCGAACCGCTGGACGGCTGAAGATTTTCGATACCCCACACTAAAACAAGACAATGTAGTCGTACCGCCGATATTCTGCTGCCGCTTCACGTCGTTTCTGAGCCTTTTCCTCGGCGGTAAGCCTGGTACAGGGTCAGCGGGTCAGCGGATGCGGAAGTTGAGAAATCACAGTTGACTCACTCAAGAGCCTTGTCATGAGCTTTTCTCTTCTTTGAGGCCATGACCGTCGAGGTCAAGAGGTGATGGCGCTGATGGGGTCACATGACCGTTGTTCTCTTTCTGCCCGACTCTTCTCTGGTGGTCTTCGCCTTTCCATTTCTTTGTTTTCCTATTCAAAGAATAATTTGGCTTTCATAGTTGCGTCCTTCTACTGTACTATTTCGACCACTTATTCACGGCATGTCACCCGTCACCACGGAAGTTCACTGGGTTCGGTCTTCAAAAGCCGACGGACCCTGTCACCGACTTTCGAAAATTCATTCGCCCCCATCAGCCCGCTTGTGTCCGCAGCTGCCCGCGCAGCGCCACCAAATGTCGATCCTGGCTCTAAGGGGCTCGGGAAGCATTCATCTATATTTAAAAGAGCAAATTCGCCTCATCTTCGTCCCCTTGGTGCAGTCCACCTTCGCTTGCGGCGAAAGTGTTCACTTCATGCGGTACGCGAGGCGGCACTGAACAGGCCAAAACCAGGGACGCGCGATCACACGCAGAAAGGCTTGGAAATCATGTTTTTTATATATATGCGCCGACATAGAGGGAATAAAATTACTTCTCCTGTACCAATGGCTGCACCTCCAACTCTGAAAATGACCGACTGGATTGGGCACGGGAGGGCATGGTCGACAGCCCCGCCAGCGCTGAAGAAGATGGCCGCCCACTTGTTTTCGATTCCGCAGGCCGTCGAATACGAGCTCCTTCCGACGCCATTCCTCCCCATCGCCAAAATGCTGGAGTTTCAACTCCCCCTCCAGAACTCGACAAGGGCGGGGGTCCAGCCTGCGCAATATTTCAGCCTCGTCGCTCCCGACATCAACGGCGCGGATTTGTTGCTTCGCGCGCGGCGTCTTCCTATTCCGGATATGAAGACTGTCAACAAACTTGTCGCCTGCAGTCGGCAGGCTTGGCTCGACGGCTACCAGTCCATGATCTACAGTCACCTCGACGGTTCCGTTACTCATTTCCCGCTCTGGATCTTGACGTTCTGGGTTGCCGTGGGGGAACTCAAGCGAGACGTCTGGGGGCCGTGGCGCAAGGCACAGGGGTGGATCAATGAGCAGAAGAAAGTCTCGAGAAGTAATCCTACCCTTGCCGCTCTCGCACACGAAGCGACATCCCTACTGACGATGCTTCCGTGGGGGGTCGCAAAGCCCCCAGGCCTTTCGGATTCTGAGCCGCTCTACACGCTGTGGAGATTCGTCGGCCCGAATTGGCTGGCGGGGTCGAACATGAACGACATGGCCGAGCTTCTCCGGTACAAGATCAATAGCGACTCGAGTTTAGTGAAAAATACTCGTGTCTGGGGTACGGCTCTCGTGCCAAAGATTCTTGAAGCTTATCGCGCGGCCGGAACTGGTGTGTGGTCTTTAAACAATGATTTCGGCACTAACTGATCTGTCTGTTCAGACTCCACATACTCGACGGCGTCGGATATGCGCTGGGTTCGTGAGATTGCAAACGACATTGTGAAGAACAAGGCTGCGCTACTGACCTATGCGCACCTCGGAGAGATCACTGATGAGCCGCACTGGGTAAGCGTCGTCTTCGATTGTCGCGACAAGCCTGTCGTTCGTTACGGTGACTCCTTTGCGTCCCCAATTCCCAAGGAGTTGGCGGCTGCTTGCGAATGGTGGCTCAGCCAGCATGCATTTGCCGACGTTGGGGATGCGGTGCTTCCAATTGCCCGCCAGACGGATGGCTTCTCTTGTGGGATGTTGGCGGATAACGCGCACGAGCACTTCGTCGATCCTAGCATCCCCTTGGACAAACCTTCCCATGTAGCCAACGCTCGGCTGAAAGTGTTCATTGAAATTGCTAAGCGCGGCCTTGAGCAGGTAAGATTTCCACTGAACTCCCTGAGTTTTCCACTTACCTCTGCGGTAGCTCGAGATCGAACGCGCCATGGCAATTGCAGGAGACGAAGACTCGGACGATCGGTCCGATCAAAACACAGCCACCCCTCTTGCTCCCGACGCCAGCGAGTCCGACTCAGACGCGCCAATTGTGCTTGGAGGCAGGAAGCGAGGCCAGGCAGCGTTCACCTTCACCTTCCCTCCCCCATCTCCTGCTGGCAGCCCCCTCTCCGCTTCGTCTCCGCGTCCCACAGCAGGAAAACGTCCCAAAGGACATCCCGATGCTCCGACACCAAACCCCAGCCCACAGAAGCGGCGTATCTTCAAAAGGCGTCCAGATTCTGCGATCCCGGCCCCCCCTCAACCTTCCTTCGCTGCTGCTGCGCCCTCTTCGAGTCCCAGGACCAATGCCGACACTTTCGCGCCATCGACGCACCAAGCAGACCACGATGGCTATTGTACGGATACAGAGAGCGGGAAGGAGGGAGATGGCGCCGAGGACGCGGCTGACTTCTTCTGGGGCCCCGAGGACGATGCTCCTGGTCCGCCTGAATCGCAAATGAGCCGAGGTACGTCTGACTCATAGTCTCTTGTTTTTTTCGACGTTGATGCCTGTATCCGCAGATTCTTCGTCTCAAGAGCGCGCCGGTACCTTCACCGGGATCCTGCCCAAAGACAGCGACACTTCCGCTGCCTCCGACGACGACATGCCTGCGCTGCAAGATGTCTCCTGCACCGAAGACTCGGACGACGACTCCCTTGCTGGCGACGCGTCGGACCTCGGAGCCGGCGATGCTGCCGACGGGGAGGCCATACCCCTGGATCCTCCTCGTGCCCATGCGTCTCTCGGCGCTGCGCAGCCAGCCGAGTCCGTCGCACCTGCGAGGCGGCCGACAATTTTGTCTTTCTGGAAGGTCGAGACAGTGGAGGAGAAGGTCGTGCGGCTGGAAAAGGACTCGAGGGAATACGGGGCCCACGCTGATGAGGTGCGAGCCCGGGAGATCGAGCTGAGACGCCGGAAGAAGGCGAAGGAGCGGGTCGCTGCAAATGAGCGGATGCGGCGACACCGTGAGCGCGCCCTCGATGCCAAGATCGCAGCGGGCCACGTCCCGGGAAAGAAACGGGTGAGTCGCCAGTACACAAGCCCGAACAATGCTAACTCATACCGCAGAAGCGAGTTGAGCTTATAGACGACGACGAGGTCGTGGATCCACGCCTAGCCGAGCTTTCACGCCCGCTTCGTCAAATCCGCGAGAACGGCAAAGCGAAGAACAAGCCGTGCGGTCGCAAGCAGAAGGCCGCGAACGCCAAGCGCGACGCAAAGAACGTCAACTGGCAACATCCGATCCTTTGGTCCCAGATTGTGGCAGCCACCCGTCGAGCTGGCAGGCCCTGGAAGCCGCGCGCCATCCTGCAAGAGCTCCACAAGTCCAATTTCAAGGATTTCAGTCGACTCGCAGAGCAGGTGATCGGGACTTGGATCACGCACGATGGAGGGACGTCGAGGTGGAAGGACCATGTGCTTACGCGGGTCACTGAGGGTACAGGAAACACGCCGGGCGGGCACACGACGCGATGCGGAGTCCTGGTGAGTGTTTCGTCAGGACCAATGAATCGTGATGCTCACACATTCGATTAGCACCCGTACCCGGAGACTCGCAAGAAAATCAATGACCATCTCACTTCCCTTCGCGGCGCCGGCGTCGCACTCACTCTCCTGTCGATCCGCGCCCTCATGGTGAGCCACATTGAGCACGATGCGCCCGAGGTTTTCCAGCGCACCATGGGTGACGGAAGCAAGTTCCGCTGCTCCGAATCTTTCGCCCGGCGCTACTTGCGCAACACCCTCGGCTGGAGCGAGCGCCGGTCGACCAAGGCCGCCCAGAAACTTCCCGCAAACCACGAGAAGGTGCTGGAGGAGGCCTTCTTCCGGCAGGCGCATGTCATACGCGATTACGCGATACCTGCCGCTCTGCGCGTGAATACCGACCAGACTCAGCTTGTCTACCAGCAAGGGTCCGGCTCGACGTGGAACCAGCGTGGGGCGAAGCAGGTGGCAACTGTGGGGCAGGAAGAGAAGCGGGCGTTTACCCTCATTCCGTCCATTTCGGCCAGCGGCGTCTTGCTACCGATGCAAGCGGTGTTCATGGGCAAGACAGACATGTCTTGTCCCACGTCGAGGGCTTCGCGCTACGATGAGGCCATCGCGCTGGGCTACGTC
This sequence comes from Mycena vitilis, assembly GCA_029203975.1. Classification (NCBI taxonomy): domain Eukaryota; kingdom Fungi; phylum Basidiomycota; class Agaricomycetes; order Agaricales; family Mycenaceae; genus Mycena; species Mycena vitilis. Next base: position 4,861 of record JARGYF010000144.1, read on the forward strand.
ATGATCCCCTCGAAGACCTCGACATACTGGTCTAATCAGCGCACTATGCAAGACATTGTCAACGATATCATCGCCCCGTACTTCGACGCCAAGAAGCTTGAGCTTAACCTTCCTCCATCGCAGATGGCGATCTGGTTGATCGACTGCTGGTCGGTGCACAAGTCGAAGGAGTTCCTTGCGTGGATGAAGAAGAACCACCCTTGCATCACCGTCCTCTTCGTCCCGGGTGGCTGTACCGGTCTCTGGCAGCCACTTGATGTCGGCGTCCAGCGCCTCCTCAAGCTCAGCATCAAGCGCTCAGCCCACCGTGACCTCGTCGACGAGGCGCTCGTGCAGATCCAGGCGGGCCGTGCTGCGCACGAAATCAAGCTCGACACCACTCTTGGTACCTTACGCGATAGGTCCGTGGGCTGGATTGTGCAGGCCATTCACGACCTCGATGACCCCGCGACAATCATGAAGGTACGTCTATCCCATTATGTCTTACTTCCATCGTTCTAACCTTCTATCCAGGCATTTGAAATGTGCCGCGTCGGTAACTGGAATCTGTCGCAGGCCTCGCTTACATCGGCTGAAGCTCTCGCCGCTCTACGGGAGCTTCGCACAACCAATCCGACGCTCCACGCCGCTCTTACTCAAGACAAGCCCGCAGAGGACGGTGTCGAGGATGATGACCCCTACCCCGAGGTTGACGTCTATGACGACTGCGACATTCCTCTTGACGTCGTCGCGGAACATCTTTCCTCGGGTGGAGCATCAATCGCGGCAAATTTCACCGTTGACGCTGCGGGAGGGATCACGCGGTCGGGGGATGCTGAGGCATCGGACGGAGAGGCGGATTCTGTGCCGGTTGTTCTCGGCCGGGGCCAGCGGAAAAAAATAGTTTCCTACCGTTATCAAGGCTCCGCGTGGGAGGAGCACTAGTTTTTTTTCTTTCGCATTTTTTTCATCGGTTTTTTTTTGTCAAATTTGCGTAGCTCAAAAATCGTTTTCCCCCCTTTTGCCGGCCCCAGAAAATAAGGTCTTCACTCACCGGATGTCACCGTCACCGACCCAAATTCATTCATTTCACGAGGGCTTGTCACCCGTCACGTGAATAAGTGGTCGAAATAGTACAGTACGTCAATTCTCTACCGGACTCTTTACGAAAACGGCCTTGAAAGTACCCATCAGCGAGTTAGAGCGTCCGAATCCCGCCCAATGTTTTCCACATCTCGAGCGCGAATTCAACGTCGGGGGTCCCATTGATGGCCTGATGAACTCCCAAGGTACTTATGATCACCAGAAAAAAAACTCAACCCAAGTTGATACCTTTCACCGTCTGGCCTGGATAGCGCTCATATTTCAGTTGGGTTTAATGAGTCTCGCCCTTACATCTTTGAACACCTTCACGTTTTGACCGAAGACACCTCATATCTGTTGCAGAAACCTGACATTCAAATAGGGCTAGGCTCTTGGATATCTTCTGGATACACGTATCTGAAATTCACGGCACCCTTTCTCAGTCAATGAATTTATTTCGGTGTTAGATCATTTTGGCGCCCGTTTGGCGCCGAGTCCCGTTTTGGCAAGTGGAAGGAAATTCCGACCGATTGCCCCCATTAAATTGGGTTGCAAGATACAAGAATTTCTGTGTACTCGAAATCGCGCAAGCTGGGGTCTTGCTGTTGTTCGAGGTACGATGTTATGTTAGAGTTTCTCTAGACCATCCTGACATCACCATCACGTCTGTCGTAAAAATAGCTGCTTCCACTCTCAGCTGGCGCCAAGTGCAGATCGATCTCGACCACCTCCAACGCCACCAGCGCGACCGAGATCTCAGTCGGATTTCCTCTGTAACGCTACCTGTCTACCTACCTCCCAATTCAGCCTGCCCTGGAAATCTACTGAGAGACTAGAGTCGCATCCAGTGACGCCACCCACGGCTGCGACTGGATGAAAAGGAGACCGCCGCTGAGGGTGTTCCCGCTGTCGAAGCCGTGGTGCCTGAGGCACGGCGGATCCATCGCGCCTGGGCAGTGGGCAATCTGTACCCGGATGCAGTGATTGAGCGAGCACATGCAAACGCATCACCCTCAAGATGTCCTTGCCCGTCGCGCTTCTTTTTGCTCAAGGTACGTTGCTTGCAATTTGGACGCTCGCTGCTGACGCCGAAATTATCCAGGCATAGTTCTGGAGCGCATCGAGGCACTGGAAAGACAGCTACCACCGACGCCAGAAATTGCTGGCACGCGGACCTTCGCAGATGGCAAAGATCGACAATCAAATTCTTCGTGTGGATACGGAGCGCCGCCTGATGGAGACGGTTCTCGTTAACTTGCAGAAAACCAATATCAAAACAAATAAATTTCTTTCCGCCCATCCACATCCATGTCCACACCTCCTCGTCCTCGAATGACTCCGGCCGAAGACAAAGCTCTCAAGCTTGGTGCGTCATTGACCATCTAAATATATGTTTTGGCTTAATCGGAACTCCAGAGGCCATGCGAAGTAAAGGTCACCCCGAAACGCCTCAGCTGAAGGCGTGGCTCGACCACTACCGCCCCCCGCCTAACCCACCGACGCAACGGTTCGCCGCCCTACTTGCTCGCGTTGCTGCCCGGAACAACAACGCCAAAAAAAACCGATCCGCGCGAACAGCATTTGCCCGAGCGCAAACCTGACTTCCACGAGCGCAAGTTCGCCGCCCTCGTCGCTCGTGTGGCTGCCCGAAAGCAGCGCGTCGACAACCTGGTGGCCCTTCGTGGTCGCGCTATCAAATCTTCGGAGCGTGTTTGGCCACCGCCACCCTGTCACAGACGCCACAAAGAAAACATCCGCCATAGGGAACTCAAACGCGAGGAGGAGGAAGCGCGCCGGGCGGCGGAGGTAGCGAGGGAGCGTGTGGCACGCGAAGAGCGCGTCGCGGTCTTGATGCGACTGCGCGAGGCGGGAGCGGGGCGGCGCCGCAAATTAATTTAAAGTCTCACATTTACTTCGCGTACATAAGTGGACTTGGCAATTTTGAGTTATCGTGATCTGCCCAGACGGGTCATTTTCCAAATGGGGCGATCAACATGTGGCGCAGCAATCTCTCTTCAAAACCGCTCACACAAATCATGGTCTACCCTCCCTCCTGGGCCTCCAGCTATGAACGTACCGACACTACCGACTGACATCTGGCGGCACATTGCCAAGCTTTGCCCGCTCTCTACCCGGCTCGAAATCGTACAGCTTAACTCATCTCTATGGTTCCACGTCGTCTCGCTTGTCTACCGCGACGTTTTTGTTGGAGCGCGTGCGATGAAATTCGTCCATACCCTGGCCAACAACGCGAAGCTCCCAGCCCTGGTATAGTCGCTCGCTCCCCCGCCTTACCTACACCTCTGACCATTTCAAAAGGTGAAAGGTCTTGAATTCGAGGAGTCGTCCGAGACCGCCGTCGACGCGACGGAATGGGCACGCGTTCTTCCCGCAATGAAGAGCCTTGGCTGGCTCATGGTCTGCAGCACCGTTCCCTGCCCCTTCCACGTCATTCCCTCCATCACTTTCCGCCTTTGGGCCTTCGGCTCGTACTCGTCTGTCGTCGGCTCTTGGGTCGACCTCATTGCGTCTCAAAGCGGACTGACGGAGCTCCTCCTTTGGTCGGATTACTACGGTCCAACTCTTGGGGTCGACAAGCTCCCGATGCTGCGCAGCATGAGGGGTCGGCCCGCAGACGTGGCGCGTTTTGCGAATGTGCACGCCCTCGACGACATCTGGTTCTTTATCCCGCCCTTCGGACGAGGACGATCTCTCAAAGGCGCGGATCTGGACCTATTCGCCGCCTCGCAGACGCGCCTTGTCACTGTCCGCATGCGACCCTCCCAGTTTATGGTCCTCTTCAGCGCCGCGCCACGGGTGTTGACCGGTCTTTGCCATATCGTGCTTGAGGAGGAATTGGCGTGGTCTGACTTCACGGTGGACCCCGACGCACTCTTGGTGAGTGTCCTTTCTTTCGCGTACCCTTGTCCGTTACTGAAGCTTCACAGGATGGTTCCGCTCTCGCGTTGATGTTCGCAGCGCTGGATGACCGCTTCCCCGCCCTGCGCAGCGTCTGTCTCGCCTTCTACTCTTTCGCCTTCAACCGCACTCGGACTCGCCGTCTACTCAATCGCGCCGATGGCGCATATTTCGCCAGACTCTTGGCCCCACTGCATCGGGCCCCACTTCTCAATGCCCTCCGCATCTTCGCTGCGGATGGCTGCGCTAGTTACGAAGATTGGGGCGCAAAAACGCAGGTGGTATTATACAAGGACAGAAAGGTGGGGCCCGAGGAAGACACGGACCGGGCAGTCGCGTTTGGAAAGGTGGACCCGGGGGAAGAAACGGACAACGCGGTGGTTGCGTTTGAAGTGCAGTATACTTTTTTGTTCTAGTCTTTCGTCTTGTGTCCTTTCTTTTTGCTCTACCCTTGAATCTAATCACTTATTGCCCTTGCAATTAGTTCGAGGCGGGAGAATCGAAATCTATGATCTACAAGAAACCCAATCGGCCGAACAAGTACGCGGGTGCAAACGTCCTATCGGGTATCAGACTGTGTCGATGTCGAGCATGCATCATGGCTTCTTCCCCAAACCTCATAGTAAGTTAAGCCTCATATAGGGAACCATTGAATTCAACGACGTCCTCAGGCTGGTTCTACATCCTCGGAACCCCCTGCAGTTTGCTCTCGCTGCGCTCAATCAAATCCGGCGTATCGATGCCAAGATTGCCAGGACATCCTGTGCCGTGCATGCGCCGTCCGCACGGATGCACACTTGTTTCACCAGTTTCAGGTACGCCATGCGCATTCAAATCAGATGCATTAAGTGAAGCTCCAACCACAGTGTAGGATCGCCGACTCGGTCTCTTTCCAGCGTGTTTTTGCCTGGCAGTTGGGGCTGCGCCTGCGGCTCTTGCATGGGCCTGAGGCTCCTTGTCCGAACCGCGTCGTCCAAACCGGCTTCCGCGTCTTCAGCGCTTCCGGAATGGTGGAGCTCGACGTGGAATTCTGCGGCTGCGATCAGGCACCTTCACGATCGTTGCAGCTGCTCGCCGCACGGTTGATTCCTCTGCAAAGGGGTTCGCCGAGGAGTGCTGCCGAGCTCGGGCTGATCGCGCTTCTGCGAGGGTTCTAGTTATCTGCTGTATGTCGCGCCATAATTCAAGCCTGCATTCTCAATGACTCCCATCGCTCAAAAAACCCCGCCAAAAACGAAGAAAAAGCGCCGTTCGCGTGAGTTTGTTGATTTGTCTGAAGCCATGTCTCTGCTAATCACCAATTGCTTACAGTTGCCGCGCGCCCAACAACTGTTAGGGCTCCGGAGCCGCCCGGGATCAAAAAGCGGCGCTCAGTACCTTCCCCTCAAGAGATAGCCAAGGAGGACAACGCGTACTTCAGCCCCGCCGCGGAGGCGCAGTGGCAGTCGGCGATGGCGGAATTGCCGGCCGCCGTTTTGCATTGGGCCGAGTCGCACAACAAGGATGAGTCCAGTGATGACGATGGGTGCGTCGCTTCTCTTACATTTTCTCTCCCGCGCTGACGTCTGTACACGCATCTAGAAGCGATACTCTTGACGCCGCACTCCAACACAGGATAGCTATAGACCCTAGGTATCAGCTCCCTATGGACGGACAACATATAGAAGACATCTCCAGGCGCGAGCGGGAGCGGGAAGAAGAGGAAGCTCTCAGGCGCCGCCGCTGGGCGGGCGAGGACATGCGGCGCCGCGTTCGCGCTGAGCGGGAAGCGAGGGCGAGCGGCTGGGAGAGTGCTGTGGACACTGCCCTTGCGGGTATGCGGGAGCACGAGCGCCGCGACTGGCTGGACGAGCAGGCTCGCCAGGAGGGACGTTATGGCGCCTCGTGGCAGGTACGCATGCAGCAAATGAGACGGGGTGTGCGGGAGATGGGACCGGGGGCTAGGCGCGACTGGGGGGAACTTCAGGGGGATTCCTGGGGAAGCCGCGCCACCAGCGAAGGGGCGTCCGGCTCCTGGGTCGATTATTCCACCTTGTCTGCCCGTTACGTCGAGTCTACGCGTAGGCAGGCTGGGTGGACGGAGGAGCTCATCGACGATTAACATCTTGCTGTCGTTTAGTTTGTTTCTTAGCTTAAAACCATTTTTTTGGACGCCATAATCACACCGGTGGTACGCATGAGGGAGGAATGTATATTTTCACAATGTAAATACTGCTAAGTATGTACTCAAAGCTTGGATTTGAAAGGGTGGCAAATGACGCAGTGTCGACTAGTGCACGGTGAGGATGTATATGGGTCGAATAGGAGAGGGGGCAGATCTTCATCAGTCGCGTCCTCGAGAGCAGGCATATCGTCGTCCCCGCCCATATCGTTGTCAGGGTTTTCGGAGACCGTGCCCTTGGCTATAGCTGGACGCCCGGGACTTTTCAGCCGAAAATTGGCGTCCAGGCTGCAAAGTCAATTGTTAAGCTATAGGCATTGAAATGCAAAGTCGACAAACCTCATATATAGGGAAGAAGAGAACAGGTAATCGAGGTTGAGAAAGTGTTCCCCTTTTTGGAGGTCTAGCAGGGAGATATGAGCGTCGCGCGCCGAAGAGGAAGAGGACGCAGACGCACCAGCCATGGGGGAGAGGAGAAGGGGGTGATTGACAGTTGATTGACAGTGATTGACAGCGGTCACAGGCACAACTGCCACATCACACTTTCCAATCTCTACCTCCACGTCGAAATTCCCAACCGTTGACCTGCACTTCCAAATCGCCGGAATCGACCAAACGGCACAAGTACAAGTGGATCATGGCAGACGAGAACGCCAAGGAATCCTGCGGGGTGGAAATTCAGCTGTACAAAATCAAGCCAAAATCGGATAACCAGCGGACCACAGGGTCGGAGCGCAGTCCCGTGAGGGTCTTTGCGCCCTTGCCGTGGAAGCTTGAGCAATACCAGAATGAGATCGTCTGGAGGGTAAAGGGAAGTAAGGGAAGTAAGCGGGACGGGATCTACATTAATCTGTAAGCACTTATTACACATCGCCACCGTTGGACTTGGCTTGGTCGTGTTCTCTGTTTTGCTTTGATTTTCTCTACTATCTGTATCTATCATGCGGCTCACACGGTGGGCATTTCTAGCGAGTCGCGAGAACGTGCCCTTCTTCCTGGCGCCTCCGTTCTCCCGCACGCCAATTTAGCCGTGGCATTATTGGACTGCTTCGCTGAGTGCCCAGAGCAGCCTTCGAACGGCGTTTCCGAGGTTAATTCCACGACACTTACCGTTGGTTCTCCACCTCCCACCTTACCATGTGCGGGCTCGGATGAGGGGGGAGAGGTTGAAACCAAGCGCGAAGCACGGCCGCAGCTGATGGACATCAAAGATGGCGAGTAGGCGGAGTTACTCAACGCAACTGAGACTTGAGGTGCAAAGCGAAGGGTTTTCTTGCTTGACAGTTGAACTACTGGGATTGAACGAAACACTAAAACTGAGCTAGGGTTTTCACGCAGAAAATGAATGTACATAGAATTAGGTACTGAACTTGCATCGAACAAATTATCTGGGCGGGAACGAAACCGGAATGCCCTTATTGAGCGCGTCAAGTTGAACCTCTTGAACTCGTTGAAACCCGTATCGGGAATCGGGCCTTGACCCGGGCCGTGAGATGTTGACGTTTGATTTGCATCACGTGCGTGGGCGGTTTCACGCGTTCACGTCTCACTATGCGCAACGCGGGTCCATTTCCAATGGCGCTCCGAGTCACTGCTTTCCTCGTTCATCGTCAACGTTCTGGGGCCGATTTCCATTCTCCCCGTTCTTTTGGTACTTGTTTCTGTGGATCCCGCCTTAGCTTTGCCCTTGAGGTACGTGCTTGAGATTTCCTTTTGATTTCTCTTATTGACTGGATGATCTCACTTTTACAGGTGTCGCCACTATGACTGGCAAGCGCAAGAAGAAGGCATCGGTCTATCACTTGGCCGCCCCCCAAGCATCTGCGCTGGTGGCTTCCGCTTCAGGATCGACTGCACCAACCCCCACGCCTTCGCAATTCAAGCGCGTGCTCCGTGAAAAAACCCACATCAACCTTCAGGATGGCCATGTGAGGCAGACCCGGGCCATGGTGGAAGTCGATGCAGGGCAAGAACAGCCAGCTGCCAAAGTCTACCCTGACATTCGAAGGGAGCGCGCACCTCTTTTCGACCTGTACAGCGGCGGGGACGAGGATGTTGTTGACGACGTGGAAGAAGCTCGCGATTCCCGAGAATCCGTGCGTATCAAAATATGTGAATTTGGCGGAGACTGACCTCTTTTCGTCGCTGACATCCAGGACGACCCTTTGCGGCAATGGGCTCAAGACCATCTCGAGCGCTACTTGGACGAAGTTCTACGTCTTGAGGGCCGCGGCAGCCACTGCGATTTTCCCATCTGCCCTCGTTGCTCAACTGGCAAGGACAAGGGCGAGGACGAGGGGGAGGACGAAGAGGAGGTCAGAGGGAGTGCCGAATATCGCTGCAACGACTGTTTGGGTGGTGACGAGCTCCTGTGCCACAGTTGCTTGCTACTGGGGCATCGGCAGCTGCCGTTCCATCGAATTGAGGTCGGCTGCCTCTTCTTTCTCTTTTTTTTTCTTGTCTCTGACACCGTTGGTTAGCACTGGACGGGAGCACAATTCGAACGCAAATCTCTGAAGGATCTGGGGCTCCGCATCCAGCTCGGTCACTGGCACGGCGCAACTCGCAGCTGCTCCGTCCCGACCCCGGCGATCAACGATGATTTCGTCGTCGTCGACGTGCACGGCGTCCATCAAGTGGGGCTTGATTACTGCGGCTGCGGACACGGCGGACATCCCACCGTGCAGCTCCTTCGTGCGCGACTGTGGGCAGCGACGACAACGAATCCCAAGACGGCGGCGACTTTCGGTGTACTTCGCAAATATCACCTCATGTCGTTTGAGTCCAAATGCTCGGCCCTGGAGTTCTACCAAAGTCTAGCAAGAGAGACCGACAATCTACGGTACAAAAAGGACAGGGTACGTGTTCAGTGGAGCGCTCGCAATGATTTCTTGACTTACCTGTTGCCAGGATCGTTATAATGCCTTTTTGCGGATGACGCGACAGTGGCGGCACGTCCGAATGCTGAAGCGGGCGGGCCGCGGGCATGTGCCCGACGGTATTGCGACAACAACCGAGGGCTCGTGCGCCCTGCTCTGCCCGCCATGCCCTCACCCTGGGAAGAACATGGCCCCAAACTGGATGGATACGCCGGAGGAGAAGAGGTGAGGTCACACTGAGTCCACGCGTGAGCTTTGCTGACGCCACTTCAGGTTCATCCACGCATTATTTCTAGCCATCGACGCAAACTTCCGCCTCAAGCGGAAGGACGTGTCGTCGGAAGAGAAGGACCCAGGTTTAAGCAACGGGTGGGCCTTTTTCTGCGAAGTGAAGAAGTACATGGCGCACGTGAAAAGGAATTGGAACAACAAGCAGCCTGTACGTTTCCCGTCTGTTCTCGTCCTTCTGCAGCTCGCTGACGGTTACGGTTCACAGAGGAGTCACTGCGTAGCTCATGACGCCGTCGACAAGCCTGATCGCGAAGCGCGGGGTACTGCGTCCTCCGGAATCGGCGCCGTCGATTGCGCCAGACACAACATGAAACGGCCCAATGCCGTGGCCGACCTGCAGCTCGGAGAGCGGTAAGATCTTCACCTCGTCCACCAGCCGAGGCGATTTCTAACGAGGGTTTTAGGTATCTCAATATGGACTACATGTTTTTTCGTAGCATCAAGGGATCGGCGCTCATGCGCTTCTTTGTCTCGTACGACATCGCGTGTCAATGGCACCTCGACATCTGGAACCGGATGATCAAGTACAAGGACGACACGATCACCATCGACGGGGCGGGGAAGTTTATGACTTTCCTCGTCCCCAAGTTCCACTTGCCGGCGCACATCGAAGCGTGTAACCTCAAATATTCTTTCAATCTCACTCGTGACGTTGGCCAGACGGACGGGGAGGCCCCGGAGCGCGGCTGGGCCAACGCCAATCCGCTCGCGCGGAGTACGAAGGAGATGGGGCCCGGGTCCAGACGCGACACACTCGACGACCATTTCAATGACTGGAACCATAAGAAGATCATTGCGCTAGGTAAGCAAACGAGTTTCATTCAGCGGCATATCTGATCCTTTCTTAGGCTACATGCTACGTAGGAAGACGGAGAACGCCGTGCCAGAGATGGTGAAGACAAAGCAGGCTTTAGACGACATGCAAGACTCGCTGGGTCCGACGGTGGTGGAGGAATGGACGGTGATGGCGGAGACTTGGGAGGCGGACGAGACGCGGCCCAATCCCTTCGAGACGTTGCGCAAGGACTTGCACATCGCGAAGGTGCGCGCTGAGCTCGCGGCGGAGGCGGCGGCGAGGGAGGCTGCTGGGACTGAGGAAGCGGGCGCGGTGAGATGTGATATGCACATCACTGAGCTCATTGCCATGGGGCTGCAATTGGAAGATCAGCAGTACGTTTGCACGCTGAATGTGCTACATGCCGACTGACTCCTTTCCTATCTAGACGCGTTCTTGCTTCCGACGTCGCCTCTACAGGGCTGCATCCAACGGACCGGCAACGCACTGCAATGATAGAACGCACCAGCAAACTTCGCCGCAAGATCTTCGCGTGGATCGACGTCCAAACAAGCTTCTTCCCCGGCCTGAAGAACGTACGAGAGCTCGAGGACGCCGCTCGGGCGCGCCTCGCAGAAGCGCAGGCCGTTCCCGGTATCGACGTATCGGACATCAAGCTGTGGCTCCCGTCAGCCGTCGCAGCGGCGCATCGGAGCGAAATGGAAGGCGTAGTGGTCAAGAACGACGTTCTCCGGCACGAGTATCGGCTGCGGGTGGGGCAGGCGGAGGAGGCGCTCCACGAAGTACGCCGCCTGCTACTCGTGAGGACGCACCTGTACCAGCTGAAGGACACCCATTCCCGCGGGGTGCGGGCCAATATGCGGTCGCAAGACAAGATTACGGCCCTCAATAGCCAGATACAGCGAGCAGCGGCGCAGTATCGCGCTGCCCGCGTGGCTCTGGTGACGCTGGGGCGTTTGCTGAAGGAGCATGAGTGGCAGAGGACGCTTCAAGAGCTGAAAGAGGACGACGTCCGGGGTCTTCCGCAGTCGCAGTTCCACGACCCGACGAGGAAGAAGATGAAGCGGAAGAGCAAGAGGAGGAAGAAGGTCCACCGCCCACCGTCGTGGATTTGGATGAGGGTAGGGGCGCTGCCAGACCCCAGTGACACTGCCGCCATGAATGAAGGTACGTACGCTGATTAGAAAGCCGAGTCTGTGCTAATGGGCCAACGACAGCGGTGCGAATCGAATGGGCGAAGGTGCGCGCGCGCTGCCTTCGCTGGGGGGAGGAGGTCGATCTTTTGGAGGAGGAGATGGCGAGGGTGGTGCGCTTTCTGCTGTGGCGGGCGGGCTGGTGGAACAAGCAAATCGATCAGAAGGGCTCCGTGGGGCCGCAGCTGGAGGGAGAGACGGCGTATGCAGCGCGCCAGGCCGCTCTTCTCACCAAGCTCGCGGAGGACTTTTCGAGGGACTGGGCGTCCCTGCCGGAACTGATTCGACAGGGCAGGGCGGGCGAGCTGGAGGTGGCAGCGGATGAGGTGGAAGACGGGCTGGTTGACGACGAGGAGAGGGACAACGAGTCGGATACCGACTCCGATGACATCGACGAGGGAGGCGACGACAGTGCCGGCGAGGAGGAGGAGCCCGTCCCTTTGTCGCCCCTGATGGGAGTCAAGTCGACCTATGTGGACGAGGTCCTCGCCATGTAGCTCCGCCTGGAGGACGAGGACGCCCATGGATCGCAGGGGCACCCACCGCGCATTCCCCGTGTAAATCTCACAATTTTTCGGTCGTTTTTCCTCATTTTTCTTGACGTCGTCGCAGACGACGTCCAGTATTTATATGGCCGTAGTTTTGGACATTCAGCTAGCCTTATCGTACCACTATGTCTATATATGTCGGAGGCACTCCCTCCGTCATTTCTGTAATTTTGTGAAATTTTTTGGTGATTTTTCTCGACGTCGTCTGCGACGACGTCAAGCATGCTTGGCCGTCGTCGCCGGAAATGGGAATCATTATGTAATATCCGGTCCTCCTCTCAACGTCGTCGTCGACGACGACCAAAGCTCTTCGCCACCGGTGGAAGACTATTATATAATGGTGAAACAAAGGTGAGCTGATACATCAGCGGACACCGCTAACCTAGAGGTCTGGATATATCACCGCGAAACCGCTGATCAGCGGTCACTGATATATCCCACTGCCATGCTAAGGACGAGCCGGAGGCCATGCGACTGAGCAATAACAAGGAGAGATGACTTGGGCAAAGATCCGAGATTTTCAAAGACATTGCGAATGGAAAGCGCAGCTGTCTGATCCACAACGAGCCTCTCCCGTTTCCGCGCAAGTTGTAAGTTGAAGTGCAAACGAGTTCTGTCGACAAATCCCAAGCAAGATGCAACTATCTCGACACGATTGTCGGGAAACCTATCCTCCGACGCAGAAATAAAAAGGCTAAGAACAGTGTGAATCATTGAACGTGTCGAAGGGTAGACCGCTGAAAACTGCCGGCAATGGCACGTGTGCTTGTCGACGTCGCTCTGGCCACATGTGATAGCTGCACAGGAACCTGCGAGGAAGTGCGAGATCAGTGCTTGCTGGGCTTCAAGCAGGGTATAACAATCAGGCAGCTCGACATGATGCATGAGCAATAATTTTGTCAGAGAGGGAGTGTTCATGGTAAAGAGATTGAGACTGGGGTCAGGCGACAGCAGAAGTCGATCCAGAGCATCAAACCCTCGACGTTCTACGGATACCTTGACATCGGGAGGCTTAGATGAAGATGAAGCGGCGACGGGAGGAGGCTCGTAGTTGACGAATCTGTGACTTTCAGGAACGCGCCCTGGGTTACGGGATGTGTGGAGACGAGCGGGACGTGGGGCATCGGGGCCAGAATCTGGCGACAGAACTCCGGCATGGGAGGGATGTTCATTCAAAGTAACAACGGGGACATGGGGTATGCGAGAATTCAGAGTTTCAGAGTATGTTTCAGAGTGTACAGGGCGGGGCCCGGGAAGGGCACCTACAGACCGTCAGCACAAGAATAAGCGAAAAAACAAAGCAAGGAGGACTGACCATCGATAGCGACAGGGGAAGATGCGGCTCCGTTGGCGTGTACCTGGGTCAGCTGGACACCTGTCAAGGGTAGTGCGTAAGCAAACGAAGCCGACGGAGAGCGGGGACAGACCACGAATCGGATGGTCGGCATGATGGAAAAAGGTCCAAGCGTCAAAGGACCGGTCGATGCGAAAGCCAGAGTGGATCAGGATTTCACGAATGTGCGAGGCCCAATCGAGCCCGAGAACGACGTCGACATTGATGAGCCCTACGGCACAGTCCACAACACTTGAAAAGGGTGGAAAGCCGGGGACAATCGTAGTGAAGGGCAAGCGGGGCCCCCTAACGCGAGCCAAGCGCTGGTAGAACGACACAGATACACGAGTGACGTCGACCGGTTCGAAAAGGACTTGCAGGGCAGGGATTCCTTCGACAGAGAGAGACATGGCGCGGACAAGGTGTTATGGGCGAGGATGGTGCAGGGATGGTGGTGGAGCGAAAGAGAGAGACAACGGCCACAGTTGGAGATGAAATGAAAATAATTAATCAATGATGAGAACAAGATCAAAGATGGGATCAACAGAGATGCCATCATTTTGCCCATATACGGCTGTACGAGACCCGGTTTTTCGTTCCCCCCAAAACCCACTATCAATATAGATAGCGGGCATGAGCAGCGTTGTCGTGTGCCAGTCCCCCAAGTAAACATGGCAAGCATCGCAGGAGTCACAGGCAAGCAGTTTCTGCCCACCACCAAGAACTACGACCTCTGGCAGTGGCAGTATGCCACCAGCACTCACGAGGCCGATCACGACATGAACCCTGGTCTCATCGTCCAACCCCTCAACAAGGACGACATCAAGAGGGTTATCGCGTACGCCAGAGCCAACAAGAAGGCCATCGCCATCCGGACTGGAGGCCACCAGTACAGCGGCGCATCGTCCACGGGCCAAACCAATATCCAGCTGGATCTGCGGCAGACGTTCCAGTCTCCCGACGACCTCGTCTACTTCGAGAAAGATAACAGGAGCTTCGTCCGCGCCAGCGTCTCCCACTCCTTGGGCGATTTCAACGCCTTCCTCGGCCAGCACCATGTCTTCGTTCCGCACGGTCAGTGCACCGAAGTCCACCTCGGCGGACACGTCCAGACGGGTGGTTACGGCCAGGTCTGAGATTCCTCTGGCCATATTGTCCGTACTAATGTCTCAGCCAGCTCGGCCGTAGCTTCGGTCTTCTCGGGGATCATGTGCTCTCGCTCGAGATCATTGACCACGAGGGCCAGGAGAAGGAGATCACTCGCGAAAGCGACCCGGAACTCTTTTTCGCCTGGCTGGGAGGCAGCCCGGGCAACCTGGGGGTGTTGACGCACTTCTCAATCGAGGTGCACCGCGACGCCGACCACCAGGGCTCACTTGGGCTCCATGCCGTGCACCTCTACGACACGGACAAGCTGCGCAAGCTGCTGGGCCACCTCGCCGCGATGAGCGACGACGAGAATTTCCCGCGCAACTACGACCTGTGCATCAGCGTGCTCAGTGCATCGTTCGACATCCTGGGGCTCTTGGGCGGGCTCGACGATCGGATGAAGGAAGAGCACCCGGAGATATTCGGCCATGATGACAATCCGGTCTGGCCACGGATGATCGTCGTGTACGCGCAATATGTGCCGTTTGGTCCGGACGACAAGCCCAACGTGGAGTTCTTCGAGCAGCTCAAGACGGGTTGCTTCTTCCAGAGTGGCGCCCAGCAGAAGCCCATGTCGGAGCTGACGGCGGGATGGATTTTCCGCAACACGCGCGAGTTCGACCTACCCTACGTCAAGCGCACGTACCTGACCAAGTCGACGACGTTGGTCAAGGATGGCTGGGTGGATTGGGTCGTGCGTCGCATGGATGCGATCCTTGAGCCGGTTGACAATGGCCAGTGGTTGTCGGCGCAGCTGCAGTGCTTTGGGGGAAAGAACTCCATGTTCACGAGCAATGCGGGAAATGGCACGTCCTATAGCGTAAGTGGACGCCCTTGTCTGGACTTCGTCACCTCACATTCTTGATAGTGGCGCGACTCGACGATGTGCATGACCATCGACAACTTCCACAAGCCCGAGAAGAAGGCAGATGCGGAGGCCTGGGAGGCCACTAATGACGAGCAAGGTATTGGCGCCAATGGGATTTACAGCAAAGACGACCGTCGAGTGCTTTGGGGCTCGTATGGATCGTTCGACCTGGATTCTGTCTGGGATACGTACTACGAGGATAGGCCGAAGTATGAGAGGCTCATGCAGGCGAGGAAACGTGCCGATCCGGAAGGAATCTTCACGCCAAACACTTTCTGCGTGAAGCGGGCGGAGTGAGGTGTTATGCGGTACCAGATTCGTCTGGGACCTCGACGACGTTGTGGCACCGCGGACTGGAGTTTCCTGATTTCCTAGCTATCCTTGTCTTTTGTAAAATACTCCGAAGTGTAATAGTAATCGACGTAGCTGCGATTCGTATGATGTCGGGACAGTTGTAGAACATCTGACGTGCGTTTTGCGAATGAACGTCAAGCAAGCCTCCCGCGCGTTTGCCATAGTCGATGGAGCAACGAAGGTGCCCCAATAGATTGGACAAGCTAGAAGACGAGAATAGATAGTCAAATCCACTGAGACTAGGATGAGGGCAGTTTAGGCAACGTGCCTTGGATATTCGTCAGGGTCAAAAGCTAAAAAAGGGTGCACACACAGTTGCTCGTAGACTTGTCGTAGACGGACGCTCTTGGTCACTCCAGCAAAAAGCTCGTGCCTCGCTTGTTGGACTGCGAGGGGGGTTTCTGAGTGGCGGATTCGGGTCATGCCTTCGTTCAGAGTAGAGACTGGATTTTTACAAGAACTTGAGAATGCAGGTCGGGTGGTGTCCGTCGGGATGAAAGTGAGCGAAAAGAAAAAGGCCAACGCACACGTGATGATACTCACAAAGACAAACATCGCGCACGGACCATCGTCGCTCTGGAAGTCAATTCGAGTTTCTGGCATTTCATGGGTTTGCTTTTCCATTCCCCGTTGGCTCTAGACTGTGCACCTTCAGTCGTGAATCTCCCGCCGCTCACGCGGAAGTCTAACAGAGAAGTTGCAGAATTCAAAAATTGCATCTTGGTTTGATTTTGGTCAAATCTTGGTTGCATTCTTGAAGGACGTTTTCAAGTCGAGCGTTGGATCCCACAGAAACGAAACAGCTTGTCCATCGCCAAGGGTGTAAAATTCTGTGAATTTTGGAACCGGACCCGGTTTTTGAAAATGATGACCTCGAATTGAAACTTCTTTCGTCCGCATACTCTCGTTCCCTGCCCGAACTGCCTCTTGTCTTTTGCCTGCCATGATCATTGGGACGCTATCCGCGCCGAACACACGCAGATGATATGTGAAGGGGGATACGATGGCCTCTCGCAATGCGCCCTAAACCTCGAGCTCATCGAGGACAACGAATGGGATGCGAGAATGCTCCTCCAATCTGAACTGCCTCCCCAATATTCCGCACCGCTACGTATGTACCGATGGATCCCCCCTGGCCCCAAAAGCAGCTGGACATCGTTGAAAAATGTGACATGGGCCGACAGATTCGAGACACAGCTAGCGGTGGACTTTCCTGAAGCGCCGCCCACCGTTTCCATGCGACGGATGTCCGATATTCTCTCCATGTCCATGACTGCGCTTTACGCTCTGGAATGTTTGAACGACAATCTTGATTGGACCAAGCAGGTCGTTTTGACCGTCCATGTACGTCCCCCTGCATTAACACTTCTCATCGCTCATACACGGTCTAAGGTGATCGGCGCTCAATCGAAGGAATTATGGAACGCGATTGGCTTTGAGAATATACTGCACCAATTGCCCCAGGTAAAGCTAGTTAGGGTAGGTCAGGCTTTTTACAAGTGTACACGATCTTTTAACGATATTGCAGTTGGTTATCTGTGGGGCCTCACTCACGCCGCACCTTGGGGATGATATGCGAGGCGGGCCGTATGAAATCCTGCTTCAGCATCAAGCCCTTGTCAATGTACGCAAATGCGTCGCAGCGTCGGGGAATATAGGCCCCTCTACAGCATGGTGAGTATTTGCAAATCCAAAATCACACCCCCTTCTCAACGACTTACTTAGTCCGCCGATTTCCAACTCTTTCAGAGTCAGGCCGGATGTAAGGTTATGCGGCGCGCGGTCCAGCTTGAGGAGGCGAAGCGCGTTTTCACGGCCGATGGCGACAAGATCGGGTTGGGCCCTGTCCCGCGATGAGAAATGCATGTAGATACCAGCATAGAGGTACGTACAACGGAAGGCCATCGAGCCACGCACTGCCTTCCATCAGGCCGTCCTCGTACGGGTAGTCAATTGAGAACATGATGCGGGAAGCGGAGAGTTCTGCGATGGCGCCTTGCAGTGAGCGAGTTGAGAAGTGTCCACTGGCTACAGGCGTGCATGTAAAATGAGTTGCTTTTTGAAAAAACGACTCACTGGTGATGTGCATGTTCCCGGCGAAGTAGTCGCGGATAGTCTTGTTCTTCGCCATGGGCATATCAGGGAAGCGGTCGCCTACAGAAGAGTCCCAGTCTGGTGAACGATATCGCACCATCTAACAAGTGCACCTACGATTGAGCTTGTGGTCGAGCCGCCACAAGTCGAACGGGATCTAGACTCAGTGAGATTTGTTCAATTCAATTGTGGATGACCAACATGCTCCCCCATGTGCCCAAACACGAGCTGCACGCGGGGAAACCGGTCAAAAACGCCCGAAGTCGCGATGCCCAGGATGTGAATCGACAGTTGGTTAGCAAATCCCCACGCGGAGGCCTGCAGCCATTTTCGATCCTTGTAGAGTTCGTCGAAGATGCGCGGTGTCGGGAGCCTTGGATGCAGGTACACTGGTACATCAAGCTCCTCCACGGCTGCCCAAAATATCTATGGTACGGTAAGGATTCAACTTTTTAAATCCGAGAAAAAGGTACCCACATCGTAAGAAGGATCATCGTAGAACAACATAGTCTGTGCCAGCAATGTCATCTGTGTCGGGGAAAAACATCCCTAGATAACTTACGTTCCCATCTGGCCCGCTGCTCTGGAAGTCGTTGAGCATCACACCGACGCAGCCGAGCTCGACGACTGCCCGAGCCAGCTCTTCCGCCGCTTGCTTCGGATCATGCATTGACACTGCTGCAAAGGCGGCAAACCGAGACGGATTTGCCTTGACTTTGTCTGCAACGTAGCTACTCTCGTCATGAAAAATTCTAGCCAGGGGTTTCCACTCACTTATTACTTTCCACCGCCATTTTGTGTGCTTCAGCCGGATCGGAGACGCCTTGGCACCCGGGCGCGGTCAACGACAGGACTTGCATCTCAACCCCGGCCTGTAAGGACTTCGTTACAGTTGATCGACTGTCCGTCTGTTAGCCCCAATCTGACCTCGTCCATTGCCGCTATACGCCCGTCAATGTCGGCGAGCGCTTTTCCAAGGAGAACCGCCGCATTGACCGAGGCATATTGTTTGGCTTCTGCCTCTGCAATTCGGGGAAGGTTGAATGCTTCTTCAAGGATGATTTTGCCCTTCATTGCAACGCAGCGGTGGGAGGAGACTCTGAGAGGTGGAGGAACGCCGCCTGCTTCTTCTGTTTACGCGCGGGCCGTAACAGGCCCGCGGCGTCAGCGACAGTTTCGGCATTTACCGCTTCTGTGAGACCTACCATCCCCATCTGACGGGCCAATAATCGACGTGCGAACATCTGGGCAGACGCTCTCACAGGACGTCAATTTCTTCGTGTACGATGTCTCAGTCCTCGCCCAGTACACTCACTACGCTCCCCCCGTCCCTCTTCGCCCATGGACTCGCCGGAAAAACGCAGCGTCGGCGAGGTAGAATCCGCCGAGGCGTCGCTCGGCGTGAAAGTCGACCACAAAGGGCTCCCCCTCATCCCACAGCCCTCGGAAGATCCAGAAGATGTCAGTGCACTCACAAATATCTCGGTTTCGACTTTTCGTCCTCAATTTCCGGCAGCCACTCAATTGGAGTCGCGGGGAGAAATACATCATCGTCGCCATCGCGTCATTTATTGCATTCCTCGTACGATCCCTGACATCCCACTAGCAGGATTTCCTTGCTGAAATGAGTATCTTCAGGGCACATTTGCGCTGGCGAGCTCTAATCCCGCATACGCACAAATCGGAGAATCGTTGGGAGTTACCGCTGTCGAGGCATCGTACATCGGTAGTGCACTCGATGGAGCCCCTTTCCCTCAAGCCAGCGTCTCATTGTTGTTCGCAGGCACGGTTGGCATTGCCTCTGCGGGACTCGGGAGCTTCATCTGGGCGCCCATCAGCAACGTCTATGGCCGGCGTCCGGTGCTCATATTGTCGCAGGCATTGGGCGTTGCCGCGGGCTTTGGCGCGGCTTTTGCGAAATCGTACGGGGGCATAATTGTAGGGCGCTTCTTCACCGGGCTTGGTGTCGCGTCTGGAAACGTCGTCCCATTCGCCGTTATTTCCGACATATTCTGTCTACACGAGCGAGGGAAGATGCTCGGGCTTGTGACCGTGGCTTTAATTAACGGGGTGCGTTTGAAGCTGCTGCTCCACAAGATTTCTCATAATTGAACGATTAAAAAGCCCCACGTTGCGTCTCTTCCCGGCGGGTTCATAGCTCAGAACGTAGGCTGGCGATGGACGATAATAATGCCGTCGATTTTGACTGCCGTGTGCTGGGTTCTCATTGTTCTCTGCCTCCCAGAGACGCTTTACGTCCGTGGCTTGCCGATCATCAAGTCGACTGGTAAATATCACCGCCTGCGACTCATTGGCACACGGGCTGTGGGCCGAAATTTACAGCTCATCGACTTTGCTCGCCCGTTTCAAATGTACGTCGATTCCGGTGCGTTGGAAGGGGTAACTTAATATTCTTCACAGGCTCAAGTATTTCCCCATTGTCGTTCTTGGTTGGTATGCAGGTACGCCAGAACGCGCCTCGTTAGGTTCATTATTAACATGGTCATAGCTGTGGCGTTCACGCTGGGCAGGCAAGTCGTGATCTTCTATCTATCCTCGACCGATTCTCACTGCGCTATAAGGACAGTGTTATGCCGGCGCAGACGGTATCGGCGCTGTTCAGGACGTACTACAAGTGGGGATCCGCACGCACGGGGGTTGCGCTCAGCGTGAGCACCACCATCGGCGGCGTTCTCGGCGAGGTTGTTTCAGGGCCCGTTATCGCAAGTCCATTCAGAGGGCCAGCTGTATAGAGTGACTGATTCGCGCGCAGGATAAGCTCATGGAGCGCTCACGAAAGCGCGAGGGGCATGTGCGCCCGGAGTCCAGGTACACTTTGTTGCATCATCGGCCTTTCCGCGCACGTCCTAACTATATGCTGCGATACCCAGACTACACGGGATGTGGCCCGCAATATTTCTCCTCCCCGCGGGCCTCCTCATGTTCGGCTTCTCCATCGCGAACCACGAGCTCACACATTCCTACATCGGAGCCACAGTTGGCATGGCCGTGACATGCAAGTCCTCTGCACCTGCTTCCGCCCGGGCGCTATACTGACGTGGCTTTTATTTTTCAGGCTTCGCGGTGCAGATGATCACAACACCGATTATAGCCTGTGAGTTTTCTTCCCCGCCAGTCGAAACCGGGTGGTGACGGTGACGGTTCCTAGATTGCGTTGATTGCTATAAGCCGCAGTCGGCCGAGGTGGTGCAACTGTTGAATTTTGCGCGACAAGGTTTGTGCAGAGACCATTTCGTTCCTCTCGACGCCTAAACTTGAGGCCCCTAGAAATGTCCTTCACTGTGGGATTTTGGTCGATACAATATGGTGCGCCAGATCAGACGCTCCGACGCGCTTGGTTAGGAGCTCAAGTTTTTTCCCGCAGGAGACAAGATCGGCTTTCAGTTCAGCGGCATCACATACGCTTGCGTTTCTGTGTTCTTTTTTCTGCCAGTGTTGTGGATCATGATGTACGCTCTCTCCCCGCTCCTGCTGCTGCCAGCTAATATTGGCTTGCCTCTCACAGCTATGGCGAGCGTCTGCGGGCACGGTTGGGTGAACCGAGCTTCAACAAGGAGATTTGAAGAAGTACCATATTGACATTCGCAGTTTTACTTACTGATTATTGAAATCCATGCAACGAACCGTAAATTAGGGCGCACATTAGAGTCTAAACAGCCGAGCAAAAGATACGACTAGCACAGAACATCAAACATCTCGTTCTCTACAACCTCACTGAATACGCTGCGTGGCCCAGGTAGCACGCAACTAAGATTGTTACATGAGCCGACCCCAACCACAGGCGACTTGACTGTTCGTTACTCACCGAGGGTAAACCTGATCCCGAACGCTATTCCACGAGTCCGTTTGATGTTCAAACTTGTCTGAAATCCCCACTCTGAGTACGCGCGGTCCCCATTGTTGGAAATGAGTCTTGACCTCCCTGACCATCTCCTCGTCAAAGTGGTTGGGGAGGAGGAAGGAAAACGAGGTCAATTGGGAGAATTTTGGGCGGCGCATGACGGCAGCAAATCGGGAATGCAGGCTGGAGGCATCGCATGGGCACGGGGAAGCTTCTTCTACGAGCCATGCCGGCTGGTCCACCTTGACGGACTGCAGAGAGGGCAAGTCCGGTAACGATTCCAGCGCACTGCAGGCTGCCTCCATATCGTGCGTCCGGAGGGAGAGTTTCCTAAGACTGGTGAGAATTTTCAGATTGACTGGACATGAATAGCGACTGAGTTCAATCCTCCCAGACAGTGGGTGCCGACGGACGAACCTTGGCCCTCGGATGCCCGGGTTAAAATGAAATTTGGAGCGTGACTATGGTCGCCTACATAGTCGACACAAAGACGGAGGTTCCGAAGGCTTTCTCGATTTGCCTTCAGAGCCGCATTGAGCGGAGCTATGGACCCCCAGCCGTTGTGGAAGGAAGATAGAATCTCAACATCGAGAGTTTCGAGTTGAAGGTCCACGTGTTGGAACCACTCCAGAATCTGTGCCGAGTTGGAACCCCAAAAACGTAGACGCAGGGTGCGAAGGTGCTCCAGATTAGCGGTGGGGAGGACTGAGAGTGTTAAGCTGGGCATGGATGTGCCTTCAGCCCTGGATTTGTCCGAGTACGTGTGTAACGTGAGGCTCTGGAGCATGGGGAAGTCTGTGATGAGGGAAAAAACATCCTCCCGTATGTTGCTCGTGGAATTGTACGAGAATTTCCTGAGCTGCGGGACTCTTAATGCAATGCATGAGAGAGCAGGTTGTCTGCAGTAGCGTAGTTTTGGCGATTCGGTCGAGCCCAGGCGCGGGCTGATGAGGATGTCGGATGCTGTCCGATCCACATAGAATACTTCTTGGATGGACGTCCTTCCCAGACTTCTGACCACTCTATCGAGCAAATTTTCCCCGGGTCCAATATCTATAAGGACGGTACGCAACATATCTGCGAAGGTCCAATGAGGAGAATGGGAGATTTCGAGGAAACTGTGAACATTGTCCCGAAACGTTCCAGGAAGGCCGCCAACATAGAAGCACTCCAGCGATATGCGACTGAAGACATGATGTCGGGATGTGCTTAGCCATGCCCGTTTCACCAGGCTGCTACGAAGCAAGCTCTCCCGATCTTCATGGAGGAAGTCGAGGATGAGATCGATGAGCTCTTGAGCAAAGTCGGCGATAGAGGGCACGCTTTTCAGCGACTTTCTGCGGGTGGTCTGTAGCATGGGGAGGTCAAAAGCCAAAGGCTGTGTGTGTAGGCGCTCTTTATGAATACGAGTGACTAGGGAGTTGATCGCCGCCCGGAGACAAAAATACCAGGCCCTCAGGAAGGTAACTTCAAGGTGTTCCATGAGCAACTCTGGAGGTGAACCCATAGATGTCTCCAAGTGGCGTGTGCGGATAGCGCGTGCTTTTGACCTAGCCTGACATGAACGGTAGCGTGAACCGTGTTCAAATTTGGCCGTCGGCAATCAACGGCAGTTTGTCGCCTTCCGTTCCTAACTCTACAATACTCCATCAACTGGTCCTCGTCGTCCGCTCTCAGCATCCTCTTCCATGCTTGTTGCATGCTGCTTTCTGCGCAAACGTCCGACCAGCAATGCTACCGCCTGAGTGCTTGGACTCTTCCCGCTGTGGCCGCATCAGTCGACGAGCGGCGGAGGATGCTGTTGCATGGCTTGCCGCTTGCGTCGCCGGCGGAAATTGACGGTCTCAGATTCTCAATGCTTTTTTCCCCCTGCCTCCGCACCGGCCGCGACACGCTGGAAATCTCGGAGCTTTTGGTCCACATCACACATTGACTCATCGTTGGTTCCACCACGTTTGCGAGGCTTCTTGGGCTAAAATCTCAGCAGCTCCCATCTAGTTGGAGCTCATTGAAGACTTGGGTTTTCCGTACTCACGCTCCGTTGGAAAGTATTAGCACGCCCCGCGAACTGCGGCTTCGGGTTTCCCCAACGACAATTGGAAGCGAGGGAAGGTCACAGAGGACAGAGCAACACACGGAGCCCGGTATATTCTTCAATGTCGCGCGGCGGACGAGCGAGCAACCCAACGGTCGCGTCACCACCTGTCCAGGCGCCGTTTCAAAGTTCCGGAGTCCTCGAATTGGAGAATGTCTGTCTGGCAGTGGCTGCACCTTACCCACTCGCAATATCTGGACTCCCATGGGGGTCTAGGTAAGATGCGTCTCTCTATAAACCTGTGAAGTAACTAGGCGACTTTGAAGCGACTTGCAAGTTGCTCCCGGCCATTTAATTTTCCTAAATGCAGACCGCGTGCCAGCAGCGGCTGGCGGTTCGGGAACGTCACATGTGGACTTTACGGCCTCAGTTTGGTCGCCGATTGTTGGAACGCCCAGACATGCCTTCGAAATACCCAATGCGGACAAGGGATGTCAACCTCGCGGGCCCTTGCGGCGAGGGAAAGGAACCGCCTCTGTCTTTGTTCTTTGTTTCGACCTGGCCTGGACGAACACGAGCCAAAAATGCAACCGAGTTTGTCTTTGTTCCAAACTAGGGTGCACTCCAGCAGCGCCATCCGACGAATCTCGGCGAAGGAACGGACGGGAACTCACCGCCCTGTTCAACTCCGTCTTCTGATGTCACCAAAACATCTGGAACTCCCTTTCTGGACGTCTGGATTGGAAGAAGATTGCAGCAGCTCCACTGGCCGCTGGGCCCGGACAGAACTTGGCGTGCAAGATCATGGCCAGTTCACTGGAGCTCAATCTCCTAATGCGGCGCATTCGGCCTAACCGGCGGCGCGGAATCTGCGCCGAGCACAAGCCCAGCTGCTTTCTGATATATTCTCTATCTATTACCATAGTAGTAAGCGGCTGTGGGGGGAAGGAGGCCCTATAACGTCCTTCCGGATAGATCTATAACTGAGAACAGAAAGGCCTTCTGTTACCTCGAGATGACAGCGGGGCATTGGCGGGGCAGTTCAATTTCCCAGGAAGAACCGCGCGAAGAACCTTCAAAAGCTCCGGCGCCCCTTAGACGGCCCTTTCAGCTCCCGCTCTTTGTGTGCCCTCCGTTTCAAGTTCCCCTCACCATGGTCGATTGGCAATCTTCTGGGGAAATAGTCAAGGATGGTGGTGCGTGTTATCTCGCTCTGTAGGGGCCCCACGACTCATTCGCGACATAAGCTGCATTTGCTAAATTTATGCACGCCTTGCTCGGGGTGTATATGTACGCGCAATCTCGCGTCTCGCGTTACAGCAGCTAATCCAGTGTTGCAGATGGGAATGGTTTACTTCGCTGGGATTTGATTGGGATTATATCTCGGGCAAGAGAAGATTCCGCTGGCCGATGGTCAGTGCGCCTTCTCCCATAGCGCTGCGCGATGCTCATCCTCTGTAGATTTTCTACTTCTTAGGTCGCTATTGTCTGCTCTTCGCATTGATGTACGACCTCTTGGCTCGCATTCTCGACCCGCCTGAACTGACCCCAATTTCGCTTTCTTAGTGGAATGTGGGCGCTTCGTTTGAATCACGGTGTAGCGATCTGACACAATCCATTGCAGCGCAATCGCATTGAACGTAACCACGTATGTCTGTAGCTTAATATTCTGGCGCGTCATGCTTAAATCTCTTGCAGTGAGATCAACTGCCAGGGATTGTACACATTTGACCAGTGTTTTGGAAACGCCGCCATCGGTAAGCCTTATTTCCGATATAGATTAGATTCCCTTCTGACCATTCTCCAGGATTAGCGAGTATTAATCTTTCCATAAGAACGTGAGTCAGGCATACACGACCGAAGTACTTCGGCTTAACCGCTCCTGAAATAAATTAGGATTGCCGTGTGGAACCAGCGATGGTTTATATGGGTTCCTCTCGTCGGAGTTATCCTGGGGCACTGGTCTCTACTTCTCCATGGTGAGTATCTATCGAGTTTCCCTCGCCGTACGATTGAATTGCTCGTAGGCGTCCTACTGAAAGCGGCTTGGATACCTGAGCAAGGCTGCCAGATCACGTCGACCGACAACCGTCTTTTGGCGACCACCTTCATCTACGGGATGGTCTTCGACTTCACGGTCTTGTGCTTGATGGCGTACAAGCTTTTGTTTCCGACTGGCGGCAAATCGCGCCTAATGAGCCTCATCTTCAACGACGGCCTGATCTATTTTGTCATTGCGTGAGCTATCTTCCTGCGAGCATGTTCTCATGCTGAGACGTGATTCGTGGTAGGTTTTTGTCCAGCTTGCTTGCGACTGTGCGTCTTTTTACGTTGACGCATTTTCCTCGCTAATTTGAGACAATGCATACAGATCTTTATGCTCCTCAATTTGAATCCAGTGATGTGGGTCCTCTCTCCTTGTCTCCGCTTCTTGGGCTAAGGAATCATCCAGGTCGATAATCGCCAATGTCCCCACTGCGGTAGCGTCCACAGTCCGTTTGCCTCTGATTATCGTTTCTCTGTTTTGATCTTAAGCTAACTTCCAGATCGTGGCATGCCGCGTTGTGCGTCGTCTGTCAAATTACAACGCAACTGGCGCTCAGATGTTTGGTGCTGGCGCGACGACCGCCGCCTCGTCTCTGAAGTTCAACAACAGCGGCACCACAAGTGGGACCGTCACCTCGATATTGCGCCCAATAGTGCTCACCAAGCCTTCGGATGGCGTACACGTCCAGGTAATATTTATAACTATATTTATTGGCGAGGGACTAAACGCGTGCTCGCAGATGGAGACCTTTGAGAGCCCCTCAGACCGCTCGTTCCTGGAATACGATGCGTCTGGCAAAATCCTCCGCGGCGAAATGTATGATCCCGAGGCGCAGGTCAACAGCGATGAATTCAAGCCCCCAGCATTGTAGATCGGGTCTATCCCGCACTTCCACTCCACTCTCCTTCGCACATTGTACATTACCCCGACACCCGCAGCAAGTAAAAGAACAAAGTGTTCTCGTGTAATATCATAGTAGTACCATCAAAGACAAAAATAGAAATCTTGTACAGAATCGCCGCAGCACCTCCGCCAGATCAACGCCAGCTTTCTGTGTAAGGTCAGAAATACAGCAGTATGAATTGTTGTCAGTCAGCAGGGCTCGGGAGATGCATCTATCCATCCACCGGGGCCCGGAGTTGTACATAGATAAAGAGGAAGATCCCATCGCCTGCGCCACAGACGGGAATGGCGTCAGCGCCGAGGGCGTCGTGGCCATCCGTGCGCACACCGCTAGATATGTCGTTTGCTTCCTTGAGAGTACGGCCGCGTTCTGGTGCTCGTGCTGCGCAGATTGAATTCTAGGACGGCCGAGAATTCACTACAACTTTTATTCTGGCTTGTCTCCTGAAACGTGCCACATCATCCGCGTCCTGCGGGACCGAAAAAACTTTGCTGCAGCTCGAGATCTAAGTAGAGTCAGTGACAGAAAAACCTCTGTACAGACGCGAACGGTCACATGCACCGTGACGTGACCCATGACCGATTCATTTGAGCGAAGGTTTTCATCATCCCGCGGGCAGCACATCCATCAAACCTCAATCGGCGATCACAGGTATGGTGCGGGTCACCTAGCTGCCGCTACCCCGTGCTTGAGATTTTCCGGGCCGAGTTCGGCCTAAAATCCTTATCCCTCTTCCAAAAGTGTTTCTTTTGCCAATACAAGAACATCTGGAAGAGGGATTTCCATTTAATGCAAAACTGAGTGAGTTTTTTTTATTCTTGCCTCAGATTTGGCCACAAGCAGGGGAAATAACAAGAATTTCAGGTGATTGTGGCTGTGTTTACACCCAAAAATTTTTATCCGGCCAATTTGGCCACTAATTTCGGGTAGCGGCAGCTAGGTGACCCGCACCATAGGTAGGTAGGTAGCATTACACAGCAAAGGGCCTTTTCCTTCTGTTGCCGGGAGATTTAAGTGACCGTTCACAATCCTTCAAGTACTATTCCATGGACCATGCGGCCCCGGATGGGCTCGAGGTGTCTATTGCCAGACTGCCACGGAGTTCCTTAATGCAGGTAGGCCGTGGCAGACTGTTAACTTCTGTTAACGACTCCACATGGACTGTTGCAGAAGGTGTTCTACCGCCGGTAGAATATTATGCGGCCACATTCATCGGATGCATACCCGTTAATGAAAACCAAAGTTTTTGACCAATGGCAACATCTGAATCTATTGAGCCAGTGCCTGCTCTGGATTTTTTCCACGGCTCTACATACAGTACAATCCATCCGTTACCGTCCGTTTGTGATACAAATGAGTGTGTGTACGTATGCGGGGTATCTGACCTCGGCCTCTAGCTGGGTTACTTTTTAATACGCGGCGCCCTTTGCCTCCAAGTCGCGCGAGTGATCGCTGTTCATCTCCGTCTGCTTTTTGAAATCCAACTCGTTTAGGTACTCGACCCCAGGGCTGACAGCCCCTGGCTCTGAGCGCACAAAGGTATCCATCTGGAAGAAGGGCCACCGTCAGGACTTTTTCGGGATGACGATGTGTGGGAGACTACTCACATGGACGTGTACGCCAGATTGGCCGCCGCGACCGCCTCCGCGGCTCGTCGATCCCAAAGCACGGGTTCCGCTGCCGCTACGGTAGTTGTTGCCCGTTCCGCTTGACCCCGATGGTTGACTTCGGTGATGTTAGTACGCGGGCCAATACGCGGCGGGTATTGTGGGGAAGTACGTACTACATCTCCGGTCCCTGATGCGTGAAGTTTGTTAGGCGGCGTACGGCGCGGGTAGCCACGATCTACGAAGGTTGGTTACCGTTGAGCGAAGATACACGAGTGGATGTAGCTCACGGTGGACGCAATTGCGGCGGGAACATTGAAGATGATAGTCATGATCGAGTTCAGATTGAGGAACATGAAGATTGTCGCGACCAGGTTGGCCAAGAAACTGGACGGAAAGTGTATAAATAAGGAGTCATGGGACACGAAGACAGCGAAGACACTCACGCAACGAAGAAGAAAATGAGCCCGTCCTTGAAGATCATGGCAGACAGCTTGCTTGAGGACTTTCGCTTGGTGCCGAGCTTGTACGCATTCAAAAGGAACACCATAAGGTCGAAACACATCGAGTATGTGAAGGTGGCTGCGAGGATGGTGTTGTTCGAGGATGTGATCACGCAAGTTGCGGCCGTCGGATCCCAGTGGGCCGTGAGCAGAACACCTGAAAGAGGAAGAGAACATTGGATTACAGTTCGGAAAGTCGAATGGAGGAAACGTACCTTGCAGAATCAAGCTCCAATGGCCCAGAATGACGACGGTCAACAGTATTTTGATCCATCCATTCTGGGACCAAATGGCCAGAGTTCGGAGGGAGAGATTTATGCTGGCGAGTCCGACGGCGGCGTTGCCTGCCAGTTGGTTGAATGTGTACAGGGCTTGGCAATTTACTTCGCTATTACAAAACGGTCAGAAACAAAATGGAAAAGTCGGTGACAAATGGCGAACGTAGTGGAATCCAGGGCAACCAAGATACCTGCCATTGCAGACAGAAGCAGGTATCTGTTAGCAAAGTAGAAAGCCTGTAAACGAGAGTCCAAACGAAGGCGTATGGACAGCGGTGTGGGAGACGAACGAGGGGCCATCGGAAACGTTTTTTCCCGGTCAACACGTCCCAGTCGAAGGGCAGTGAAACGAACCACTCCCATCTTTGTAAATCCTCAACGACTGGTGCTGCGAAGCTGAGAAGAAGCGCACGCGTATACGCCAAGCAGGGCATGGTTCAACTTGACGAAGATGCCCGCATCCAGAGCGAGCTCAGTGGGGGACGACCAGTCAGGCATCGTGGCTCAGTTCGCTCAGAGAGGGAGATATCAAAGGAGGAGGGCCAGGGGATCCGACGGTAACGACACGAAAAAACGCCAGTTTTAAAGGCTCGCCGTCACCCGGGAGTACTGGGCCAGGGGGCCGATTTCGAAGTCCCCATAAGGCAGGTGGAGGGTGCCGTTATAGCCACGGCGCTAAGTCTAAAAAAGAAAAGCCTCCGCTCAGTCGCGAGAAAGCCAAGGCACAACGTCGATACATACATAATACTGACAACGGCCAGTCCCCCCAGAAATTCTGTGTCATGTGCAACCTGTTTAGAGGTAAAACAATGAAATTCCCGAGTTGCTGCTGCTGCTCTTGACCAGGCAACGGCCAGAACTCTATCATTTAGAGTACGTGAGACGGTCAGTGCGCCGTCGTTAAGCTCGCGTAATGAATCTAGAAATGCTCACTTCAGAACAAGGTCAGTCAGAAGGGGAGAATCGAAGGCCTTGCCGATACTGATGTCATCAGGCTAACTTGTCATGGGCATTCCTTTCTTGTGCGTTTGAAGATGAACATGCATACCGTTCTGTGAGTCCACGGGAAGCAGTGCAATACAAACGGGCTACCCCAGTTGAATTATTCATGTCAATTTGTCGTCAATCTGCCCCAACCGTCAGCAGATCCTGTGTTAAGTACAATCTGGGCAACTTCGACTGGGAGCAAAAAATGCTTTCGTCCACCGCTCTAGCTTATTGAGTCCACTTGCTGTACCTACTGGCCAAGATATCTTGTGTCTGTCTGTTCCGATATTAAGTAAGAAAAGAGGAGCTTACCAGTTTTGCTTGGTGTCATCGGCGCCGGTCGTCTTTTCCTTCACCATGAACTCGCGAGCGCGCGAACGCGTGTGAAGGGCTGATGGATCCGGCTCGGCCAACGTCTGGACTTTGAAGGAAAGGAGCGTCGTTTAATCCAACCGACGATGTCAACGGCTACCGTGCATCCAGCTTTGTAGCCATTGATATCGCTTGCAAACTGACATAAGTCCTTGGGGACTTAATTATCCAGAAATGCGGAGAACATAAATCCGTGGGAACTCGCGACATGGCACGGTTGTGAAACGACTGCGACCTGTACACGTCGAATTGAGTTCGCTTTGCGGGCTATACTCAAGGGTATATGCAGCGGGTTGTACAGCGGTGAGGGGTGGACATGGTGATAAGTATCCCCTGCCGAGTTGATGTCGCCAAGAAAGAGTAGGCGGCCGAGCACCCATGTGAAGTGATGCGCCAGCCGAGGCTTCTAATTCTTCGACAACGCCGGCCCTGCATGTGGCGCCGTCTTGAACGCTCTTCAAGCTCTTGAATGTTGCTTGAATTGATTGAGAATGAAGGAAGAAATCGGTAAATCTTGTCTTGTCCTGGATTCACGGTTGTCTGTCTTGGTCTAGGCTGATTCGGGCTGGAGGAACACCAATTCTGTTCTTGTATGTTACGCAAGGTTGACAAATCGGCGGAGGATGGGTCCTCGGGCTTGAAAGTCGGATCCGAAGAACCGTCATGGGTGTCGTCGCTCGCTACATATGTAGGGCGCCTACTTGGCGCCTACAGTGATACTCGATGCTACTCGACACCAAAGGAGGTGTGCGTAGGTATGCACTGGCAAACCGCCATCGCCGAGCGGTTTACCACTGCCGCCGGGAAACCCAAGAAGACACACAGACGCTACATAGCATTGAGATGGTGGGTCGATTCCACGTTATGTAGTCCGTCAAGCAGTCGCAGGGCTGACGGGCTCCTAAAAGACGGAGGATTGGGAGTGCAGTACTCGTACACTTGTGGTGGGCGAGCGCAATTGCTAGGTTGAAGGTCTTCTCGAGCTGTGAGAGGGAGAGGACAGTGGACACGCATGCGCGTCGTCAGGAGAGAGAGTGAGCGGATCAACGATGGCATCAACATGCACCGCCACTTTTCCCACATGTTCGAAATCATTCAGGGTTCAAAATCAGTCAATGACATTTTCTCCGTATCTACAGGCAGCACAAAAGTGAATCCAGGGGAAAATGGCAGCGGAAAATGCCGAGGACCGAGGTTGGGGATTTTCTTAGCAACCCATATGTGGGTCAGTGCCGGTGCTCTTTAATACATGCTCTGTTAGATGATAGAGAGATCCAACGCTTGTAGCCACGCCAGTGAGTTCCCAGATCAATCGGCGGTTCGTTCTTTGCACGAGAACGATATTGGCATTTTTATTTCCCATTGCATGCGGGATCTTCTTCTCACACCCTTCACTCTCGGTCTTGCTCGTTGTAGAGAGCGAAGGGATTCTCGACAATATCAGGATAGCCTGATTTTACAGTTGATGCAATGGGTGGGATTGCATTATTCGGGCCGCAGGGAACGCCGATCGGTGTACTTATTGACCCGTGCTGTGGAATCAACCATGGAGATTTCCGGGATGAGATCCGTCGCGGTAAGTACAGGGCACTGCCAGTGGCATGAGAGACCCCATGGGCCCAAATATATCCTCCGTCGGAGTCCGGAGCAACAGCCCTCCGGTGAACAGAAGAGCGCAGAGCTTGTATGAAGCGAGCAACGGTTCTGTGCAGTTCTGTGCCGGCGGACACCCAAGGGGCTCCTTCAATCGCTCCACCACCATTCAGGAATACATACGTCACATCCATACCTGCTGCCCGTTGAACCTGGGGCTCATCAACGAACTTGCCCGACTCGCAAGCTTTAAGTAACTCCGACTTGCCTCCGACCTGATCACAAGAGCGCCGAACACAAGCCGAACACTCGACCAATTTGCTGACCCTCCTCAAAGAGCAGAGGAAGACTATAAGAGAGAGTCCGGAGCGAGCAAGGACAGTAGATCGGGTCGATACCAACTCGATACATGAACATATTTTGTTGGAAGAACTTAGTGATATAATATATCGTCCCAGGCAGTCTACAGTTCATCTAGCTCCTCAGAATAGCTAGCTGATTGATCGCGGTGGTCTAGGCCCCGCAGGCACGAGGAATGAGCGTTGAGAATAGTTTCCGATGAGTAGACGCTGAGAGCACTGTGTGACCGATTTGAAGAGCAATAAACTACCGAAAATGTACTGACAGTCTGTCCGTGCTATGAGCATTGTTCCTCGTGGGCGGGGGTGGCCCAGGCGACGCATTGGACGATTGTGTACCTGACGCACTTCCCCACAACTTGCTCGCGGTGTATTCTTTCACCGCATCTCCGCATGGTGCGAGTCCCCCGTCGGCGCGGTGTACTATCCGCGATTATCCAGTGTCTATCGGCTTATGTGTGGCCCCCCGTATGCCTCCCCTGTCTATACAACCCGAAGAGCTGCGGATGGACAGTGGGCATTTTCCAGATGATGCTACAAGCATGCTGAACCGTATCAGACTTTTGACGTGAAACGGTGTCCTCGGAGCGCGTGCGTCTAGAGAGATTCTGGAGCAATCAGTTGGGCGCAGAAACCATTCAACCAGACTTTTCAAACGCTGTTTAAATAGCTGGAGCGCGCAACTCAATCCGCCGTTCTTGACTTTTGCTTGGTTCCAACCGCATATCATATCCTGCCCACGGCCATGGCCAGCTCCACGAAGGTCCAAGTTTCCTACAACTTCCGCCCGGAATTCCCAGACTCTATGGTCGCCCGATATCCAAATCTGACACGAGCGTTGGGGGTCATTATCCCGGAGTACAGATAGCTACGCAAGCGGTGCCCTGCCAGTATGTCCCCCACTCAAATCTGGATGCATGTTTTTGTGCAATGTGAAACGGTATCCGTCCAGAGAATTTTCGAGTTCGTCGTCCGGGCCTACCTCCACCGCCAGCCAAACGCGTCCCCACTTTACTCCTCCCGCTGTTCAGAATTGGGCCCGAAAAACGACCAAGTTCATTTCTATGTGCGTCGCGGACCGCTGCTGCTGCGCTTTCAATGATGTTCGAATGTTCATGGCCCACTCGGAGTCAGATGTAACGCAGCCGACGAGCTAGACACCCGTGTGGGATCGCCCTCAGCAGAATATTCGGCCGAAGCCTCGAGCAGCTATCCATCTCAGACGGGGCAGCATGAGCAAGACCAAGGAGGGAAATTTGGCTTAGATGAACAGCCCAAAGCACATAAATGCCTGTGGTGCCATTCATCCTTCACTTGGTGAGCCGTCTGACTTGGCTCGTGGATCCAGCTGAGCGGAGTTTTCGGGAGGCCGTCCGAGCTTGAAAGGCACGAGAAGACGCACACTGGTGAACGGCGTAAGTGCAGGTAGTCCCATTACCCGGAGCACCCAGTCTCATCGCCGACAGCCTTTGCCTGCGACTCCCCCGGATGTTTGAAGAAATTTGGTTCGATTTTCTGGAGGGTCGACTGCGGAACCGCTAACAAACCCGTGGACCCACAGGGGTGCGGTCAAATTGCAGACGGCACCAGCGTGAAGTACATGGAATTCGTCGATCAGGAAGGCATGGCCAAATCGCGCCGTATGAGATCACATTCCGGCCCCCTGCGCCTTGTCCATCGGTCGTCTCGGACACCACGTCGCTGCCCGTAATAGCATGGGACCACGAGGGACCGTTTTCGAGAGGGTCTCCCTAGCCGCCTACCTGTATGCTGGTATGATTGCCTTCACCTTGCAGAATTCGCTACTTATCACCGTGCAGGATCCTCCCGCAGAACGATAGCTGACAAAAATAATTGGCCCCGTCACATCGCGGCAATGGCGGTTGGGGCAACAGCTACAGGCCTGGGGATTGTATATGTGACGGTGGTTAATATCGCGTGTGCTTCAGGAATCCGTCCGCTTGTTGGTTATTTTGTCTTGTAGTTAGTCCATGGTTGCGTTCGCAGTCTAGATCTGCAGCGAGGGGGCCGGCGGGGCCAGGAGAGTTTCCATCCATCGGGTTATATAAAGCAATTTGGAATTCCGGGGTTTGAGTGACTTCGAGTATTCGCGGGAGCCCGATTTAGAGCCGCCGCAGTGCCATATGTGATTTTGATTTTGAGGCCGGATAAAAGAAACAGGAAGAAGATGTTTGAGGTTTGGTCGAGAGAGTGCTGCATTCAACGCATCGCATTTTGTCGGAGGATGGGTCCAAGAGCAGACGGGCAAAAACCTACTAGTACGTCGCAGTGAGAGAAAGAGAGTGATTCGAGCTCCGGATGCACTGCAATGATATGATTGGCTGGCTGCTGATCATGAGGCTTGACCTGACCTGGGAGCTCGATGCGCGCTTGTTCGGTTTCTGTACCAACATCTCGCCTTGATATTGATCCCAGTATCTTTCTGAGGTCTGACCAGAAGAAAACACTCACGGAAAATGACCTACAGCTATCGACCAACACCTGGCATAAACACCTTGAACTACTCTTCAATTGCTTTGTTTTTTTTGGATTCGCTGTATATATATGCGTAGTACAACATATAATGTAATGAGTAATTTACCGTGGCCAAGGGTGGATAGGCAGGTAAGGAGGTAAGATCACAGGGTACGGTCCGAAGAACGGAATGCTGCACGTCCAGCGGGGACGGAGATAAAGTACATATCTAACGCGGAGGCACAAGACGGGAGACTAGATCAAATACGAGCTTGGTCAGTTTGGATCCTCCTTGGTCCCAAGCGGTGCATAGCGACTCCGGCTCGCGCCAATCGTCTTCCCACCCCGGACAAAATTTAAAACACCTAGCACCAGCAAAACGCACACGAGGCAGAGATTTGCAGCGAGAAGCCCGATAACTATGGGTGCGTATTTGGCGACTTGGGAGGTGGTATCGGTGTTTGATGCGTCGGCCTCCAAATCCAGGTTCGGTTTCCCTGTGACGCGCTGTGCAGGGGCTGCTGCGGAAGGCGACGGGGTGGGACCATCGAAGAGCGCAATCAAGGCATCAGGGGAGATTTCTGGCGGGTTGTTCGCGAGCAACTGCTGTCGGACACGTGCGAAGTCAGCTGCAGCCTCGTTCGCATCCGTTAGCGCAAGGAATCGCATATATGGATCCGTGGTGTTGTCTCCGAAATCGAAGACACTATACACATTGCGGAGGAATGAGTCACCGAAGAGTGCGTCGTTATCATCCGTTCGGTTGGTAACACTCCCTCCATTCGAAGCACTGCCGACGCAATATGTGTGGTTTTGCCCGTCAGGACCGAGCTCTGTGTGAAACTCGGTCATATCTAGAGGGTGAATCGGATAGGTCCGATTTCTGTACGAATCCTCAGGCCGTCGAACCAAACATGTAACTGAAAACGCACTCGAATGCGGTGGTGAAATTGATCACCGTGCTACAGGGAATTACCCACACGGCGTTGTCGCTGCTCCACCGACCCGTGGGGATGGAGGAGTTGTTCGAACGGACGGCGCCAGGGACGGCTGAATATATAGCATCCTGTTCGCCAAGAACGAGACAGAGTCAGTCATGAGCGATGAATGGAGCTTGAGATTATTCACCGTGATTTTCCCCGGCAGCAGGAAATTAGTACATCCGGTGTCGAAGCCAATCCTGGTCTTTCCTGCGGGTATCGTATTCGTATGCGATTCCCAGGGAATGGCAGCTGTATCCACGAAAACCCCATCTCCGAGGATTGACCAACCCTTGTTGCCCGGGGGATACGTCGGGAACTTTGGCTCATTCTGTACATCTGAGTAGCGGGGATCATACTCGCTGATAGCCAGGGATGCGTCTGCTGTATCGTTCGCGTCGCCAAGGCGGGAAAAAGCAAGAGCGAAAAATCGGCCATTGGTTGGGTTCATGTCAAAGATGCTGCTCAGCACAGACTTTCCAACCGTCGCAGCGCCTTGGAAACCGCCAGCACTGAGCGCGTCGCTTATTCCAGTACCAAAGTTCAAACCAATGAGACCGCATACAGCAGCATCACACGACAGGTCGGAGCTGTGCGTAACGTTTATGAACGCTGGATTTCAGGAAGAGCTCAACGGTTGAACTGCGAGGCCGGCCAGTGCACGCACCTTGCTGAGGGATCGTCTGCCCCGCAATTGTCATCTCCGCAAGCCCGATCGTGCCATTGACGAAGATCGAACCATCCCCGTAGTTGTCTTGAATCTGCACCCCCGTATCATTAAATTCCCCAATCCCGCCGACAAACCTGGAATTGCACGATCATATTATAAGCATAACGGCGCGAGCACCAATGATATAGACGTACCAGAGATCGTCGCTTCCTGTGTCAAGCTGCACGTTGACAGCTACAAAAAAGCATTCATCATGTTCATGTTGTATAGAAATCGAAAGATTTGGACGCACACTGGCCACCTATTTGAATAACGGCAGTATACTGAATGTCCGAGTCAGCTCAATGGCGGAAAAATCTAAATTGCTGGCTAACCTCCGTGTTGTTGAAGTTGGAGACGTCCCCATTGAGATCTCGTCTGAGGAGTTTTGAGGGTTGGTGACCCGCAGCGGCGGGGATATCGTAGAAAGCGAGTAGAAGAAGTGGATGCGCAGCTCGAGACAAACGCATATCAAGGACAAGACGAGAAGAATGGAATTGAGAACGAACGTCAACTTGTTTATATGCCCCGCACGCGCGAAACAGATCGGGATCTCCGAGACCAGCACCGCATTGTCGTCATTTTTGGCCGAATAATTGGAGCGCTACCTGATTGTAAATCGTTTTCCCGAAACAAGGCACCGCCTCGCGGTGCACACAACAGGCGTGAGGGGGGAGCGGGATTTCCTCCAAATAGTTGATATCACGTTTCTTCGGATGGCCCAGGATGGCCCCTGGAGGAGAATTACGGATGTCCCAACAAGCGTTCATAGGGATGATCGGCATCTTCGGCGCTCATGTTGGCCTAGTCGTAGTCAACACTAGTTGTGCTCCCCGAGACAAGACGCCGTTCGGAACCTAGGGCGGGATCTGTTACGTGTATCATGTATCTTCATAATTGCGTTCCGGAGGGGATCCGGAAAGATTGGAAATTGTCGAGCGAACGATGACGATTCCTCGGAACCGATCCGCTGAGGGCTCTGCACAGGGGACCTGTGCGATGGACGGGGCGACGGATTGTATGTATCGCATATGAATTAGCGGACTGCTTCGAAGAATAGACATACCGGGTAGGCGCCTGGAAATTTGGAACAGAGGGTGTACTGGGAAGGGAACGCTGCCTCTAGTTGCCAGTGGTCCGGGAACGGGAGTATAACAAAAATAAAAAGGGAGCTAGGTATAAGACCCACCTGGGTTGCTGGAAACCTCACTGCCTATGTAGGGCGCGGACACCGAATTCTGCGCTTCAAGTTTTGAGCGAATGTCGAGTGGGAGAGAGAGAGAGCGCCCAAAAGCACAATAAAGATGATCTCATGCTCATTCCCCTATGACCGGACCTGGAGGTAGACCAGGATCTCCAGTTGGCGCTGTAATCGCGGATTGCGCTGCTGCCACCAGGTCGTATTGTCGTCTTGCAGAACCTCGAACGATTCAGCAAATATTTTGTAGCCTTGTGGAGGAGAGAACTTACAGACTCGGCGGAGTTTCGTCTACCGTTGGATACGAGAACATTTTTGACGATTTGAAAGCAGGTGCAGATGTGGAGCAAAAAACAGCAACAAATCTGAGGAACCGGGAAAAGAACACACCGCTTATCCACGGCCCGGCCTGGAGTCGAACCAGGATGTGTTTCCACAGATACCTGCTCCGTAATGGAGGCGTACATTGTCTGTGGGTGCAAGACTCCTCGCCACCGGGTCTTGTTGACCGTCTGCCGAACCTGGTTTAGCAAGCAATTTCGGAGGATAATGCACGCACTTTGCCGGCAAATTGTGATAAATGGAGCTTGAAGTTGGGAGAAAAGCTGAAGGTGACCAGCCAGTGTAGTGGCGAGGGTACCGCCGTGGTGAATTGACGGTGGCATGAAGAATGGAACAGATCGGAGCTGAGAATCAATTGCAAGGTAAAGTTCTCGATCTGCCGTTGAGCGGGACCGATACAGAACGATGAGCGTCAGGCGTGTTGTTAGGGGCAGATCGTGGTTGCCAAAATTCGACAAGGAACAGACCTGAAAAGCAGAGGATTCCGAACTAGATAGGGAGAGAAGCGTCCGATACTCGGGTTGGCTCCAAGTAAAGAATGGGCCAGTGTTGACTGGTAAAAATTACACTGGGCCGCGTACTCGTCTGCAACAGGATCGTTCTTGACGCTTTGTGGTGGACGAATTGCCAAAATTGAGCTTGGAAAAACTTCAAGTTGGGGGACACGCGGCGGGGCGAGTGGCAAGACGCAAGTTGCTGTAGAATCAAGAGGCGTGCTTTGATTGCTGTTGTAGCGCATCTCGAGGAGCTAGAATTGCCGTTGGGAAGCCATAAAGCGCGTTCAGAAGAAGGAAAACACTTCGGTCGACATCGGGGAAGAACAAGCGGCGATCAACGGGTCTTTCCACATATCTGCAAATATTTGCACATGCTTATATCTGGTACTCCGGCCTCCTATCACTCCTTCTCCTCCTCAGGCTCCGCAGACTCACAGCGGGAAGTATTTCGCTCGATTCCGCCCGGATTTTTCGTTGAGTTTTCGATTGGTTTTCGTCGCTTTGGTTTCTTCTGGCCATTCTCCACTGCGATGCCCGGGCCCCCTTCTTTACCCGAGGACTTGCCCGAGGACCTATCCGCCTTTCAGCTTGCTGTGGAACGCGCAGCTAAACTGCACGAAAAGGCGAGCTATCGTTCCAGCGGTCAGTATACCCGCTTATTCCAGCTCGGCGACTTCGACGCATCCTACCCGGACTGTCCGTCAAGTATACCGACCATGTAACTATGAAGCCCGAGTGCGCGGCGCTCCATGTCCTGTATACCCTCGCCTGCAACGACGGGGACGCCGCCCCGCACGTTCCCAGGCCAATCCACTACTTCCACCAGCTAGACGGCTGGCACTGGGGCTTTATGGTCATGGAGCGCGTCGCGGTGCGCGAGGTCCCGTGTGAAGAGCTCTGCGTCAAGACGGCCGAGGCGGTGAAGTGGATGCGCGCTCAGCGCCCGCCGCCCATGACAGTCTTCGGATCTCTCGGCGGACGTTATGCTCGGCACAACATATTCCCGGACACCCACACGCCTCTGCGGTTCAAAAGCGTCGCGAGCGGTACTTTAACACCGTACGTCGCATCTTCACGCCTTTCTTCCCTCTCCCGCGCAAATCGCTGAAAGCATCGCACAGCTAACGCTTTCAGTTCGCAGGTCATCAGCCATATTCGGCGCCCTTGGAGCCCAATCCCCGAGGTCAGCCTCACGGGCGACGGCATAGTCTTTACCCAGCCCGACATGGACGCCAGCAAATTCGGTGTTGACACTGGCGGGCGGGCCGTTATCTGGGATGCCGCCACATCCAGGCGCTGCCCCTGACGCTCGCGGACTTCACGCTCCTCCGCACCACGCAGTTCGCCAAGGACGTGGCTGCGCACATGTTCCCCGAGGACGAGATAACTGCGCGCCGGGGGGAGCCGAACATGATGTCCCCGGGGGAGGTGAGGAGGCGGGTGTCCATGTGCGCCGACCCTTCCTACAGTTAGTTTGGCGAGGTTCAACTTCGTTGCGGCGTGTGCTGATGACGGAATTCTTTCCCATAGATTTAGATGAGGACGGCAATGCTAAGCCTGGGGGAAGGCGGGGAAAGCGGCCTGCGGCTGAGCCTCCTGTTCTCCATACTTCTCCCGCAATCGATGGGTGAGCGCGACTTCGCTTCATGTCCCATGGCCAACCGTGCTCGTCGTCTTCCCGAATTTGCCTACTGCTGCTCGCGTATCCGATTCCACCTCCTTTGTTTCTGTCTCTCCAGGATGGCCGTTGCGGTAGCTCACGGCTATGGAAAGGCTACCAGTCAATGCTCCCTCGACACAAAATCTCCCGTGCATTGGAACTTGAACCAACGGGAAGGCTGAGATGGGACAAGAATTGCGCGCACTCGTGGAGCCGGGGTCCGAATGTTCCTCGATGTTCTCTTCACGTCGAAGTATGAATGAACGACTGGCGGGAGCAAAAAGGGCATCGATACTCCAACGTATTATTTCGGACGTCGGGAGTTGAACCACAGAGACTGCATTCATAGAGCGCCAACAATCTTCGGGGAGACCGTTTCACTCTACACGATGCCCGATTCATTCTCTCGTCTGTTTTGTATGCTGTTCAAATTGTTTTGCCTTCTGTCCCAGACGATTGTGAGCCAAGATATGACAGGAGGACCGCCGAACGCAAGAGCTGCCAGTGAAGGATTTGAACAAAATACTGGTTGTGATCCGTGCTACGACACGGGCTGGAGTCGAACCAGGAGATCCCCGCGCGCAATGATGAAGTTCGTGAACACTGAACACCATGTGTGGCGATAGGGCTACCGGGTCTCTGTCGAATCTTCGATCAGCCAACAGTGAACACTCCCGGCAACTGCCAACGATTAAGGTGCTAAAAACTCCCACACACGCGCAAGGTCTCTGTTTG
Organism: Mycena vitilis; assembly: GCA_029203975.1. Taxonomy (NCBI): domain Eukaryota; kingdom Fungi; phylum Basidiomycota; class Agaricomycetes; order Agaricales; family Mycenaceae; genus Mycena; species Mycena vitilis. The sequence continues at coordinate 45,651 of JARGYF010000144.1, forward strand.
CTGTATGACCCGGCCTGGGGTCGAACCAGGGGCTGATTGGCGTTCGTCGGGTGGTAGGTTGGATGGACTGCTGGAGAAATCTTCCAAAACGTCACGATTTTGCCATCACGACCCAGCCTGGAGTCGAACCAGTATCTCCCGTCTGCACTCAGCGGAAGGAAGCAGGATCACGCATGTCGGGTGCGAGACCGCTCGCTACCGGGTCCTGCTATCCTCCGGTGAGCCTCGAGCTAGCAAGCGCTGTCGAGCCTGAGCGTTGCCCGGACAGGACTTACGAGCACACGAGGGCGGTAGGTTTGTACGTAGTAGTTGCGGATACAAGTTGATGAGCGTAAGAAGCAAATTCCATTGCTATTTCCTCCGGCGAGGGTTCCAGAGCTTGTGCTTGAACGATTGGCCAAAAAGACTCGTTATCCTAGACGTACGACCCAGCTTGGAGTCGAACCAGGATCGAAGTTCCCACAGTGTTGTATTGGTAGGAGGGGTTCTACGCGGAGTGGGTGCGGGGACCGCTAGCTAGCAGGTCTTTCTTGGGTGTTGTGAAGCACGGTGAGGACGGCGATGGAAATTAGTCGACAGAGAGGAATCCTTTGATTTGTGTAATTGGTTGGGGGGAGGCGGAAAGCAAGTACAAAGACTCGGATACAGAACAGACTTGTCCGATTGGCTTGCCAAACTGGCTTGCGCCGCTTAGCGGAGTTTGAATTTGGCTTGGCGGGCGTGGGCGTGATGGCTTGGCTTGACTTGTGCTCGCTTACACCAAGCCCCGCCACTGTAGATATTGTGTTTATAACACTTCTTTGAGGCCTTGCTGTCATGTGCATTCTGCCTGGGGGCCTCTGGGCACGTCGTTGCTTGCCCTCCGTCAGCCGGGCGTGCCGTACCGGCGGCTCGGGAATGTTTGATCCCACGGTTGAAATTGACCATCGTGGCGCTCGTGTACATCAGACTTTTGACATTTAGCTTGTGACCTTGTACAAGGCCGAAAAAGGCCGAAAAAGGTCCAAAAAGGTCGACAAGCCACAAGTCCACAAAGCTATGTCTAAATCTCAACAAGGTCAATTTCTTCGAAAAAAAAATATTTTTCAGGTGTTGATCTGGGCATGAAATGTGATTTCAGAGGGGGTGTTTTTCACTTTTGGCCTTGTGAACTTGTCACAAGCCCAAAAGGTCAAAAAAGGCGCAAGTTATATGTCAAATGGCTGATGTAGCCCACGCCCCGCGCCTGTTAAACCGTCCGAGATAATAGATCTCTTACCATTTCTTTCTAAGCCAATACCACTACTTCCAGTCGTCCATACATGTATGTCGGACTGTTCGTGCCCATGTAAATATGATTATAGCCATGTACAAATCACTTTACCCAGGCCATCGCCAGCCAATATGCAGTGACTCGAATCAACCTGCTGACGCGCAAGCCCGACCCACATCCCTACTACTGCCTTGGAGCTCGGCACCTCTTTTCAGGATCGGAACTATCAACTTGCACCAGACCCCTTGCGCAGGCAAGTCATGTAGGCTTACGAGGACCAGCAAGCTATTCGACTCAAATTCAAGCCGGCAAGCCCAAACACATGCCCGCGTTGAACTTCAACGCCGCTCAACCTCTACTTTAGACTGGAACCATTGGCTACTGGATGCCCCAAATTCCAACCAAGGCGGTCTCGTCCGCGCCGTCTTCTGGTGAGCTGTCTTCTACGCTATGTCCAGTACGCTGCGCCATTTGTGAAGATGTAAATATTGGGTTGCAAGCTAAAGGTACAGTACACTTGGGTTACACCTAAACGAGTATTAACACCTTGTTCAACATCTTTGCTACTGGATTGCCCAAGTCACTAAAAGCCCACAAGCCAATTGAGGCCATCCTGCAAGCCAAATTGACATGTACAAGCCACTTTGTCACGCCCAAGCCAGTTTGTCGGAAACCAACACCGTGTTCAATTCATGCATGGTTGCGGGCCACGGGTGCGTCGTTGACTATTTCAACACGGCCGTATAATTCAGATTGCTTAAGCGCAGAGTGAGGGCCGTATCTCACCAAAAATTCGGCATTTTCTTCCGCCGTACGCCCGCGCAAGCCATTTTTGTCGACGAACTGGCTGGTGGCACGTGACACAAGCCACTTTGCCCGAGCCCCCGCCCGACAAATGGGTGCTCTCCAGGCGAGCTCAACTGCAATATTCCGACTGCCATTGGGCTCCCGGACACTATCACTGTGCTCCGAATGATTATTCAATGTTGATGAGCTAAAATTCCGATGTACACACACGCGCACGAAAGAATCATCAGTAACATCACTAATATTCATTGAACTCTGGAGGACAAGGGGGACAATACTAAGATTCCACTGGCAGTGATCCGCGGTAGATGCCTCTACCCCGGATCCTGACCTCCGTTCGGTGAAAAAGCGAAGTCTTGCCATGGTTGAATTTTTTCGCGTGCGAAGTCCACCTGTCCGTGTCAACAGTTCAGCCGCTAACGGGCTGCATAGTATTGTGTATACTCATATGCATTCGACTGAGAAAGTGAGTCATTATAGTGGGGATTTGAACTAATACTTCACAATACAGCTAGGTCGAGGGACTGTTGAACCCAAATCACCGCGAATATGTACTGAGACCACCAGTCCTGTGGTGGGTAGACAGACAGAGCCTAATGGCATGTACTCGCCCTAACAAGCCCGTAGGCTTGCACTGAATTGACACAGTTGCTGAGTGTCGTTGCTGCGTGAAATCGACATTGTGACCGTGAGAGATGAAAATTGGCGAAAAAAGCGCACGCCCGGAGAGATTAGAGTTGGGGGAGAACGGCAGGCTACACAGAATTGGAATCGGAGGCCTGTGGCGCGAGGAATCGACCCAAGCCACTTCATTTTTTTTGGCTGGTGCCAAGCCGACAAACTGGCTTGCCAAGCCAACATTTTGGCTTGCAAGCCGGCTTGCCGGGCGTGGGCGTGTGATGGAACCAAAATCCACGCCCACGCCCGAAACAAGCCAGTTTGCCCGGACGCAAGCCAGTTTGCCCGGACGCAAGCCAGTTTGGCAAGCCAAAAAGTGAACTCTCGGATACAGAAGCACATGCACAGAAAACTACCGCTAGGCTTGCAGAATTCGAGCGTTTCCAGACGAACAGTTGGTTCAAGTTACCCGGGCGCGCGGGGAAGAACAGGTACCGGCGGAAGAACAGAGGCAAGTAAATAGTGATCTTGATGACTTCAGTTAAATCTGGCCCTAGGTTGATTGAGATGCGTAGGTGCACCGCAGATACTCCCCAGGAAGAAACTGCGCAAGCCCGAGCATGTTTATTGTCTTCTCGTTGGACAATTGGCCATTTTCCGCTGGTCGGCAAAGAAATGAATCAAGGACGAAACGCCACTCCGATCCGGATGCTCAGTGCCACTCAGTGCAACCAACAAGCAACCAATGTGCATTGTGCAACATCATGGGCGGCACCTCCGAGGCACCTGAGCTCGCCATGGAAGATATCGGATACAGAGGCGTTGCCAGCCCTGAGGCCGCAACAAAGCCCGCATCGCCGCTAGAAGGCCCAGTTGCAGTCGAGAAACTCGCTGTCGACGTCGTCGTGGTGGAAGAAGAACAGCGGCCCGGCCCAGTATTTGGCCCTGTTATCCAACCGGCATTGACGGCGATCAGCGGCTCTAAGTTGACTCCAGACTCCCAGCTCGTCGCCCTCCGCATCCTATTCTCCATCCTACCCAGGCTACTCGTATTTGCACGCCACAGACGACAGATGATAGGCTACAGGGTACCCACGTACGCCACACACTATGGAGCGACACCGGCACCGAGACGAGAAAGAGACGAGAACTTGAAAGAGACGACTCGGAGGTCCCGAGAAAGAGATGAGGGAAAGAACGCAGGAAGTAAGGCGAGAGATGGAAGGGCAGGAACGAAGAAACGATGCTGACCGCGCTGCCCCGACCGCAACCTCCGGCATCCCCGCCTCCAACGTCATCTCCAGGACCACGACCCACTCCGCCCGTCCCCCGCCTATCCATTCGTTGCATTCGGAAAAGTGGGTCTCTTTTCCTTCTTTTCTCTTCACCTCGCTTTTCCCTGTTGGGTAAATTGCTGATCGAATTTTCGCACAGGCAACACAAAGCGCCCGTGGGCCTCATCGTCGGCGTCGCCATCGCCATCCTCCTCTTCATCGCCTCCCTCTTCCTCTTCATCCACCATGCTCGCGAACGCGCAGCCTTCGCCGGCCCCGGCAAAACCCTCGGCTCTGCTGCTGCCGTGACCCCGTATCCGCGCCCGTCGATCGCCAAGGAAAGCGGAGGAGCGTACGCTGGCCACGACGACAAGCCATGGTCGACGCCGAGTGAACGCGACGCCGTCGAGCTCGGCGCCTACCCCCCGCCCCAACCTCCACCCGCCTCACACGAGCGCACCGGCTCCGCGGGCTCGTGGGCGACGCCGTTCGCTGGTGTCGGTGCAGGTGGGAGAGCAGAACCGGGGGCAAACTCGTCACCGGCGGCACGGCAGGCGTATTTGGCGACGAAATTGCGCGCGGCGCAGGGGGTTTTGGAGAGGGCTGGGACTGTGCGTTTTTTTTTTCACATGGCTTTTTATGTTTCCGGTGTATCCGCATGATGCGCTTGCCGCATGGATCCTCGTCCTCCCCTCCCCTCCCTACTTTCCTTCCGTTGTCTTCATTTTCGTTACGGGGCAATGGACCTTCGCTTTCTTTTCCCTGCCCCGCTTTCGTCTGTTACTCAGTGTACCTTCTTACCTTTGTTCATCGTATTACTGCCTTTTCTCCCCGTCTCCCATCCCTCTCTGTTTCCTCACTCTCACTCTCACTCTGCACTCCGCACTCCGCACTCCTCACTCCACCCTCTCCGTTCTCCCCCTCTCCGTTCTCCCTCCCCGCCCTCCCCCGCCCTCCCCCGCGCTCTTATACGTGTCCCCCTTTTTGGCTTTTGCCCCGCGTCTCTTTATTCTCATCGGATCCCTCGCCTCTCTTGTGTATCGCCTTTTCCCTCCATTGCCTTCTTACTCCCCTCGCTCCCTTGTATGTGTTGCGGCTCGCTGACACACACCCCGAAAACATCGACCTCAAAGTGACCAAAGCGGTCATCCGCGCCCTCGAGGAGCGCCAGACGAGCGCGTGGGCGTTAGGGTTGGAGGGATTTGCGCTGGCGCACTCCTCTTCTCACTCTGTTCCGTGGATCGACCTCGGATTTGGATCGGACAGATAGATACGGTAACACACGGGTTGCATGGTCATGGAGCGTGAAATACCGTATGAGGCGCTCTACGTCAGGACGGTCGAGAGTCGCAACGGCGCGGTCTTCGTGGACACGAACAACTTCGGTGTCGATAGCATTGCGTCGATAGCAATGGGCGGCGGTCGTTCCCGAAGCCACCACGATCACCACTATCCGTCATGCTCGCGCACTTCGCCCGCGCGGTTCGCCAAGGATCCTGTTCAGCGCCGACGAGCGGGCGGTGCCGACTTTGTCGTAATCGCTGAGGTGAGGAGTTGATGAGCAGGTAAGGTTGTGGCCACCGGCGCTAACGAGCGCCTGGGTAGTTTATCTTGTCGAGGGTTATGCCACGGGCCTCAATGAGGATGGCATCCCCAATCTCAAGCCTGGGGGAGGCGAAGAAGCAGCCTGCGGCTGATTCTCCTGTCTCGTCTAAAGGATCAACAAATCGGCTTCAGGTACGTTGTTGATTCACGGGTTTTCTTAATTGTTCGGGTCCTCGATCCTTACTAGCCTTCAAACGGCCTCTGTATTATTACATTGAAAAAATGCTATTCATTTTCATTCAATCTCAACCACGTTTAAACTTTCCTCCCACGGTTGAAATCAACGATGATGGCTTAATGACGGCGAGGCAAAACAATCGCCTGACATCGGGTGCCAGCGAACACGGCTTGCGGGGTTGACTGAAAGCCTATAGGGAGCATGAAATAAAAAAGAATGCCCGGGTTCATGACCACGACCCGACCTGGAGTCGAACCAGGAATTCCTGCTCACGTATGGATGTCGCTACAAACGAGTGTGAGTGCGAGACGCTCGCTATCGGGTCGTATTTTTTCTTTGTCGAGATTGAATACGCAAGTGCCTTTGTATCCGATTTAAGTAGACAGAACTTGCTCGGGTTCCCCATCTTCCACCGAAGACTCGGGTGGACAGTGCAACTCGTATAGACAGTGCATCACCATCGCTTAGACTCTTTCTCGCGCGGTTGAAATCAACGATGATAGCAACCACCTGGCGTTGGGGGCCAGCGGATCCGGGTTTCGGGTCGACTGAAAATCAAAATCTGCGGTTTATTCATACCACGGCCCTACCTGGAGTCGAACCAGGAACTCCTGCTCACGTATGGATGTGCCACACACTGGAGGAAGACCGAGTGTGAGTGCGAGACCGCTCGCTATCGGGTCGTTTTCTACCTCTGTCAAGCCTGAATAAGCATTGAGCAAGCGGTTTCGAGTTTGATTCTCCAAGTAGAGACGGATCACGCGCACGCAGATCAGCAGAAATCCGTGGTTTGCTATTATAGTAGAACGTATCTCCCACGGTTGGATTCGATGTTTCGGCGTCCGAGTAATCTGTATCTTCTGTTTTGCCTTGGCTGGTACGAAATTCGCCTGCTCGGACTTCAATCTCCTTGACTCGTGAATTTGAATATGGCGTCAAATTCCAGCCAGCACGGGCCATTCGGGCAAAAGATCCTTGCCTCGTCTTTTGGCATCGCAGGGCTTTTCTTTGGCCGATGGTTTGTTGAGGGAATAATCTTACCTTCGATACTAACCAATACAGCACATCATCCATTGCATAATAGCCCTCGGGCATCCAGTAGACTCGCCTCGCAGAGCCGCTGCTGATCTGGCCTCAGTTCGCACCCGGGAATTGAACGGGGACTCCCCTTCAAGCGGCTGAATTCTCTGCTCGAGGCAGCGGTATGACAGTACACTACGTCCGATTATTATTATTTTACTTTCCCTCAGCTGCTTACCGCACTGATTAGCTAAATTTCGGGTGCTCGCAATCAGTTCCACACATATATAATGATGCAAAGGCAAGACAAGTTGAACCACGTATGCTTGTGGGCCAGCGAGTAGCTAAGCCGGCTTGCAGGTTTGACTGGAAACACAATGCCTGTCAGGCACAAGAAAAAGAATGCAACTGCTGCGTCGTGCCCATGACTCGGCCTGGAGTCGAACCAGGGGCTCCCGCCCGCAACTACAGCCATGAATAACCATAGATGGTGGGTGCGAGGCCGCTCGCTACCGGGTCACATTTATCTTGTATACATCGCCTTTAGGGTTTGAAACAAGACTCAAGAGAACCTACCAACGTGCAGGTATTCAGGCGCACGATGAGTAGCTGAAATGGGTGTTAAAATTTGGCTCTGTTCAGCAGAGGGCCGAGATGGGAGGGAAAATAGAAACCAACAAGCACCAATGCACGAGTGAGCCTAGAATCGAACCTGGGTTTGCATACATAAGGTGCCGCTGAGACTCCCGCTGTCGATACTGAACTGCTGGGTAAACAACGTCGTTCCAGATACCTTTCTTAACTCAAGGGTGATCTGATTCCTCGAGCACTTGATCTCTTATTCTTATTGAGAGCAAGAAGTCCTTAAGGATCTCAAGGATGCTGTTTGCAGTTACCATCAATATCGATAACCCTGCATTCATCGTCCTCACAAGGCGCAGCGGAAATTCAACCATAACCATCGGTTATCCTTTTCTCCCACGGTTGAGATCAGCGATGACGCAATACCAGCAACCGCCTGGCGTTGAGAGAGGTTGGGAGACAGTGAACCGCTTGCGAGGTCGGCTGGACACACAGAACAGTAACAGCTCGATCCTGAATCGACGCAACTTGCGGAAACACAGAACCAGACGAATTATGTGCAAGGGAAGAGGTAATACTAATAGACCGCGAAATTGACGGCAGTGTTCATCCATTCATTTCCCAGACCGCGATTTCCAGTATTCTTTAACCCAATCCGGATCATGTCTTTGGCGGGGCTTGCGCAGCTGTCCCTTTCCACCGCTCATCTCCCATGCTGCTTCGTCCTCCATGTCCTCCTCGTAATGTCTGCGAGTCGTCGCCGCTTCCTCCGCCTCGCGTTCCGCGCGGGACGGGATGGGTCTCAGACTCTCAGGAGCCGTGCGTGCGAAACAGGCTCGATCTCGATGTGGACGGCATCGAGCGCGGCGAGCGCGTCGTGCCCGAAGTCCGTGGCGGGCTCGCCCAAATCAGGGGTCGGTATGTCGGCGACGCTAAAATCCACCACCTCCTCCTTTGTATCGAGCTGCAAGAATGCAATCAATCATTACACAGTGTGGCTAGGGCCCAGGGGTGAAACACGCACCGGACGGGGATTCTCGCCGGCGCTCGTAGTGGCCGCGTTCGACTCATCGGCGACATTATTTGTTTCATTTTCCGACATGTTCGGGGTGAAGTCGAGGATGTGGCGATGGGTGGAAGGGTCGCCATATTTAAGAGTGCGAGACGGCAACATGTGGGTCACGCAGAGTCATACTCTGCTTCCGCTGCATGAAGGTGTTGTTTCACCTCCTGAGGTGAGATTTTATCGCAATTGTCACTAACGGAATATCCAGAGACGTCAGACTTGCAGCTTGCTTCAAAGCGTAAACCAGAAAGTTTCTGGAGACTGCAGGCGGCCTACAATCCTTCCGCAGTACCCCCACAGCTCGTACAACCCATAAAAAGGAGTCACTCTGAGTCAGCCACGCGGAACTCCACCGCGGGTGCAAAGGGGTGCAACGCGTTGGCAACGCGGGACGTCCGGGGGTGGCAGCGACCATTGTGATTTTTACGCAGTGTGAGTGCGAGGACCGCTCGCTACTTGGCTTTACTTATTCCTCCTCTGTTGAACGTTGTATTAGCACTGTTGAGCCCGAGATTGGATGGACAAAAATTACGACGGCGCATGGGGATTCAGCGGAATTACATTACATGCGGCAGCGGTTGATAGACAAAAGTTGTAGGCCCACTAACATTCTAGAACAGTTCAGAAGTCCGCCCAAAAAAGGATGTTTACCGATCATCGACTCACTCGGACGCCAGGAATCGAACCCGGGATTGCCTCTCGAACCTGCTTAAGGTACACCACGCCCGATTTCTGCCTCCTCTCCCCATCTCTCGTACTAACTAACACATCCCAATCCCCAACCAACAACTATCGCGAAAGAGAGCTCTGGGACCAAGCACTCGGACGCCAGGAATCGAACCTGGGACTGCCTCAAAACTCTATTATTTGTACATTTGACGAGGCCGTGCAACGCTACACCACGTCCGATTTCTTAGCATTATTTACACGGCTCATAAGCGCACCAAGTCAATTGACATCTCAAGCTTCGAATAATTGAACGCAGAGTTCGACAGTGCGAAATGATGCTACAATACTCATGCAAACCCGGACGCCGGAAATCCAAGCCCGGTTCTGCCTCCTAAACGAACTGTCCGCGATTCGCAGCAAGTCACAAGTTGCAGGTGCCGTGTAGCCCTACACCACGTCCGATTTTCAACTCTCTTGTTCCTTTGAATTCTCGTAATCCCACAACACCTTCTTCCAGTCTGCCAACCTCAGGCTGGCTCTGACGATGTTCAGTCCCTGGCTATCTGGGATTAAAGGCAAGGGTTGACGAACCAGGCAGTTCACCGATACAAACAAGATACAAAAAGAGTGGACCTCCTCGCTTACTCGGACGCCAGGAATCGAACCCGGTACTACCTCGAAATCGCCTGGAGCTGTGGGCATAACTATATAACGAGGCCGTGTAACAGTACACCACGTCCGATTTTTCAAAGCTCTTGTATGCTCGGTGAAGCTCGGGACTCATGACTTTGCGATAGCATGTACAGATGCCGCCAAGGCGAGCCCCGAGCAGTCTGAGATACCCGCCATACTTGTGATCCGTCCCACAGGAGAATAAACCTCAGACAAGGGCAAGGTACAGGCACAGGCACGGCGATCGCAGGCCGTTGCCTCCCCTTAACAAAACCCCACGTCGAGGAGAGCCGCGCCAACGCACGAGCGAAAAGTACACACAAATGCAATTGCGCCTAAAAATTACAAGTTGTCCATTCATCCAAATGGAATCGTCCGTGGAAATCCCGGGGGTGGTATAGTATGTACTCGTCCTTGTCGTCCATATCCTCCCGCGCTTTCGAGTCAAGTTCGAGTCCGAGGGACGGCAAAAGGACGTTGCGTAGATTGAGAATGATGATGAGAAGGATGAGAGGGGGAGGAGGAGGAGAGGGAGAACTGCGCCAGCGCATATCACTCCAACCCCAACGCCCACGCGCTCGTCTGCCGTTCCTCGAGCGCGCGGATGCGCGCTTTCGTGGCTTTGAGGTCGATGTTTTCGGGGTTGCGCTGGGAGGGGTGAACGTCAGCCCGCCGCAACACACACAAGGGAGCGAGGGGAGTAGGAAGGCAACGGAAACCAGAAGCGAGGGACGCAAGGATGATTGAGTGCCGAGAAAGGCCGCAAAGGGAACGAGAGTGGCGGGAAGAGATGCGGGAGTGAAAGAACGCCAGGAACAGAACAAGAAGGAATAAAAGAAGACAAAACAAACTCACCGTCCCAGCCCTCTCCAACACCCCCTGCGCCGCGCGCAATTCCGCCGCCAAATACGCCTGTCTCGCCGCCGGCGACGAGTTCGCCCCCGGTTCTGCTCTCCCTCCAGCACCGGCGCCAGCGAACGGCGTCGCCCACGAGCCCGCGGAGCCGGTACGCTCGTGCGAGGCGGGTGCAGGTTGGGGCGGGGGGTACGCGCCGAGTTCGACTGCGGCGCGTTCACTCGGCGTCGACCGCGGCTTGTCGTCGTGGCCCGCGTACGCTCCTCCGCTTTCCTTGGCGATCGACGGGCGCGGATACGGGGTCACCGCAGCAGCAGAGCCGAGTGTCTTGCCTGGACCGGCGAAGGCTGCGCGTTTGCGGGCGCGGCGGATGAAGAGGAAGCGGACGAGGAAGAGGGAGGCGATGAAGAGGAGGATGGCGATGGCGACGCCGACGATGAGGCCGACGGGCGCTTTGTGTTGTCTGAGCACGCAAAAAAAATCAATCAGCAATCCTGTCAACGGCGACCGTGAAAGAAGGCAGGAAGCAGTAAAGGGAAGCAAAAGGATACAGGCAAAGACGCACTTTTCCGAATGCAAAGAATGCGTCGGCGGCGGCCGGGCAGAGTGAGTCGTGGAGATGACGTTTGAGGCGGGGATGCCGGAGGTTGCGGTCGGGGCGAGGGTCACGGCGCGTGGGGGCAGCGCGGTCAGCATCGTCGTTTCTTCGTTCCTCTGTTTCTTCTCTCTCTTCTTTCTTTCTTCTGCTCTCTTTCTTTCTGCTTCCTCGTCTCTTCCTCTCGTCTCGATGTCGTGGCTCGTGTCGTTCCCACTCGGTGGTGTGCGTGGGAGTGCGTAGTCTGTCGTCTAGTTTGTGGCGTGCAAGCAGGAGCTCGTAGGAGTAGGATGGAGGAGTAGGAGGATGGAGGAATAGGATGCGGAGGACGACGAGGGCGTGTGGTGTGTGCGTCGTCAACGGTGGTGGGAGGCAACAAGGATTTGATTTGCCATAATGGCCTTGGCAGCCGGATGAGGACAATGTCGCTTGGAATTAACACGGGTAAACGGCCGTTGATCGCCGTTTGTTCCTCCACAACCACGTCGACGGGCGACGACGCGGGTTTTTCGACTCGGCTGGGCTGCACAGCGGCGATTCGGTCTGTTCGATGCCCTGGAGCTCGCGTTCCGCCCCCGCCTGATTGTTCGCCGCCCAGCGCCGAGCGGAAAAAAATTTACAATGGCCAATTGTTCGACAAGAAAACAATAAACGGTCTCGAGCCCCCGGACTCGAGTACTGACTTACTCGGGACTATCTGCTGTGTGCGCGTGTCCATCTCAATCAACCTCGGGCCACGTATCAAGATCACTATTTACTTCCGCTGTTCCCACTCCGGTACTCTTCTCCCGCGCGCCCTTGTAACCATCTCTTCATCTAGAAAGGCTCGAGGTCTGCAAGGCTAAAGAGGCTCGTCCGTGCCGGTGCTTTCTGTATCACTGTACTGCTGGCATTCCACTCAATCGCAAATCCGCAGAATCCGTCTCGTACCTCGAATAGTGGATCCCGTCTTTGCCGTGCGTGCTCCGCACCACCCAAAAAAAGACCCGGTAGCGAGTCGTCTCGCGTCCACACCGTATACCACTGTGTTTTCCACGCAACTGCGAGATTGTGGGCACCCATCCTGGTTCGACTCCAGGCCGGGTCATGTCGAGAGCTTGGAGGTTTTTTTTTGGCCAATCACACAGGTCCTGGGCACTTACAACTTCGACACAGAATTCTACAGGCTCTGCATTCGTGAGTTCGTTCTTTCAAGTGTACGAATCCAAAAGGGCTTGCGGGTGAAGACAACGTTCCCACAAGGTACATGAATCAGACCCGGTCTCGCGCCCGCCACGCATATTTCCTCCCTGTTTCCGGGAGCCCCTGGTTCGACTCCAGGCCGGGTCGTCGCGCGTTGCGACATCAACTTTTTGACGGTCGGACAATTGTACAAACTCTTACGCTCCTGCTTGCGCAACAGCATCCGGAGTTGTTCTCTCAACGGCGAAAAGACGGTAAACGATCTCGGACTCGGGTACCCGGGAGCGCTGCGCGTGCGCTCATTTTGATCAACCTCGGACCTTTTATCTCGAACAATGGATCAAGATCACCGTTACCTCGCGCTGTCGCCCGCTGGTGCCCTTCCCCGCGCACCCCACATATGCATCGCTGTGCCCCGTCAACTTCTGCCAAAAACAACGGTGACTGTCGAATCTGCGTTGGCAATCATCATCATCCGCATGTGTTCCTGCGCATCGCCCGTCCTTTCCGCGCTCCATCCCACCCAAAAAAGACCCGGTAGCGAGCGGTTCTCGCCCACTTCGTGTGTTCCGGCGGAGCACATACTTAGCGGGCAACGAATCCTAGTTCGACTCCAGGCCGGGTCGTGGACTGATCCCAAGGATCCTTTTGTTGAACCGTTGATCAAGCACAGACCCCCGGCTTTCCGAGTCCCGGCACCATCCCAAGCGGCTTTTTTGTTTCTATTTCCCCGCTGGAAAAAATCCCACCGACTCTAGATCTGCGCGCGCGTCGGTGACTTCCATTGATCCAAATCAGGCTCAAAGTGTTTGCTGATGGGAGGTTCGACAGAGCCACAATATGACCGGGTAGCGAGCGGTCTCGCCCGAGAACGAATGTGGGGTGTTTGAGCTGTTACAAGTGGGAGCCCCTGGTTCGACTCCAGGCTGGGTCTTGGTCTTTCAGGCAGCATTGGTTTTGTCCCTCAAGTTCCTGCGCCCTCCCACCCGGAGAAGACCAATAAAAATGCTTTTTTTGCAGTGCTGCATGACTTGCTACCGAACTTGCGCGTTCGTAAGTTCTGTCCATTTAACCTCCTGCGTGCTTAAAATTTGTTTAGTAGATCTGCAGACAGTGATTATGACCCGGTGGCGAGCGGTCCCGCATCCGCCATGCATGTTTCTGTGCGATCTTGCAGACGGTATATACTGGTTCGACTCCAGACTGGGTCATAAGACGAAGCTGGGGCAACTTTTTGGCCAATAGTTCAAGTACTTTAGATGTGGAGTCTTACCCGGCCGGCGCCCTGCAGAAATGCATGGGTTTCAGCAGCTTTTCCGTTTATCTTCCCACACTATGGCGAGTGGTCCTGCTCAGTCTGCGCGTTTATGGGTTCGTTCTTTCTTTGAAAATATGGCCCAACGACGCTTGCTGATGAGAGTTTGACAGAGGGTAATAAGACCCGGTAGCGAACGGTCTCGCGCCGATTTCCTCGCTCTCAAGTTCTGTTCATCAACACTCAGGCTAAGCAGTCCTTGCTGACAGAAGGCTCCACAGAGGGTGAACAAGACCCGGTGAACGGTCTCGCACCCCCCATTCGTGGTTTGGCTCTTTGTGCTTGCCAGTGGGAGCCCCTGGTTTGACTCCAGGCCGGGCCATAATTGCAATGGCCGCTCTTTTTCTATCATTCGCTCAAGGCAAATCGGACATTCAAAGCCACTTTCCTATCTATCCCACTTCGGCACGCAATTCTTCGGAGTCTGCTCATGGTGCGTTAGGAATTTATCTTCACTGAAAAGGGACTACCGCGTCGTCTGCTTCTGGGCGAGGAATTTTTTGCCGCCCACCCCAGCACACAAACTCTCGCCGGACCAATGCGAATCGAATATGCTTCTCCGGGGCTTTTCGCGCGCACCGCTGCTCTGAAGGACGCCGTTCGTAAGTTCTTCTCTCTCAAGATAAAACAAAGTGTCTGCTCAAAGAAGGTTTGTCAGAGGATATATGTAAGACCCGGTAGCGAGGTCTCGCACCCTCCCCAGATATGATCTCCCATGCCATGGCTGCAGGAGGGAACATTCTGGTTCGACTCCAGGCCGGGTCGTGGTGTAGTAACGTTGGTGTTATTTATTTTTCTTTTTTCTTTGAAACAGCTGCTCCATTGCTGTCCCCTCCCGCGAAAAAGAACGGCTTGTCAGAGATACTCCCGCACTCTTGCACGCACTTGTACCAATGAATTCAGTGTCATAGGTTATCTCCACAAAATCAACATAAAATTCGACAGAGGAAGAATAAGACCCAGTAGCGATGGGCTTCGCGCGCGCCATTTATATCTCTCTTTTCTAGTGGTTGCAGACGGGAGCCCCTGGTTCGACTCGAGGCCGATTCTGTGTGATCTGCGTGTTTTACATTTTCTGTTCTTCTCTCTTCCTGCACCACCGCTGCACAAAGCCTCGGGATACATCAGCCTCCCGCCGCCCGCCTTTGAGGAGCCCGACATTCTTCGTCTTCCGTTCGTTGCGTCGTTCGTTGCATCAGACTGGGAACTATTGGCTAATGCAAGGCACAGACGACAGTCAAAAGCCGGTAGCGAGCGGTCTCGCACTCACACCCGTTTAGCCGGTTCTTCTGATATCCACCCGTGAGCAGGACTTCCTGATTCGACTCCGGGTCGGGTCATGATGCGGAGAACGAAACAGGTCATTTTTCTCTTATCTCGCTCCCTATAAATCTCGTTAGTCGACCTCGCAAGCCGAATTCGCTGGAGCCTGGCTCTCAACGCTAGGCGGTTGTGTTGCCTTTCCGTCATCGTTGATTTCAACCGTGGGAGGAAAGTCTAAACGTGGTTGAGTTTTTGCTGCGGCTTTTCGATCCGGCGGTAAGAAATAGATCCGACTTGAATCGAGCACGAGCGAAATCATAAAGCAAAACACATTCGCGAGGAACAACAGGAGTAGGTATGTCGAAGTTCAAACCAACCTCTGGGGATCGCCGACGCCGTTTTCTTCCTCACCACGACGTCGTCGACTAAAGCTTCATGTGATTCGATCTCTGAGGATTCCGGTGAGATGCGCCGTGCAACGGTATCAGCCTGGACCTGGGCCCGACCCTGCTCGCCCGCGACCCACTCCCATGGAGTCCCACAAAAATTACAATGGCTCAAAATGGCTTGACAATTCGACAGCCTGGACAAGACAGTAAATGCTCTCGAGCCCCGGCCTATGATACTTCCCGTTGTTCTCTCGATTTAATCTCGATTCATCTCCCCCGCGGCCTGGGTGCCTGGCGGCCTTTCTCCCGCCGACCTCGCTGGAAAACACTGGCGACGCCATGGACGAAATCATTCCCGCCTGCGTTTTTGCCCCGCTCAACCGCAGATCAAGAGATGCCTGTCTTGCCTCCTGCACTAGATGTTGATGCACACCACTGAACAAGACCCGGTAGCGAGCGGTTCTCGCACCCACACCGCGTTCGTTTCAACTCTCGGAAAGCCAATACTCTGTGGGCAACGAATCCTGGTTCGACTCCAGACTGGGTCATATCGACAGGTTGGGTGCTTTCCTTTTGACCAATAGTTCAAGTACTTTAGCTCTGGAGTCTTACCCGGCCAGCGCCATGAAGCAATGGGTTTCAGCAGCTTTTCCGTCTATCTTCACACACCATTGCGCACAATCCTGCCCAATCTGCGCTTACGCTGGCGAATTCAGTTCCTTCCCATACATTCGAAAGCGCGCGTTGACTCGAGGCTCGACAGAGGATATTCAAGACCCGGTAGCGAACAGTCTCGCGCCCGCCACGCATGTCTGCCTTGCTTTGTCGCTTGCCAGCACCTAATTCGACTCCAGGCCGGGTCGTGAGCTCTTCGCAGGAGTTCTTCTATGTATGGTTTTTCTCTCATTTCGCGGGTGTTGCTCCGCTGAATAACACAAGCCTATCTATCTATCCATTTAGTCTGGGGAGTCAACAGAGGGTAGATAAGACCCGGTAGCGAGCGGACTCGCACCCACCATGCTTAACCCTGGGAAGTGTGCGTTGCTGGTGGGAAATGTCTGGTTCGACTCCAGGCCGGGTCATGCTTCGGTCCGATTGGGGGTTTTTTTTTTCTTTTTTTTTCTTTTTTTTTTCTTTTTTTTTCTTTTTTTTTTAGGTGGTACGGGTCCGTGAGGACCGCCAGCAGGGACAACCAACGATTGGCTAGCCTCCCGCTCCCGTACTGAAACTGCGTAAGGATCAGAGGGATTACCTCCGTAGAAATGTAGAGAATACACCGTCCAGGGAAATGCATACCTGCCGATTGGCTTTTTTATTAGTCCTCCAACCTCCTGCCGGACCACCCCCGATCGAGGATGTCTTCAGCAACTTTTGCATCTATACCACGCAATTTTGGGGACGTCCGCGCCATTGTGAGTCCTGTCAGTTAACAATGACCGTCCAGAGTCTGGGTTAATTTCAGGTTCGACATAGGAAGAAGGCCTTGCAGCGAGTGGTCACGCACCCACACTATCAATTCGAGTGTATGTAGAACCGCTGGTTTGAGGCTGGGTCGTGATGTGGTCCCCCAAGAATTGTTTTTTGAGTCTCTGTGACCTCCTCGGACAAGCGCAAATCGGGACTGATTTTCTGGCACCTTTTGTGGCTGTTCCCGAATCCCCACTGCTGCGCAAGTGCGAGCACTTATCCCTTCAGAATGACCGTTGAGTGCTTTGTGTAAATCGAGTTCAACAGATCATAAGTAAGTAGATAGGACCCGGTAGCGGGTGGACTCGCACCTGCCATCCATGCGTGGGCACTTGGTTATGTTGTTGTTGGCGGGAAATGTCTGGTTCGATTCCAGCCCGAGTCGTATGCTTGACGGACAGTCGTTTCTGTTCCACTGTTAACCAAGCACTGCCCGGAAATTGTTGGATTCAGTGGTCAGCATGTAGCGTTGGATTACACGAACAACGAGCAGATACAGGTGCCATTCTACGGAAATAGAACGACGGAGGGAGAGATCACGAGCAACAGTAGGGACAATTCACGGACAAAACGACAAGGGAGTTGCACTATTGGCCAAGGGACACAGGCTGACCGGCTGCCCTGATAGCTTGCTCGGCATACAGCACGCTGCGACGGCGTTCAGCCATCGTTGTGGGATGAATACCGGCACCAAGCGATTCATGCGCAGGTTACTTTTTTCGGCTTGATGGGATTGCCGTCCTCATCGAGACCTATGGAATCCGTTCATCAACACACAGAAGGCAGTCCTCGCAAAACTGACCAAGGGGACTTTCGGCGTACATGTACAGCCAGTTTCTCACACTCGCCAGCGACCTCGAAATTGGCTCCTCGAGACGCGCTTCAAGTTTCTCCTCGTCCTCGTTGAACACGTGCTTAGCCACATCCTTGGCGAAATCTGTAGTCCGGAGGAGCGTGAAGTCCGCGAGCGTCACGGGAAGTGCCTGGATGGTGGCCGCGTCAAAGATGACGGGCCGCCCGTTGGTGTCGACGCCGAAGTTGCTTGCGTCCATGTCGGATTGGGTGAAGACCACGTCGTCGTCTGCGAGAGAAAACTTCGAGTCCGCGGACCAAGCGGGGTTCCATGGGCGATTCCCAATCCGGCGGATGACCTGCCCGTTGGAAGGAGTCAGCCGTGTGGTGGCAGGAAAAAGGGTGAACCAACATGGTCAAAGAACATGTCCGCGGCAGCGACGCCTTTGAACCGCGTGGGCGCGATGGTATTCTTGAAGATGGTGTGCCGGGCATAATGTCCGCCCAGGGAGCCGAAGGGTTTCATGGGCGGCGGGCACTGGGCGTGCAGCCACCGGACCGCATCAGCCGTCTTGGCGCAGAGCTCCTTGTACGGGACCTCGCGCACCGCAACGCGCTCCATGACCATGTAACCCCAGTCGTAGCGATTCTTGGGGGCGAAGTAGTGGAGCCACCGGGGAACGTGGGGGGCGGCGTCGCCGTCTTTGCGGGCACGGTTGGATAAGAGTTCGAGCGTGATGCTCTCGGACTCCATGACGTCGTGGTCGTTATATTTGACGGACAGATCAGGGTAGGACACATTGAAGTCGCCGAGGTGGAAGAGACGGTTGTAAGGTTTGCCCTTGAGGCGGTTTCTCTCTTCGTGAAGCGCAGCGGCTTCTTTGACGATGGTGAAGAGGTCCCCGAGCTGAGAAGGGGACATCTGCATGAATACGTAGGTTCGGGAAGGACGAGACGAGAAAGACGGGGTGCTCTAGTGACTAGTCTGACGATAAAGAGGATGCAGTGTGGTCTATATGTCAGTTGCCAGCACACATTACTTATTCCCCGGCGCGGTATTGTGGCGGAAAGACGGAGCTGGCAGTCACACAGGTCACGGTGACGTGAGGTGGGTCCATGCATTCCAAGGCCATCAAACGAAAAACCGGGCTTCGACCTCCCACCTCCGCAGCGCGCTCATTCCAAACCCGGCTCCGAATATACTGAAGGTTACTACTTACCTTCACGGCAGTTCAGGGGCGGCCTCAGTTAGTCGTAACCCACGGTCCTCGAGTCGCGGGACTCGCGGCATCAGTCTTTTGACATTTTGATTGTCACATTTCACGTGTTTTTTGGCGTTTCGGTGTTGTTCACCCAAATTTGTGGGGGTCCCGGCGCGAGGACAAGAGATGTGGCTCACAGTGAGCATAGAGGTCGGGATGGTCATCGAGGTTCATGTGGAAGTCCAAAGCACTGGGGATCGGCATCCAGTTTGACGGTATCCGCCGATCATTGTTCGGCATTGTCAAAATATGGCCCGAAATTGTTGAGATTGTGTGTTGTGGCGTTTCAGCGCGTTTTCACGACCCCCAACCTCGGCTCTCTTCCTGATATCGCTGCGATTGCACAACTCTGCTGCGCATCGTTGCATATTGCTTTGTTCGTATCGGACCGTGGGGCTTTGATTCTGGTTTGACTCCAGCCTGGGTCTTGAGGATCATCATGGGTAGCATTTTTTGACAGTAGCTCGAGTACCAGAAACTCCCTCCATGGTTAATCGAGAACGCTTTCAGCGATCGTTATCTTCCCCGCTCCCTAGCAATCTACTGGCTGAGTCCGCATGGGCGTGCGTAACTTGATTCAACGTCAGGCCGGGGAGTGCGTGCTTATGAAGGTTTTGCAGACACTGATGATGACCCGGTAGCGAGCGGTCTCGCAACCACACCAAATGAGGCGTTGTCGGATCGTATGTGCGGATCCTGGTTCGACTCCAGGTCGGGTCATTGTACGTATCTTGGCTGTTTTTTCCAAACGACTCAACTATACACGGTAGTCTCTCCGAACTGGCTTTCAACAATCTCTCTGTCCCACGCCTTGCTGCAAGTTCCTCGCGTTGGTAAGTTGCGTTCATAAAAAAGGATTGGAAAATGTCTGCTTATTCAAAGCTCGACAGAGGATGAACACGGCGACCCGATAGCGAGCGGTCTCGCACTCACACCCGTTCACCTTTGGGTATCCATACGTGAGCAGGACTTCCTGGTTCGACTCCAGCTCGGGTCGTAGTACAGACCGCCTCAATGTTTTATTATCGAAAAGCATGCCCTTCTTTTGATTGACTCTTATAGATCCTATTTCCCGTCGACCGTGCAGGCCAAGTTCGCTGGCTTTCAACTTGCTTTCAGCGCCAGGTGGTTGCCATCATCGTTGGTTTCAACCGTGGGAGAAAAGTTTAAACGTGGTTGACTTTCTGCGACGTCGACGTACTGTGATATCGATGTGGCTTGGTTCGGAACTTCGGATGGACAGTAATTACATTGTGAAATCTAAACACATTCGAGAAAGCAAAATCAGAGGAAGAGGAAGATAGCCCACGATTAACAAACGCTCGGAGCTCGTCGTTCAACGATGCCATCCCTCACTTGCAATTTAAACCCGAGTGTCGACAGCAGAAAATTTGGCCGCAGGCTGCGTTCTTAGCCTCCCCCCAGGCTTGAGCTTACCGTTCTGGTTGAGACCCCGACGGACCGCGAATCTCGCTAAGCGGACCGTCCGTGCCAATCGACACATGAGTCCCCGCCGCGATAAGACCAAATTCGGGGCGCGCTCGTCGGCGCCGAAATACGCGCGGATTTATTCTTGGCTTCCGCGAGGATTGCAAGCAGCGCTGGATGGTGGCGGCGTCGAAGTTGACCGCCAACACCGGGTTGCTTGCGTCATGTTGGATTGGGTAAAGACCACGTCCCCGCCTGCGAGCGGGAGCGGGAACGTAGAGTCTGCGTCCCAATTGGGGATGACCTGCGTTGAAAGGACCCAGAGTCAGCTGACGTACTCGAGGAAAAAAGAACGAAGAATGGGAATGGAAGGGATGGAAGGGATCGACGCACCGTGTCAAGGAGCCCGCCCGAGGGCGACGGGGATAGAAGGGCCGCCGTTGTGTCAAAGGGCCCGCCCGAGGGAGCGACGGGGATATCAGTGTGTAGGAAAAATGGCGTGCCGGGTAGACGCACGATGAACCCGGGGACCGGAGAATTTCGTGAGCGCAGCCTGCCTCGGCCGTCTGGGTGCAGGGCGGCTCGTAAGGTAGCTCATGCATGACTATATATACAACCCAGATAATACCCGTATCGATCCTTAGACTTGGAAT
The DNA here is from genome assembly GCA_029203975.1 of Mycena vitilis. Taxonomy (NCBI): domain Eukaryota; kingdom Fungi; phylum Basidiomycota; class Agaricomycetes; order Agaricales; family Mycenaceae; genus Mycena; species Mycena vitilis. The sequence goes on from JARGYF010000144.1 coordinate 66,595, forward strand.
TGGACAAGCAGTGAGTCCGAGGCCGCTCCTCGAGCGCGCGGACGGCGCTTTGGTTGCTGAGGTCGATGTTTTAGCGGTTGTGCTGTGTGCGTGAGGATAAGAATAAAAGTAGGACAGCGTCAAGGGTTGAAAGATGGGGGAAAGAGGCGGAAGGAGGGACGTAGGGAAGGAAAGGGTGGGCAAGCGACGGGAAGTGATGGATGGGAGGATGGGATGGGGAGGGAGGAACAAGAAGGGACACGAAAGGCAAGAGCGCAAGACAAGAGAACCGCGAGATAAGGCGCAAAAGCATGGGAGCAGGGGAAGAACGTGAAGGGAGCAACGACTTACCGTCCCAGTTGTCTCCAACCCTTTCTGCGCCGCGCGCAACTCCGCCGCCAAATACCGCTGTCTCGACGCCGGTGACCCAATTCCGCTCTGCCTCCAGCTAGCCTACAAGCCTGCGGAGCCGGGGCGGTGGTGTAAGGCGGCGGCGGGCAGGGCTGCGGCGAGGGGTAGGCGCCCGCGTTCGGTGTCGACGTCGGGCTGTCATCGTGCGCAGCGAGCGCAGCGAGCGCGTCGTCCTTAGCGACCTGGGGCCGCGTTTTCGGTGAGGCAGCACCACCGAGCGTCTTTTTGGGACCGGCAAAGGCAGCGCGGGCGTGCGCACGGCGAAATGGGTGGTAGAGCTGACGCGCGCGCTGCCGTTTGAAGCGGAGACTCCAGAGGCCTAGGTAGCAGTCGGGGCGAGGGTCACGGCGCGTGGGGGCAGCGCGGTCAACATCGTGTCTTTCTTCGCTCCTGCTCTTCCTTCTCCCGTCGTACTTTCTGCTCTGCTGTCTTTTTGCTTTCTCCCTTCTTTCTGCGAGGTGACCCCTGGTCTCAATGTCGTGCGTCCCGGTGTCAGTGTCGGTCCATGGTCTGTAGCGTGCGTGGGTCGCCTGGAGTCTGTGGTCTGTGGTGTGCCGTCGGAGTAGGATGCAGGAGACGATGGAGGAACAGAGGATGCAGAGTAACACTGGTCGTCGGACGACCAGTGTGAGATGATGGCATCATGATGCTGGCAAATAACACAGCCAAATCCCCGGGGATCGCCGACGCCGCCTTGTTCCTCACCACGACGTCGTCGGCGCCAACTCGGCGGGTTTCTGGTGCTGTGGTTCGATCTCTGAACGACTCCGGCGAGATACGCTAGCGCTGCGCAATCGTGACGGTCAACGGTATCAGCCCTGGACCTGGGCCCGACCCTGTTCGCCCGCGACCAACCCGCGACCCATTCCCTTGCACTCCCAGAAAATTACAATGACTACAATCGACAAGAAGAGTGGAAATGCTCTCGAACGCCGCCCGATGCGCGGTGCCCGCGCCCGCAGCGCAACCCATGTGAATCAACGTCGGGCCAGTCGTATCAAGATCGCTGTTACTTCCCGTTGTTCTCTTGATTCATCTGAATCCTTCTCCCGCGCGGCCTGGCGGCTACTCAACCGCCTCTCTGGCACTACTTGTCGATGCACGCCACTGAAAAAGACCCGGTCGCGAGCGGTCTCGCACCCACACCGCGTTCGTTTCAAATCTACGAAAGCCAATACTCTGTGGGCACCAATCCTGGTTCGACTCCAGGCTGGGTCATAGGACGATGAGCATCTTTTGGGATAGAGGCTGGAGTACTCCGGAACCCACGCTGAAAAACGCAGCAATTGAATGTCTCACCATCAAACTCTCCATTTATCCACACCTGCTACACAGGATATTCGCTGCGTGTTCGTAAAGTTCGTTCCTTGAACGTTACATTCGAAAGTGCCCGTTGATTGATACGACGGTCTGAGCAGGATAGACAAGACCCGGTGGCGACTCGTCTCCCATCCCCACCCCGTATAAATTGACAGTGGTCCGTCTGTGGATATCATTGGAATCCTGGTTCGACTCCAGGCCGGCTCATGCCGATGTACCGTCAAGATCTTTTTTTTCGAAACTCGCTCAAGCATTGCATCGTTCGCACCAGACCGACGTAGGTTTTTCATCTATTCCCGACCCTGGCGCACAATCCTGCCCGTCGGTGAGTTTTGTTCAAACTCACCTGTTGGCTAATTCGATGTTCCGCAGAAGGCGATAAGACCCGGTGGCGGGCGGTCCCGTACCCACATCGCGTGTTGCAAAGCCTCATTAACTTTGAGGGAACCAATCTGGTTCGACTCCAGGCCGGGTCGTGTTGTAACGGGCCAGTTTTTTTTTTCTTTCGGGAAGATTCTCAAGCGCTTCATCCACCCTGCCGCCCGACGAACGCCGTTCGAAAATGTTTTCTGCCACTGCTCCGTTTGTCCCCCGCCGCTTTGCGGTTACGTCGTAGATAAGTTCCGTTCATTGGAATTGGTCTTTAAGGCCTTCACTAATTGAAAGTTCGATGCAGGCCGGTGCCGGTGAAGACCCGCTAGCGAGCGGTCTCGTACCCCCATCGCGTTCTCGAGAGCATCACACACTTCGAGGAAAGCAACCTGGTTCGACTCCAGGCCGGGTCGTGCGCTCGGTTGATTGAACCAATTTTTTTTTGGCCAATTGCTCGAGCACACCCAACTGCCGTCGGCCCAACACATGTCTTTCAGCGACTCTTCTATCTATTTACCACTGCCTGACGAATTCCGGATGACATCTGCGCATGCTTCGGTGAGTTCGCTGTTCCAAAATTGCCGTCCAGTGTTGGTTAGCACGGACGTTCGAGAGAGGAGAAATAAGACCCGGTAGCGGTAGGCCTCGCGCCTTGTGTTCGCGTCCAACTCCTTACAGGCGGGAGCCTCTGGTTCAACTCCAGGCCGGGTCGTGCGACCGAACAGATGCCATTTCATTTCCCAATTGCTCGAGTGTTGACTTGACGTTCGACAGAGGATAATGAACACCCGATAGCGAGCGGTCTCGCACGCTCCATAGATATTATAATGATGTCCCCAGCATGGGAGCATCTGGTTCGACTCCAGGCCGGGTCAACCGTCATGAAGTGATGCTTAGTTTCTTTTTTATTGGGGGTAATCACCCAAGGGCACAAACTCCCGCCAGAGCCTCGAATAATTCGTCGGAAGCTCTCGGTGCTGAATTTCCCATCGATTTGCCACTCAAATTTTCCAACCTGCAGGTTAACCTTTGTGCGTAAGTTCTAATTACATGTAAGCCTGCCTTTGCCTGCGACGACTACTGACTCCTTATCACCCACTGCCTGCCTCTATATGATTTCGCGCTCGCGTTTTAGGTCCTTCTTGCTCGAAATAAGCTTAGAAGGCGCTTGCTGACTTGAGGTTCGACGAAGGATCATAATTCCTGCCCTCTCGCATCTTGTTTCCAGTCTATTCCACAACCTTATACACTGGCCAGGCGAACCCGGTAATGGGGCGGACGCTTTGTCCAGAACAAAGGGAGTCACAATTTTGGCTTCAATACCGACTGATTCAAAACACCCATGCGCTGAATGATATCCCTCACAACATCCTGGTAGATCAGTCAAAGCAGCTTGTCATCAGAGTTCGCAGCCGAGACACCAAATCCAACCGTGGGAGAAAAGTTCAAGCGATGGTTGAGTTTCTGCTACTCCGTGTGTTCGATCCAGTTCAGTTCAAAAAGCTTTGATACCGCACTTATGAGCCTCACTATCTATGCTTGTAGTCTTCTCCAGGCTGCTTCGTACTCTCTTTGCTTCCCCGCGCATATTTGCGCCTCCTGTGAAGTTTGTCAGTGAGTAATTTCCGTGGATTCTATGCGCACATTTTCCCAACGCTGTGGAAGTGTTCGAGGCTTGTCGGCCACCTCCATGGTGTACTTCCCCACTACCGCGCTTGTTCCCCCGCCATGAACAACTGACCAGCCGACCCTGACTTGAACGAGTGGGATGGGAATGGGAATGTAGTCACCGCGCGCCTCTTCCTTTGCCGTAAACTTCCGGTCTGCGAACTCTCTATCAACCACACAAACCAACGGTGCTTTCAATGCCTACCAAGCTTATCCGCCATCTTTCCCGTTCCTTTCCGTATCGTATAATATGTGAGGCCTGCTATCATTCGCCGCACAGGCCACTTGAGAAGATGACCCACGAGAGTTAGAATTGCGACACCGAGGAGTGCCACCATAAAGATTCCCGTCCCTTTTGAGATGGAGGAGTCCCTAACAAAATAAAGGAGATGGAGAGCATATCCGAGTGCGGCAGTGAAGGCGAGGTACAGAAGCGTCACATTGATCAGGACGAGACGCCGGTACATGAGGATCCCGTTTCGCCACTCCTCGTAGTGCAGATATCGAAAGAGGAGACTGATCGAGGACGGGTCGTGCTTTCTCCAGCGTGTCCAGCTGATGCGTTGAGTACCATAGTGGATGTTGTCTCCGGTGCGCGGAATTATAAACTTCGATGCATCTGTTGATGTTGCGAGGAGGGGGAAGGAGTAGTGGCGAAGAGCAATGGTATGCATGATGAGCCGAGCATACCAGAAACAGTTGGCACTGGCGAGAGAGTAGCGCCGGTTCTCTAAGATGGTGCCCAAATACCGGGCAAGGTCGAGCAGCCTTAGCGGTGGCCCACTCCATTTTTCGTCCAGGAAATCTTCGAATGCGTTATAATAAAATACGTCTTTAGAAGACCATCAATCGAGGCAAGGAAGCTGCAGAGATGGGAGATATGTACCGTCGTCACCCAGGCTTTCCGAACTTCCTCTTGGTTCAGGATAGTTGGCAGTACCTGTGGTTGATGATTTATCTAAATTTAATAAATAAACGACAATGTTCACAACCACTGTCCATGACAAAAATGTTTACCTTCATCCAGAGCTCTGTCTGCTAAGGAACTATTTCCATTTGCCGAGCGCTCCGCGGCGCGTCTGTCTACAGATTGAACGGCTGTGTCTGCGTGGTTTGAACCCTCGGCAGGGTGCCCCGCAGCCAGGATGACGGATGGTTCGGTTTCGCCTGAATGGAAAAAAATCAACGGAATCAATGTGGCACAAAAGTGGACAGTGTCTACCTTCGTCGAAATTTGTTCCCTGTTCTACGGAGTGATCGATGACAGGAGATCTGTCTCCATCCGAATTCATGTTGCCGGGGTCCAACACCTTGTCTGTTAAGAGAGCGAAAAGTAGTTTGTGACCGTCCAAGATTTTGCCATTTCCCAACGTTAGGTCGGTGCTAATTGTTGCTTTGTCGATGGCTTGACTGGCGAGACTGAAAATTGCCTTCCCAGCGCGTTCCAGTCGGACCTCGTATATCGTGGTTGGATTCCCATACTCTTTGTGTTCAAAGCGCATAATAATAAATTGGTGCTTGAGAACTGTGTGCCGCTCCTCCCACCACGTCACATGAGTGATTTTCGAGCTCTGGATTGACTGAGAGGCCTCCTCCAGGATCCACCACCGAAAATCCTCGTTGGTCATGGAGCCAAGTTGGATTTTATTCCTACGCTCCTGGGTGGGGACTTGGCGAAGCTCGATGTCCACTTGGGCGCGTTCGGCGTCTGATGCGAATAGAGGCATAGGTGTTTGTGCGGAACGCCTTCGCGTACTTGGTGCCCTCTTATATCAAGAGGGTTAGCGCGCGCCTGCCGGTGACAAGCTGGTTGACAGATTCACATCGCTGTTGGTTGATAATTCTGAATAAATCTATACACTTGAACTCAGCCATGACAGCTGCAACAGCGCCCAAGTTCCACCCCTTGCTACCCTCCCCGAACCTTCCCCACCTAAGATTCCCCAAAGGGCTGCGCTCGCAAGGCTGCAATGAGGCTGGGATACGTGCTGCGGGCGGCGGACCGACTTGCGGAGGCCCGAAAGTAGCAGCTAGCGCCTCTGGCAATGTCGATCCTGTACTCCGGACCGCCGCCGCTTGTAAAGCCTTCAACGAAAACTTTCGCGTTCGCGGCATCGGCGGCACCCGCATCCCGAAATGTGTAAGCGCGCGCCTAGATTTGCGTCAGTGATTGATTGCCGGAACAGCAGCGCGCCACTGAAAAACACAGTAAAATGGCGCTTGCTCTCACTCATCATGTCCTCGTCCCCACTACCGCCCACTCATGTGGCTTCCCCTGTGGCTCCGCTCGCACAACCAAGTGTTGCGGTACCAGTGCCAGCAGCTCGCTCAGAGCACCCGTCGGATTCCGCCGCGGCGGCCCTGGGTCCAGTCTCTAGTACCCCGCCTGTAAAAGCAAATCTTGCGCCGCCTTCTGCAATCTCTTCTCGTATACCACCGGACTCTGGCGCTGTGACCCCCTCTGAAGTCGCTGCTTGCGAGGCGTCGAATCTCGCCGCCTCCGCAGTTTTGCCTACGCCAAGTTACAAAACAAAGGCGGCCCCTCCTGCTGCAGTTTCTGCCCAGAAGCTGTCGAGCTCTGGAATCGCGAATCCCTCTGTGGTCGCTTCTGGCAAGACTTCGAAGACAATCCTTGCCGCTCCGCACACCGTCCCGAACTTTGACATTCCGAAAACGTTACTGGAGGAATATGTTCGGGATGCCAGCAAGTCAGACGAGACAGAGCATCAATACTTTACCCACCAGTTGGAGTCCCAACTCATCTTCGTGTGTACTAGTACTAGAAACATATATCTAAGTCAAACTGATCGTTGACAGGCGGGGATTTTCTCGGCAATTGTCGTCCAATTAATCCCACAGACATATCCTTTGCTCCAAGTGCCCAACCCGAGCACCTCCGCAATTGCCATAAATGTGGGGCTGTTCGGATCCTTGATTACGAGTCTTTGTACCGCAATCATGTCGTTGCAGTGCAAAGCGTGGCTAGACGGCTACCAGGTCCTTCCTTGCTCTTATGACCGCTTCATCATCGCTGAGCAGTCGAGCTTTAGCCGTATCGCCTGGGTCACTGTGATACCAGTTCGCAAGATGCGATTATCCAAGCCTGTCGAATTCGGCAGTACGTGAGTGACATAGCTGTTGCTGTCTCAACAGCTCTTCTGACAGATATATCCTCAGCGTTACGGTGGTCTGGTGAAATACAAAGTGCTGTATGCAGCACGGAGTGCGGGCCCGACCCTGATTTATGCCTCATTCGTTCTCTTCTTCCTCGCCCTCGTGGTTTTTCTTCTGGAGCTTCATTTGCCCACTGCGCTCGCTATCATTGTGTTCTTGGGCCTTTTCCTTGTCGGCCACGGGCTGACAAGTATAATCCCTTGCTTCACCACGGAAGCGCCGTACAAAACACCGCTTTCTGCCACTCTGGAAGCATTGTATCGGGGCGCCCGCACGGGCCAGATCCCCAACCATCAGCTGAGTGCATTGGCAGAGATCGCGGACGTGCGGCAACAGCGGGCTCGAATTGATACAGATATCCTGACTTGGCTGGCGACCTCTGCGAGACACGTGGAGATTCAAGAAGAAGCAGAGGCACATCTGCTTCAGGTTCAGAAACAACTTCTCATCGTATAATGGATCTCGCTTGGGGAGTTTGCAATTCTGCTTGTCGAAGGAAACTGGAGCCTCGAAAATGCCTGGGGCGTACTGTCCACGTCTTAGGATGCCTCGGTAGATTGTCTATTGGCCGCTCGAAGCCATCACGGTGTCTGCTATATATGTGCATGCCCTCAAACCGCTATAGATCTCAGTTTGGTATGTTGGACCCTCCGCACAGAATCGCCTGGTTCAGCTCATCAACGGCACCAGCTCAGCCATTTGATGATTGTCTGACTACGGTATTTCTGGCTCAGTGGGCTGCACACACGCCTCCCAACGTTACAGCCGCGGAGTTCAAATCCCGCTCTCGGTCCTTCGAAACTCTCATGTCACTCACTGCTTTGACAACCGTCTCACAGCGTTTCGTTGAGAGCTTCATTGTTTCCACTATTCTTGATTCCAGGCTAGTGAATGACGCCCTAATCAGCTCGCAGAGCGTCTCCGCGCCCTCAAGTTCCCATCCGTCGTTCTCCTCTACTCAATTCTCCCAGCTCAGCTGCAGGACGCTTGAGCTTGTCCCCGCAGTCCGCGTCGCATCTGGGTCGCACGGCAATGCCTCGTCATGTGGAACAAGATGCTTCTGAATCTGGTCCGCCAGCGGTTTTGTAGAAACCACGGGCACTGAAACCTCCGCTGCCGGGCCAGTACAGGCTGTACAGCAACCCGTTTTGCGACGAGAATAGGCTCATACAAACCCTGCACCGCTTGGGTTTATCAGGACTCAACGCCCGACGCTCTGAGACAAACACGACTTGTCTAAACTCGTTCCTCTTTCGATCGAAACTGGAAGACTACTCCTGTTATTGGTAGCGACTTAGCCACTTAGAGAGTCAAATCGCGGCAGCATGGAGCAGTACGTGATCGACCATCTTACTGTACAGACTTCGCGGATACGATCCGCTCACCCTCCCAACATATTTTTGCGGTCAAAATGCAGTCGACTTGAAAATAAGCCGTTCTGTGGTTCCGTTTCCCATGTTGCGGGATAGGCGGCGGGATATCCTGATATTGACTTCCGTCTTCCCACTGTCAATGTATTTCAAATGTATGCTCTTGCCGACATTCTCCTTGGTCCTCCCCTCCGATGGCTCTCTCCCTGCTTGCTGCCGAATTGTTCTCCATTTTCTTGGCTGGCGTGTTATATGGCATTTACCTCGTCTCTCTGGGAATCGCTGTACGAGTGTTGCTGAGGACAAAGTCGGGCGGGTCTCGCTCGAGAGTTGTCGTAGGGGTGGTCTCAGCCATTTTGTTCGTAAACTCGACGCTGGACTTTGCTGTCGCGATGGAGATGGTAGTGCGGGCCTTCGTGCTCTACAAAGGGCCAGGGGGACCGGAACGTGTTTTCACGGATACATCGAGTTGGCAGCCTTTTACCAAGGTGGGAGATCCGTCCGCACAATGCGTACTGGGATTCTAACGCATGGGCAGAGTTTTTGCGTTGCTGTACAAACACTTACGGGCGATGCAATATTGGTGGGTCTCAACATTTCAACACTTTACCCTATGCGATGCTCACTCCTTCCCAGATCTATCGATGCTGGTTCATCTGGTCCAAGTCCTGGCTCATAATCGGCCTGCCGATGCTTCTATGGCTGGGGAATTTCATCTGCCAGATAGCCATGCTGGTCTTGCTGCCAAGACTCGGCGACCGACCGGTTAACTCGGGCGATGTCTTGCCTTGGGGACTTGCCTTTTGGATCCTCACAATCTGCACGAATGTTACGGCGACATGTATGGTGTTCTCCTTTCCGACCTGCAGAACTATTGCTGAATAAGTTTTGTCAGGTTTGATCGTTTGGCGCATCTGGGGCGTTGAGAAAGAGGGAAGAGAAGTTCTCTTCCCTCCGGACGCAAGTCAACGGTCCAGCACACTCACTAACGCGATGCGTAACATAATCGAGTCAGGGATGATATACACCGCTACCTCCATTCTGGAATTGGCCGCATTTGCGACGCAAAGTTATCTTAACTACCCTGCCAGTGTTCTGGTGAGCTGCACAAGCCATTTGAAGCTGCCTGATTTAACTCCGTCTAGGTGTTCTACAGCATCGGGATAACTTTCAATTTGATCATCATTCGTGGATCGGCGAATTCTTCCCTGGGCGGGACACAAATCCACTTTCCCCGGGAATCGGCAATTCACTTTACAGACAGTCAGAGTACCAGGCCGTTCCAGTCGACAATCTCCTGTCCTCACGAGAAACCAGAAGTCTTTCTTCTTTCTGACCGGCGCGGAAAGGACTTGGATAACGAACGAATAGAACCGCCTGAAGCTCATACATCCAACCAGTATTGTGAAGATCCCTGATGCCGCGACCCGCATCGTTGTATAAATGTACCTATGTAGATCAGAATTTACTTGGACTCTGACTGATGCGGCTTGAGATTTTTCCAAGTTCTACACCTTCGCATCGGATGCTCCACAATTCCTGGTAGACTCAGCTGCCTGCCATCTCTTGCCATTTAAGTAGCTGCGTTGTGGGCTTGAGATTCCGGTTGTCAACCGTGGGAGTCCGCGGAGTAACTCCTCTTCCGACTCCATCAATCACTGCCCGTGACATGAACACGCGTCTCGCAACTTCAAGCTGTGAATTCGAAAGACCGCCTGGAAGCTGTGCCTCTGCTATCTGGAAGCGGTGTAAAGTGTTCTGCTCCGTCGCCTCCACATTTCTTCCGGGACTCCGGAACCAGCTGCCGCCGAACTGGCCCCTGCCACCTGGGGCAGCTCTGAGCTTTGCCCGCCTTCTGGGCTTCTACTCATGTAACACTGCCCACAGCCTCGGCCGGGACCCAAATTTCCAGCGGGGTCGGTGCCAGTACACGCATCACCTCGACATCCAATCGAAACGCGTGTCCATTGTGCTACCCGCCTGTGAATCGCGATACGCTATCTCGATGCAGTGCTTCTCTTTGCAAGGCAGTCGCATGCTCCGACTCGTTGAAGCCGAACTCCGCTGCGGTTTGCTCGAAATAGTGGGTATCTATTCACTTATGCCTGTCCCACTCGCCAATTAGATTCCGCGGAAGGATGGACTGGTATGGTCGTATGTGGGAACCATCTCGCTCCTGTGATCTAACTTCGCCAATTCTGTGGCCTGCCGGCTTTCAGCACCATCAGCATCTTCCTGGGGGTCAAAAGGCAGCTCAATCAATCTACCGTGCACACTAAGTATGAATCGCGTTCTACTAGATCCGTGTCTCATGCAGGCGGCAAGATCGCTTGATCTTCTCTTCGTCTCGCGGATAAAATCTTTGACCGTGTTCCCCTTTCCCTTGGTCCCCTATCCCCTACCCCAATGGCTCTCTCCCTGCTGGCCGCCGAGTTATTCTCTATCTTTCTCGCTGGCGTGCTGTACGGCATTTATCTCGTCACTCTTGGAATCGCTGCACGAGTATTGCTGAGGACGAAATCGGGCAGACCAGGTTCAAGGATTGTCGTCGGGGTCGTCTCCGCCGTCTTGTTCGTGAACACGACGATGGATTTTGCCGTCGCAATGGACCAAATTGTGCGCGCCTTCGTGCTGTACAAAGGACCCGGAGGGCCAGAACATATTTTCACCGATACATCGAGTTGGCAAACATTTACCAAGGTCAGAGAGCCGTCCGTGCAACTTCTGCTGATCTGACAGATAGACAGAGTTTCTGCGTTGCTTTACAGACCCTTACTGGCGATGCCTTATTGGTAAACCACGTAGCTCAACGTTTCGATTGATGTTTATTCCTTCACAGATTTATCGATGCTGGTACATTTGGTCCAGGTCCTGGCTCACAATCGGCCTGCCGGTGCTTTTATGGATGGGCTCCTTCACCTCCCAGATGGCCATGCTGATTCTACTGCACAAACTCGGGGATAAGCCGGTCAACTCGGGCAATCTCTTACCCTGGGGACTCGCCTTCTGGATCTGCACGATCTGCACGAATGTCATCGCAACGTGTATAGTATTTATTTTATTCCCCAAGCTGTCACTGAGGTGACATTTTCCAAGCTTTGATTGTTTGGCGCATTTGGGGCGTCGAGAAACAGGGCAGAGAATTTCGGTCTGCTCTGGACGAGAGCCGGCCTGTCAGCACCCTCAACCAGGCGATGCGACGCATAATTGAGTCCGGCATGATATACACTGTCGCCTCCATTCTCGAGTTGGTCGCATACACGACACAGAGTTTCCTCAACTACCCTGGCAGCGTTTTGGTGAGTCTTGCGCATTATTCATCAAGTCCTCTACTCATTTTTGTCAAGGTTTTCTACAGCATCGGGATCACTTTCAATTTAATTATCATTCGTGGATCTGCGAACCACTCTGATAATGGCACACAAGTCCACTTTCCCCGCGACTCAGGGGGAATTCAGTTTGCGCGGACTCGGAGTACCTTCCCACTCCGTTCGACGACTTCGGCCAAGGATGGGAAAACTGAAGTCTTTGTACTTTCTGCCAGTGACCACGGAAAAGACTTGGAACAACTGCCTGAACCGGCTGAGGCTCATACAGATGGACAATCTTGGGATCGTCCGTGACGCTGCGAATCGTCCCTGTACTTATTATTTGTATGACTATATGTATCTATACCCAGATATCCGCGATGTGCGAGATGACTCTCTCGATTCACACTCGGGATCCGCGACAGTTTGGATTGGGCAAGCTTCATCACAGTCGCTCCAAAGGTCGTCTTCTTACCCCTGGTTAGATCCGCGGCCAACCATTAAGATAGCACACCTTCCAACAGCATGATGGGGATCAGAAGATTGGGTTCACCTCTTACGTCCAACTTTTGAACCACAGTTACCAACTCCACATGATTGAATGATTGATGCACCTGACTGACAGCGCCGGCGGCTTTTGAGAGGTTTTGCCTGACAGGGACCGTACTTAATACTGCCGTTGGACGATTGGACAATTCCGGCAGACCGCACCCCCTCTTCTCACACCATGAAAAGCGAATACGCCAGTGACAGCCCGACGACGGAGGAGAAGCACGGGTTGGACGATATCGAGGTCACGACGGAAGAGATCGATGCTGGCGCCCAGCTCGTCTACGGCAAGCACAGTGAACTCGATCCTCACGAAGCGGAACGAGTCAGGTACTTAGCAGTTTTGGTGCGGAAGCTTGAACCGGACTGAAACGCTTCGTAGGAAAAAGATTGACATGCATCTCCTTCCTTTAATGTGCAGTGAGTTCAGCAATTCTCCGGTATGGTTGTTGGTGTTTAGCTCCTGCTATTCCAGCGCTATACTGGTATGGATCAGTACACTGCCCGCTCCCGTTGTATTGATGAATCAACGTTCAGGATCCAATTCATGGACAAGGTCTGGTTGAATTATTCATCGACTCGAACAGTGATCTCAGATGCTCTCAGGCGACTCTAGGAAATGCTGCGATCCTCGGTATCATGTGCGTGTACTTACTCCATTTTTAAAAACGTCTACTCAATCATTTAATTATACAGAAAGTCAACCAATCTGACCACCAACCAGTGAGCGTTTCGGCGTCCGCACACGAAATATTGTCATTCAACGATGGCTTACTCTACAGATATAACTGGCAAGTTTTTTTTCGAACCTCTTTCGATTTCCATCGGCTCAAGTGCACTTGCACTTCAGGCTGGGCACCATCTTCTACCTCAGCTATCTCGCCTTCGAATTTCCGCAAAATCTATGCTTGCAGCGCTTCCCGGTAGCCAAATGGATGTCGGTGAATATCTGCGTGTGGGCCATCGCGCTCTGCTGCCATGCTGCGTGCAAGAATTTTGGGGGATTGTTCGTTGTGAGGCTTGTGCTTGGGATGTGCGAAGGGTACGTATCTCCCAGTGTCTCATCCATTTAAAAGCTTATTGGTTGAAGATGTGTGACGGCGGGCTTCCTCCTCGTCACTGCCATGTTCTATACTCGCACAGAGCAGACATTGCGCGTGTCAGTGGATTTTTAAACCTAGTAAGGACGATTCATCTAACTTTGTGCGCTCTAGCGGATTTTGGTGTAAATTAGGACACTTTTTACGCCGTTGAAAGCTGACCAGATTCTCGAAAACCAGTTCTGATGAACGGAACAGGTAGGATGAAAATCACAAACGTCCCTGTCCTCCCGCGCTGAGCCTTATGCAGCACAGATAATATCCGGATTCGTCAGCTTTGGCTGCCTACATATCAAGACCCAGTCATTCGAGCCATGGCAGTGGCTCATGGTGATCACCGGTATTCTTACCTTCATAATCGCGGTCCTCTTCTGGTGAGCATTGCAGGTTTCACCTGAGGTTCGTTTTATTTACTCAAGCAGGTTGTTTTTCCCGGATTCGCCAACTACGGCTTGGTTTCTCACTCCCGAAGAACGTGCGATCGCCGTCCTGCGTATCAAGGTGAGTTCATAGCCCTCTGATAACGTTGCCTGATATTCTCGGAGGTAAACCAAACCGGCGTCGAGAATAAGCATTTTAAAACCGAACAGTCCGCGCTGCGCTTCCCTTTACCACACCGCATAACATCTGACTACTATCTAGACTGCTCGAGGCCCTCACCGATCCCAAGACTTGGTTATTTGCACTCTTCGCCGCTCTGGCAAACGTAACGAACTCGCTTGTCAACCAAAGACAACTCATTGTCGCCTCGTTCGGATTCACTCCACTGCAAACCACACTGCTTGGGTGCGTAGATGGGGTGGTTGAGATTGTGTCGATTGCATCGGGTGTCATAATCGCTGCCCGCATTCCGAATAGTCGTGCGTATGTCGGATGCGGTTACCTCACCCCGGCGATTCTCTCCGTGTTCCTTATCAACCTGTTACCCTGGAGCAACAAGATCGGGCTGCTATTCTCATTCTGGTTGTCTGGTGGGCCATTTATTGGTGTCGTGTCTTTTGGTTCATCTCATTTCCATAACACAGGTATTGGAGCTCCGAGTTTCGGTGAGCGATGCGCACCTGGTTTGAAAGCGACCCAACGTTCCTTGCAGTGCTGGCTTTATCGTGGTTGTCCAACGTCACAGCCGGACATACGAAAAGGATTATTGTCAACGCGATTTTATTGAGCTCATATTGCATCGGGAACGCTGTTGGTCCCTTCATGTGGCAGGTAAGCCATATATTGCCCTTTTTGCAGCTGCGGACTCACAAAAAACAAGGCCAGGTACAAGCCGGTGAGCACCAAATTGCTGCATCTATATATGCGTCCTTGACTCGGCTTCCCAGCGCAACCACGTCCCATGGATCGTAATCGCGTGTTGCTACGCCGCGATGATCGTTCTCCTACTCAGCATACGTTACTATCTGGCTTCCCAGAATAAACGGCGCGACACTGAACCCGTTGACGACACCTACGATCATGTTTATGTTCAACAGGGGACTGAGAAGGTTCACATCGAGAAAGTAGGCAGTGGATTGCAGAAAATCGCATCTCAGTGCTCACTGTATCGTCGACCCGCAGGAATATCTGGATTTAACAGACACGCAGAACCGAGAATTCCGTTATGTTCTATAGGCGCCGGTTACAGAGGGTTGAAGTGTACTTGCTTATGACTGAACGAACGAACATTTCAGGGGATAGCCTCTGGAATTGTCGACGAAGCTCCTGTAGATGATACATAGTGAATAAACGTCTAATTAACGATCCAGTACGTCCCACCGCTATCTGGCCATAGACAAGTCCAAGCTATCGACGAACGCAGCGAACGAATCTACAACCTCGTCTGGTGGAGGAGATGTCCGGCTCTCGTCGCCTGGGCGGTATTTCCCTGTACGAACTGACGTAGAACCAAGAAAATAAATGACACGTAACTTTGACTGAACGCCAATGACACTCACCGAGAACGCGCCAAAGCCCCAGCTCGCACGCGCCACCGCCTAGATCGGCTTCCACGTCGTCCCCGATGATAGCAACGCGTCCGTTCGCCGGAGAGGTAGCGTCTGCGTCCACATCACTGATCGCCGCCTCAAAAAACGCACGCGACGGCTTGCCGACGACGTGCGCCTTTACGCCCGGTGCGGCATGTTCTAGCGCCGCGACAAACGGGCCGGGGCCAAGAGCGAGCCCACCCCTGGACGACTCGAGAAAGCGACTCGTGTGCGCTGCAATCAAGACGGGCTGGCGCGCGGATCGTGCGGGGTGCTCGCGCGCAAGGATGCGGAACGCGGTGTTGAGGTGGGCGTAGTCGAGCCGCGCGGGGCAGAGGCCCACGACCACCGCGTCGAATGGTATCTTGTTCAAGTCTTCGTCCGGAGAGCTGGCGTCCGGCTGCAGTTCCGAGCGCGCAGAGTCGGAGAGGAGGAGATACGGCCTCTATGGGGGAGAAGTTTCCTTGCTCTTCCACGGATTTAAACAAGGCCCACCTGTGAATGTCCATGTCCTGCATCGCACGCCCAACTGCCGCGACGCTGGTCCATACTTCATGTGGTGTTTTACGGGGGTCAGAGTCTTTTCCTGCCTTGAGATTAAATCCTAGCCCGTGGAGTCTTGCTGATACATCGTAAGTCGATTCTTTGCTTGTGTTGCTGCAGAGACGGTGGGGCATGCCAGAATCCTGCAACCGGCGGAATGCATCGACAGCGCCTTGTGTCGGAGTGGATCCAACGTGCAGAGTGCCCGACAGATCGATTAGAAGGGCGCGGAGAGCAGGACGGGGGCGAGCCGCTTGCATTGATAAAGGAAGAGAAAGAAAGAGGATGTGCGCATGCTTGGCTATCGTATCCCAAAATAACATGGTCACAGTCAGCAGGTTCAACCATTCACCATTCTCTTTATGAGCGCCAGCAAGCGAAACCGGTCGTGTTGCGATGTTCGAGATTTGGATTTTGGAACTTGAACGCGATCTCAAAGGATCGGAGAGGGCGAGAGTTCAACTGATCGCGAGTGGAAAGTACTAACGCGTATTGCTCCTTAGATTTCATTGTTTGAGAGCGCGAATCGAGAGAGCTGCTCATCGTTGAAGTTAGTCGTTCTGAACGCTCAGCTAATCGCGACAACTCGATCAAAAAGGGCGTGGCTTATCATGGCCTGTTGAAAATTAGCCCGCAGTTGGCACGCATTCGGATCACGGTACAATACTCTCCCGAACGCGACAATCTAATCTCGCACCCTCCTACGCAAGCGTAACACGGTCATGGAAAAAAGCGGGCCCATGCGCACAATGCGCGTCCCAACCAAAACAAATCCGTGGTTCTCGTAAAGCTTTCGCGCGCCCGGTTGGAACTCCGTCGTCTCCAGATCGAGCGTCTCGTACGGTGGCGCGTGTCGGCGCGCGTGGTCTAATGCCGCCGTGATGAGGAGGGATCCGATCCCGCGGCGCCGGTGTTTCATGGAAACGATCATACGCCGCAGCTCACCAAAAGAGGGGTCCGCGATGGCGCGATAGTCTGCTGACGAGATTAGAACGAGGTGCAATGGGCGAGATGATAACTGACCTAGTCCTAAATAGCCAACCACTTCTGACGACTTGCCCACTGGCGACTCGATAGCAGCGACCCAGAACGCACCCGGCCCTTGAGTGGTGGGTGAATGAACTCCATCCAGGGAGATCGGTACGTCGTAGGTTGTCGGGATGTCCGCCATGTCCGTTTCTCGCGCGGTTGCGCAGAAACCATTGAACACTTTCCGGATACTGTGGCGCATGTGCAGAAAGACCGCTACTGCGCCCAGACACAGCGCAGCCCCAGTTATCCGAAAGGCGAGCGTATTCCTCCAGAGGCAAGCGATCCCAAGAGCAAATCCGAGGTATGCTACGCGTGAGACGCGACTTGTGAAGCTCCGTTGCTGGGCCGTGTTATGCGGTGATTCGGCTGTGATATACAGAGTTGGGGAGGCATCCCAGCATAGGATGGACGGAGACTCACGTCCGTACACAAGTCCTTCCACAAGCATGGCATGTACCTGCGCGGCATCTCTTGGTTGGAATCGTCGGATGATGATGTCTCCACTTGCACGAGGGACAACGACGGGGTCCGGGCGGCCTGTACCGTCTGCCATATTGAAGAACAGACGTGGTGGTGGATGGAGAGCGCGCGCTGAGTCACGAAGGTTAACTCTTATCCGGTCCGACGTCGCACTTACTCATCCCCTAAAAAATTAAATGGAGCAATTTAGCGAAACGAGAATGATGTTGGATCTGATCGCAATGTCGGCGAGTGCAAGGTCCTGAGTACTGAGCAAACATGAACACGGTAAACATTGGTTATAGAAGCAAGTTGCTTGCCAAATTGCCGTACAGATTGTCC
Organism: Mycena vitilis; assembly: GCA_029203975.1. Lineage (NCBI taxonomy): Eukaryota > Fungi > Basidiomycota > Agaricomycetes > Agaricales > Mycenaceae > Mycena > Mycena vitilis. The sequence goes on from JARGYF010000144.1 coordinate 84,192, forward strand.
TACAGATTCCGGCGAGAGTAAGTACAACTTTCCATATTCGAACTTCGATTGAGCATGGACCTACATGGACACAATCAAGGCAGATCCCTTGCAGATCAACGCAGATCACCCACTGGCACGTCGAACCCCGATAATCCCGAAATAAACCGTATGGTGCAAGGGACGGCTATTTCGCTGTTGCGATGCTGTTGCCTGTTAGTCATCTGAGGATAGGAACCGGGCAAGTCTTCAATTTCGCGACCTCACGCGACGCAGACATGACGTGACTATCGTCTCCTTCAAAAACCCCAAACCCCTGCAGAAAGCCGGGAGAATTCCACGTCCAAGCTAGGGTTCAGCGAATGCAACCTCCCGGCGAACTGCGAGACATCCGGGACAATTTCTGCATCGCGGCTCCGCGCAAACCGCCACCTGAATACGACGCGTCGCAGGCCAGGCGGTACAGTGAGGATGTTCGCCAGACGCTCGCATGCGTGCTTTGAAGTTTGCATACACAGATATATCAGCGGCGCATTACAGAATGATTGCAGAATCGACATACCATCGCTGTATGCGGCTCTGACGGATCAACTGCCCCGACGGGGTCTGAGGAGACGTGTATCGCAAGACGTGCGAGCCGGGGGAAGAGCGCGAGAAGCTCTAGCAGGGCGGTGCCCTCGCATATTTCTGCGTGTAGCTTAATGCGGATCGCCAACGACGTGATCGACTTGAGGTCGTGCCGCATCCGTACCAGTGTGTCCAGGAGCTGCGCCGCGCTTCCATCTGTTACCACAAGGTGCGTGGGCTGCGCGCCGGGGAGCACGAGGGGCAAAAGCGCGGCGGGGCCCTTGTAGCGGCACAGATGCGGTGCAAGCGGAGTGGGCGGTAGCGGCGTGTCTACCTCGCAGCCCTCCCTGAGCTCCAGAACGAGGTCCTCGATGGCGGGGAAAGGCGCGATAGAGGCGTGAATGCGGGCCAAATCAGTCTTTGAGAAGGCGATGGAGAGGGTGCGCAAGTTGTGGAATGAGGCCATCACGCTAGTGTCTGCCAGGAAATGTTCGAGGCCGAGAGAATGTCCTGCGCTGAGTTCCATGGAGCGCAAGGCGGAGGAATCCAGCATCGAAAGGCACGAGGTGCGTGGGGACTCGTCCGACTGCTTAGGAAGATATATATCTGTGTAGCCAAAGTGATGAACGCTGAGCGTGAAGGCAGTCGAATCTGCCCGGCGGGATAACGGGCCTCCCTGGATGTGAATTCTTTGCAAATGCTGCAAGTTTTGCACCCTGAGCGCAGGCAATTCCGCACAATAGCCGGTGAAGTTGCAGAGCAGAGTATGGAGATTGGAGAAGCAGGAAACCGTCTTGAACAGGGTATTGACGATCGGTGAGGAGGACTGCATCACCACGTTTCCCGCGTAGGAAATAAGGCACGTCCGAACATGGGGTGCAATTTTGGCCGACGACCAGAAGACGAGCCGGTCCAGCTCGCGCCCGACCAAGCCGCCCACACCGTCGTGGGTGTAAGCGCTGGGACGGTAGCTGAACTTGCTGTATAGGAATCTGGGAGAGAGGTCGTAGAGCGAAAAGCAGACAAAGCGAACAATCAAAAGAGACCGCCGGGGCAAGCATTCGAGGACTGTATCCCAGATCTCCAGGGGCAGCTCGAGAGCCATAGATGTAGTACAGAAATACTGCGCTGGACGGATGGGCGCTGATTTGCACTGATTAAATTGCACAGCGCCCAAATAGCGCTGATGATCAACTGACAACTGATGATGGTGCTGCTGAAAGACGCGCCAAATAGTACCAAGCGGTCGACACAGCCTCTTGCGATCCTCGACCCACCACAGAAATTACAAACAGCTCAGCAAAGCCCCGAAACTCCCACAGTACGTTGCATGTCTCGATCCTGATACAAACTGCATCATAGCCGCTTGCCACCCATTCCAAGGTTGCCACTCATGCTGGGTGAATCCGACCGCGCTCGCCTGGCAGCCCTTGAAGCCCAGATATCGGATCTTGAACGCAGCCTGACTGCATTGCGCACAGAAAGAATGGCAGTCCGGGATCGGCTCGATTCCTACAAGTACCCGGTGCTGACGCTCCCCAACGAAATCGTATCTGAGATCTTCATCCACTTCCTCCCAATCTACCCGCTCTACCCACCACTCCGCGGAAAGTCCTCACCTATTGCTTTGACTCACATTTGCTCCGACTGGCGGCGAGTGGCTCTGGCGAACCCCCAGCTCTGGCGGGCTATGTATCTATCCGATCCTTGGTCCACCAAGCATCGACAATTGGTTGAGATGGCGGATCTCTGGCTTCGCAGGTCCGGGAACTGCCCTCTTTCACTTTTTGTTGAGCAGGTTGGCAAGGGATATGCCACGCCGGACCTATTTCTGGCAGCTTTTCCCTACCGCGCTCGTTGGGAGCATCTGAGGTTGACCTTGTCGTATTGTGATTTCCCCCCTCTTGAGACGCCGATGCCGTACCTCCGCCACCTAGACCTGCGGGTCGGCCGCGACGGGCCTAAAAGCGTTACCTTCCCAGCCAGTCTGGTGCCTCTGCTACGCACGGTCGTTCTCAATGATGACGCGGCTAGCGGTGTCGTTTTACCATGGAGTCAGCTAACTTCTCTGGTTTTACGCTACGTCCACGTACGCGTGGCCATGTCCATTTTGGCGGAGACATCGAACCTCGTGCATTGCAAACTGCTCTTATTCCTCGATGACATTGACGAACCCCAGCCCGACATCACACTTCCATACCTGGAAACCTTGCTTTTTCCTTATGAAGGCCTCCCCGTACCAGGATTTGCAGACCTCTTCGTCGCGCCTGCGCTCCGCAAGCTCGAAATCGACGAAGGTTTTTTTGGGTCAGACCCCATCGGTTCATTGGCGACATTCGTTTCGAAGTCGGGCTGCAAGCTACAAGAAGTGCACGTTCACAGCAGCGACACCACGTATACAACCCCAGGATTCACGCGCGCCGAAGCATACTCCGCAGCATTCCCCTTGATTCCGAAGTTCTCCCTCGATTAGCGACTAGCAGATCCCAATAATGTTCGACTGGTTTATTACGTGCGTTCCAGACCTTTTTTGTCTAACCCGTACTGATGTTTGGACAGTTGCCCATGTTGCAGTTCGTTCTTGATGAGAATATCAATGCATCCCTAACAAACGATGGGTACAGGGAAGACTTCCCAGCATCAGGTGTGGTCCCAGGACTGTCCGGATGCATGACCTTCGGGCGGTTCAGCTAGTCGTTCCAAGTCTTTTCCGGGTGCGGAAAGAAGGAAGATTTCTGGTTTCCCGTGCGGTGAGGTCCTTGATCGGAGCGGCCCGCTACTCTGAGTCCTTGCAAACTGGATTCCCACCGAATCGCGGTGAATCTGTGTTGCACTACTAGTACGTATATCATTCCGGACTCGATTATGTGCCGCATTGCTTTGTTCAGGGCGCTCTCAGGCGGGCTTCCATCCCGAGTGGACCGAAATTCCCTGGCCTGTTTCTCAACCCTCAAGATGCGCGAAACAATCAAAGCTGGGAGAAAGATGTGGCCTCAGTGACAGTATAGCGAATGAGAGGGCTGGTATACATGTTGTCAGAATATTCGTGAATATCGTGAGGATCCAGAACGCGAGTCCCCAAGGCAAAAGATTGCCCGAGTTGACCGGCCTTTCTCCAAGCGTGTGCAGTAAAATGAGCATGGCCATCTGGCAGCTGAAAGACCCCAGCCATAGAAGTACTGGCAAGCCAATTATGGGCCACGACTTGGACCACATGTACCAGCAACGATAAATCTGCGAAGGATTGAATCTCGGCCAGTATTGAGCTCTGCGGTCTACCAGTAAGGCATCGCCCGTAAGGGTTTGTGGAGCAACGCAAAAACTCTATTAATATGTTAGAACAGTACAGAATGGACGGACGAATCTCCAAACCTTGGTGAAGGCTTGCCAGCTCGAGGTATCCGTGAAAATATGTTCTGGCCCCCCCTGGTCCTTCGTACGACACGAACGCCCGCACAACCATGTTCATCCCGACGCCAAGATCGATTGTAGAGTTCACAAACAAGATAACCGAGACCATGCCCACGACGATCCTCGAGCCAGGTCTGCCCGATTTCGTCCTCAGTAACACGCCTGCAGCGATTCCAAGAGTAACGAGGTAGACGCCGTATAAAACGCAAGCGACAAAGATGTTTAATTCGGCGGCCAGGAGGGAGAGAGCCATGGGAGAGAGGAACAAAGGGACAGTGGCCAGAGATCTTGAGTGAAAGGCGTTGAAAAGGCGAAGAGAAGCTCAAGATATCTTCCCACATGCATCTGACGTCCGAGCAGTTGTTGTACACGTTGGATCGATCGAACTGCATTTTGACGGCAGTAAAGGTTTATCGATGTTTACGGTGCTGAGGGCGACTCGGAGCGAGCAGACAGTCTGCGAAGTCGGTTTCTTGACCGAGAGTATCGCTTTGGTTACCAGGAGTGCGTCATCCAGTTTCTTGTCCGGCTTCTGGCCCAGCTTCCACCCGACGCTTGTCAAGGAATGGCATAGTCTCGGCTGTAAGAACGGGAGTGGTTTTTCTGTAAATTCATTTATTGGATCGAGCTGAAATGAAATTAAACGGACATTCGGTATGTATCTAGATAATAACCGATCCTACTCGAATTCTCAGTCAGCTCAGCAGCCATCTAACAGGTTGATCGTAAAACTGACCTCAAGTCTCGCTGGATCCAATACCCGACAATGCATCCCTCATACTCTCCCAGGAGTCAAGCGGATACCTGAACCTATCTATGAACCCAATGCTCAACACATCGCTGTCCTTCCACCTCGGGAAATATTGCCTCAGCATGTTCTTCCCCACCTCCCCGAAGAACTCCGGGACCAGAATCGTGAATTCTTCTAGTTGTGCGAACTGGTCCTCCCGCATGACGGTGGCGAAGTCGTCCACAAGGCGCCGCGGGTCACACGCGCAGGGGAAGTCGTCGTAGTGAATCCACTCTTTGAAGGACACTTCAAGGGCCAATAGTGGTTGGGATGCGTCACTTGGAAGCGACAATAGGGCGGTGCATACGGCTTCGACGCTGTGGCTGTCGAGGCGGAGACTGCGCAGGTTTGTGAGGCTGCTGAGGTCCACTGCAGTTGGAGTGAAATTGAGCAAGGAGCCGGAGTAAGCAGTGAGTGACGCACATTCTCCGTCGCTGTCCTTGGAAAGCAAAATACTCTCGTCAACTTCGCGATCGTCTTCGTAGCGAAGACAGAGACTGAAGTGTCGCAGACGCGCACCATTCGCAGCGAGGTACGCGTTGAGGGCTTTGACAGGCCCCCAACCATTGTGGTAGAAGTGAAACATGTTGACATCCAACGTTTTAAGTTGGTCCGCCGTGCTCAGCATCCATTCCATGAATTCCTCGGCTTGGTCGCTGAAGAGCCGCAGACGCAAGTTGTGCAGATGCGCGAAGACAGTGTGAGGGATGATGGGGTACGGCTTTGCCTGTGTGATAGCTGCCTTAGACGCGACTCTGTGGCCGGAATACAACGAGAGACTGCGCAGCTCGGAGAAAGACGCGACCAGGGTGAATACATCCGATACGAAACGATCGATCGCATTGTACGAGAACTCGAGGAGGCCAGGGAAGTGCGGGGCCATCCATGACAGTGAAATCGGCGTCCCGGATGATGCAGTACGATCTATGAAGAGAATTTTCGTCACCGGTGCCTGTGTAAGCTCCTCGACGAGGTCCTTGAGTAAATTCGGAGCCAATTCGGAAATTTCTACGTTCATCACCGCAGTGTGGATAGATGGCATTATCGTGCATTGGGGGGATCTGCAGATTTCGAGGAAGCTATGGGCAGAGTCCCTGAGTGTGTACCCTGCGCGACCCGTGTAAAAGTGGTTTATCGTGACTTCCTCAAAGACATGATGGCGGGTAGCGGGGACCCATTTCCGGGCAACGAGGCTACTGGATAGCAGAGTCTTGGAATCGTCGTAGAGGAAGTCAAGGATGGTATCGATAAGCTCTTGAGCAACATCAGCAGAGACTGGCATCTGTGGATGGTCAGAGTTCGAGAGATCTCAGAGAGTGTCCTGTCGACAACAACACAGCCTTCCGACACTGCCGCTGATGCGCCATCTGTTCATCATCCCGCGATTGTCCGTAACTTACTTACTTAGCTTTCAACCAAATTTCAGCCAACTTTCAACCGTTCGTGAGTGGAGAAAGCGAAAAAAGCAACCAGCAGGCATCGGTGGTAAGCAACAGCACTTAGACCCAAATTAAAATAATTTTACATAAAGTGTGAGCGAATAATATCTACGTTGCTTCAAGAGGCCTTGCGTTGCTTCAGCAACTACAGCGCCATGCAAAGCTAAACAAGCGATCCGATTACAGCACTGCGTCGCTAGGAGGGAGAATATTAATAAGCCTAAATGAAGCATACTGGCAAGGAACGAACAAAGATAACTGTGTTACCAAAACGTGCCTGCCGGGGCCCTCTGAAGTCATATCAGAATCAGAGCTGAGGAGGCGTCCGAGAAATGCCGTCGGGAAAGTGTATTCAAAAGAATCGTTGACTCCAATGGGACATTGGGTTACAAACGCGACATTGTCCGCCCAGCTATTATTTGATTGAAAAAATTCATTGCCAATGCTAGCGAATAAAACATCAGCGCGAAGTCCGGAAAACTTTGCAGACAGGCAATGTACGATGCTTGTGCTGAGATAGTCTCGTTCGACAATTGGTCAATCACGTTGGGGTCAAATTCGTCGCCCAAGTCACTAGTACTCCAGGTAAGTTAGAAGGAATGAACTCAGAGCGTGGTTTACTTTGTTCCCAGTGATTAATGGACCCGGCGTTAGCCCATTCACAAGGAAAGTTCTGGATAAGATACATCAGCAACACGTCTTCAGCACAGTGATCATATATCTACCAACTGGAGAAACGTCGCCGTTCGAGAGAGTCAAGTCAGCGGTTAGCCCATCGCTGCGAGCAGAGATTAAACACGGTGATGTAAGAAAGACGGCCAAGGCATGGCAGATAGACAGAGGTGCGATGGTGGTTCAGAACAGCGCAATATCTTCAAGCTCCAGCCAACGCGCGCTAACCGCCTGACGCTCTGGATATGACCGTTCGGCGTAGGTTCGACCGAGGAGGTAAACGATCTTTAAATTCTTACGCAAGGGCTCGTGATCCAAAACAAACAGTGTGGTAAGATACCTATCTCCTCCAATACATATCCTGTAGAATCACACGCACGGAAGGCCCAGATCCCCGAGAAGTTTTAGGGAAGTCAGTGAAGATTGGGCATATTGGCTGCGGAGCTCACCTATTGTTTCCGATTACACGCAATACTTTCACGTGGCCCCGCCAGATTCAACAAAATATTCGGATGGCCTTCCGAGTGCAATCCGAGTACATCGCCTTGCACTGCGGAGGAACTGCGGTGGAGATATCCTGGATTAGACTAGACTTGGTCATCATCAAGAGTCAAGACAGTCGGAATGGATATAAGAAGGACCTGAGCCAAAAACATTCCACAGACTCACCTCACATCATAATCACCACATCTCCCATGTTTTTCAACGCCGTGCTTGTGCTTTGTGCGCTTTCCTTGGTCGCAGCGATCGTGAGTACAATTGACATTCGGGTCGCAACCACTCACTGACCGTGAAACAGCCGCAACCCGAGGTGTTTACTGTCACCCGAAAAATCAAGGTCCTCACCGATATCTCGCCCTTTATCGTCACATCGACCACCGTGTTCCAATTCACGCAAGTTTTTTGTATTCTTGAGCAGATTTTGGCTGATGGCAGAGGTATAAAGGCCGAGCCCGACGACCAGTGTCGTCAACCCGACCGGTTCTGGAATTTAGCTGCAATGAGTGGCAAGGGGGCGGAGGTTTTTTTTCCTTGATAGACTATCACAATCACTGTGTGGAAGGCTGAAATATCAATGAACGATATTGCGGATCTTACGATGAAGCGCTTACATTCGGCAGCTAACGGCTAATAGGCCTGAGCAAAGCTGAGGTAACGATCTTTTGGAATACCAATTTGCTTACCTGTGGAAGTGAGACGATGGGTGAGCTCAGTTATGAGGGTACGAATGAAAACTGGATCTTCAAGTTGTTCAAGTTGGAAAGTCGCTCAAAAGTCACTACTTGAAGATACGGACGTCGGAATGAGAGACATCGGCGAAGAGACAAAGAGGATTTCATCGGGGGCCAAAGCGCATGTTCTGGAGTAAGAAAACAGCTGAAAAAGACTCATCAGAAATATCACTTTTATGTTTTGTGCACGGCACCAAGTTGTTTGCGGCTGACCGCCAGGAATAGTGATACTTACGCGATACTCTCGTGTGTGTGCGAACTCTCTAACAGGCCGCGTGGTCTTGACGTGCTCGCGCAGCTGCCCGCTTCTTCGAGTTCAATTTGAGTTAGTCCTGAGTTAGTCTTAGCTGTTTTCGGCGCCGAGAAGTCCGGAGATCGATTCTTCAGTGAATAGTTTTGCTGGGAAAGTTCGTGGCAATACGCAACGAATGCGTCGCTTGGCAGTGGAATAGCGCGGAGAGGGGGGGGGAGAGAAGAAGAACACGACGACGACGCGTGACGTCACATCCACGTGCTCATTTCGGCACGTAGCAGACGCGCGCGCATCCCAAGCAAATCCCAAGCGCATCCCATCGTCAATGATCCTCTAGGTTTAGGTCGGAAATCCGAATGGCCAAGAGAAGAAGCAACGATGGGGCAAGGATACCCGGGAGCCACTGTGTATCATCGCGTCCATGGCTGTCTACTAGTAGTAAGGTTTGATTAATCCGTAGTCTGTTAGTTACCGCGCCCTGATAACCGGTAGGTCCCCTTATTATGTAACGATCAGAGATGCTTGCGCAAACAAGGAATACCCGGGACGCGTCTTGACGCGTTGTGGACACAAAAGCCCTGGAAATTGTCAGGGTCATGGCTCTCTTCGAATCACAAGGCTTGAATATAGGTGTCACTATTTATTTGACAGTTTTCCTGGTAGAGAAAGGGTATCCTGGCCCAAGTGAGCGTGTGAATGCACATGTGTCCAGCCTCCAAGGAATCTGGATGAGGAGGAGGAGGAATGAGTAATTGGTAGTTGTTTGTGGCTTATTCCGGACCAAGAAGTGCTGCAGAAGTCCGCGACGCGTCAAAGTCGCGTGGTGGTGCCGGTCGGAATTCCCAAAGGGGACAGCTTACATAATAAGAGAACCTACCGGTAATCAGGGCGCGGTAACTAACAGACTTCAGAATGAGGTTACGAGTGGGAAGTCAGTGTAAGAGACTAATTAATCCGAGCTCAGGCTTGGAAAATGGCTTTTTGAGCAATTTTTGAGTAAGTTTTTTTACGATTCGTACATATCTTCTTGAGAGTGGACAAGACTGCCTCACTGCTGCTCTGACTGGACATCTAAAGGCCAGTCGATATCTTGTGCTAGTGCTGCGAACCAGCTACTTCTTGAGATAGGGCGCCACTGATGCATTCGGACGCATTCGGCCCGGAATTCGAGACAGATTTTTTTTCCCATGTTTGATTCCGGGGGAAAAATCATCCAGCGTCATGAAGGACAGGAAGAATACGGAGAAATGTACCAGGCTCCTTTTTACAGTTTGAAAGCTTGCGTCCCATCCCTACTCGATTCATCAACGCAGCAAATCCAACTTCGACGAAAATTCTGACGACTACAAATGTCCTTGAACTCAGTCCAACTCCGCCGATCCCAAATCAAGAAAATGAGTCAAACACTGGATGGTGTATGACTTGAATCGCCCCGTTTGGACTCACTCGGACTCACTCGAATTGACTGGGATGATTCTGAGGGGTATATAAGGGCGCTCGCTGTTCCCTGGCTCGCTGTTCCCTGCCCACATAGCGGGCCAAGTGAAACTCAATATCTGCAAGACTACAAGTTGTACAACAGCTCAAGACCCTTCTCGAATCATACTGACTGATTCCAGGCTTTTCCAGCTCACTTGGCCAACTTAGGCACATCAAGGCAGTCCCGGAACCTCCGGTTTGACTCGTTCAGGTGCTTTGAGTGAGTTTCCGAGTTATAAAAATTTATTTTTTAACTCGGTTTTATCTCAGTTTCTTCCGCCAAAGTGAGGGTGATTTTTTCGATGACGTACCAAACTCGTGGTGGAAACATTACTATAAAAGGGAATTATCGCTGCCTATTATAGTAGTCCGGTCATCTCTGCTTATGCGCGACAGTCATTTCCCCTGACTCAGCGCGAAGTCGTTGAACGTTGAACGCTGACCGCAGTTTAACCTAAGTACAGTTGAATCCTGTCTTCAATGCACCTTCCTCCCTGTCTGCAGGGTCGCAGATTGCCGCTGGCAAACGGCGTCGCCGATCGATACAAATCTCAGCGCCAAACGTCCGACTCCGCTCTGGTCCTCAAACCTTGTCCAGCACTCTCATTCTTTCAAGGACGATGTGCGGTTTCTGCTAGACTCCGTGGCCTTCAAGTTCCGTGGCTCCTCACGCCACATCGATCACCGGAACGAAATGCACCGGTTGTACCGGTTGTCAAGGCTAGGATCAATCATTATGCATCTTTGATCGATGCAACGGAGTCATCGATCCCGTCGTCTCTTGACTCTCGCCCTCATCTCACTGCGTACAATTTACAGCCTAACCCCCCTCCCCCCCCCTCCGTCTCAAGTAAGTCTCTGTCGGAAATCCATATATGGGACTGACCGTGGGTGTAGATATGCCGGTGTCTATCTACACCGAAATTGAGCCGCCCGGTGAGCATTCGTCTTTCCATGCAGCTGCGCACCTCTCATGTTTTCTCAGAACAACGCCCTTGTCCCCCGCTTCCGCTGGATGGACCTATCCTTCTCCAAGTCATCTTTGCTCCACCGACTACTATCTCGGGTCCTTCTGGCGACGCTTGCGATTCTGTGCTTGTCGGCGCTTGCGATTCTCCGGCTCTCGATGCTTGCGATTCTTTGCTCGTCGTCGGTCCCGGCTCTTCGGAATCACCTGTGATCTTTGCTCCGCCCACCCATTCTAAGTCTTTCGGCACCTTGAAAATGCTCGCGAGTTCATCTAGTCTTACCTTCTTGATGGTAAGTACTCCGATCCGTGAAATCAAGTGTGCCACACTGTTCATACCTTATTCAGGCCGCTGTATTTTTCGTTGCCTGCCTCGGCTCTATCGTGGACTTGGGTGCCCCAAAGTCTGTCGGCCCTAGCGCAGGTGAGTCTCAACCCGCCAATTACCGCATGGACTCTGCTGATGCAGTAGATGCTTGGCTCGCTCCAGCTCCAGCTGTCCCCGTATCTGGCTTGTGTCCGGCATGGCAGGGTTCGGAAACTTTGTTTTCCGTGCACTGCCCGCGACTTGGTTCGGACACCCCATCCGAATCTTGTCCGCATTTGTGCCCGGTGGATGCCCGACGGGGCGATATCGATCTTATGGCACGGGGGTTGGCGCGCACCTCCTCAGCACTTGATGCAAAGCGCGCCATGATAATCTGCCGACTGGGTGCCCGACGGGGCCCCGCGGCACGCCTATTCTTAGGCATCGTAAAATCAAGCCTTGCAGTCGCGCTGCTCGGCTATGTAAACTCAAGCCTTGTGGGTCTGCTACTTGGCTATGTCAAATATAAATTCCCTGGCGCGGAAGGCTTCGGCAATTCAAAGAACCAAGTTCATCCGTATAAGCTCACGAATATCTCAATCCTAGCCCGTCTCAGACTTGCCTTGCGTGAAATCAGCAGACTTTTTATGTTGCCGTTTGAATATGTTTATAGGCTGCAAATATCGAGACAAGCAACTGCACAAGAAACTCGCGGGTGTTTTAAGGACGCCGTGGTTCCTCTGGATCCACCCAAGAGTGTCGCCGTGTCTGGCGAGTACGATGACTATTCCACGTGTGATCTAGATGATGAAAATATCGCGCACCAACGATGTGCGGTGAGGTACGGAGGTGGTGTCAGACAGACTATGAGTGGAAGATTGCTCTCACCGTATATTGTGGAGTCCAATAATATTGTCGCTTGGCCGCATATGGAATATGTGTTCGAATTTCAATGCAAGCGAGCGGAGTTGCAGCGCGTTCTGGCTAAACACAAGAATTGCATAGCTGTTGATATGCCGGTGTCAAGAATGCTGGATTTACTCACTAAGTCAGATATTCGAAGCCTCTCTACGATGCACGACGTTTGGGTGCCGGCAAATCTACGAGTTGCAGCGTGCAAAAAATTGTTCGAGTCCCATGACTGCAGTGGATGCCAAACGGTAGTTTCGGTGTTCCGTAACGTTGGCGCAGACAGCAAAGGTATATCAGACCCGGCTGTACCTCGCATTGGGAGATATGCCAAGCCCCGCAAGGTAGGTCCCACTGCCGCCAGAGTTGAATACGAAAGCTCTGTGAAGAGAAGCACCGTCAACAAACTCAAGGCCGCGCGCAAAGCCAAGACGAAAATTCCCAAGTTCTCCAGCTTCCCACCCAGACGCCTAGGCCAAGCTGCGGCTCATCGTATAATCTCGAATCACTGCCGTACGGTTAGTCCGTCAGAGTTCAAAGAGGCCGGATGCGCAGTCTGCGGCTGTTTGACTCCTCTGACGAAACTTACTCGTTTGGATCGCTACGAAGGCAGCCTCGCTCGGCTTATCGGACCGGGTGTTACACGGAAAGAGAGATTCAAGAGCACAGATCCAATCGAGGAGCTCGAGGGACCGGTGTTGGCCGAAGGTTGCGACCACATTTGCGTAGACTGCGAGACATTGTTAAGTAATGGAATCATACCAAAAACTGCACTTGCCCGTCACAACTGGATAGGTGCCGTCCCCGACGAGCTGAGGGACCTTACTTACGCAGAGGGTATCATGATCGCACGTGTGCGCCATAATCGTTGTGTTATTCGCGTGAACTCTGGACGAGTGCGGATGAGCGCGAATGCGATTATGTTTTCCCAGCCAGTGTTGAGCATTTTGAACCGCCTGCCACCAGCAAAAAATGAGATGAATGAGGTCCTTGCCTTCGTGTTTATGGGCTCAGCTGCTCCCACCCAGGAAGACTTTGACAGGACACCAATGTTGGTTCGCAGGAAAAAAGTGGTTGATGCCTTGGAATGGTTGAAATTGAATCATGAGGGGTACCGCGACTTGGAGATTTCGCAAGAAAATTTGGATACATATGCCGAGAGGGACATCCCAGTGGTAGTTGACTTTCGCCACACAAAAGAGGAGATTGCTGACGCAGTTCCAGCCGGTACTACCGCTGTCCACGAGAACGCCAGGGAGTACGGAACAAGAACAGGGAAATGTTCGTTTGCCGTCCATGGATTGTCTGGCACGGAGTACGCAACCGCGACGATGGACACTATAAAACATGTCGCTCTCCAACACTTGACCCACAAGGGACGTATACTAGGAATTGGTAGATCTGAAACGCCGGTGAGTTTGTACGACTCCGTGGAAGCTTACCCCGGTATGTTCCCTTGGCTATTCCCGTACGGCAAGGGTGGGATCGGACACGCTACTCACTTGAACAAGCTGAAGGATGCGACAAGGAAGCGTAGTTTGCTGCTTTACCATGACAAACGATTTCAACTCGACACCTATTTTCCCATGATTGCTTTTAATCATGAGCAATTGAAAGCAGCGTCGACAGGAAGCTTCTTGCTGGCGAAGAGATCCAAGTTCGGTTCAATTGCACACAGATTGTCCGCGATTAATCCTGACGTGGCGGCAAACATCGCTGACCGGATGTCAAAAGGTGAACATGTGAAACCTGCCAATCCATCTGAACAGCTGTGTTTTGATATAATTAAAGATCTGGATGGCGTAGCCGGCCATGTTCAAGGCTCTGTCACGTCCAAAAAATACATGCGGAACGAAATCTGGTCTACGATAGCTTTCTTCAACGCACCGTCTTGGTTCATTACACTCTCTTGGTCCGACCTCCACCACCCGCTCGCACTTTACTATGCTCAAGACGATGTTGTCTACCGGCCTGAATTGCGAACATCAAAGGAAAGAAACAAACTAATGTCCCGCAATCCAGTCGCTGCGGCGCGATTTTTCCACTACATGGTCACCGCATTTCTGGAGGATATTTTGGGATGGGACAGCGAGGAAATTGGGTTGCTCGGCCGTACCAAGGCTTTCTACGGGACCGTGGAGCAACAGGGAAGGTTAACGCTACATGGCCATTTTGTTATATGGATAGACGGTGCCTTGTCGCCCCAGGAAATCCGGGACCGAATCATGGGGCCTGACTCCCGATTCACAAAACGTCTTATTCGCTATTTAGAGAACTCCCATCGTGCAGAGTACTTCAACGGGACTAGGGATGAGGTTATCAGCAAAAGGAAAGTAGAACCTCTCGCTCCTGATGCGGACAGCGACGACGAGATGGACCAGTGGAGTGCCGAGTACAAGCCGCCCACCCAGACTTTGCCCAAACCTCCCCCTCGTATATGCCGAAAAGAGCGTTGCACAGATTTGTGTTCCAAATGCAAGCGATATGCAGACTGGTGGCAGGGCTTTGAACTTGAGGTTGATGATCTTCTGGTGCGTTCGAACGTTCATACCCATTTCTTATCTGTTGAACACCACCGGGCGGAAGAAGCTAAAGCCAAGTGGAGAAAGTCTAAGAAAACGGGTAAGAAGGAGCCAGAGTTCAAATTCAAACGAGAAAGGAAAGGATGTCTTACTAAATTGGGTGTGTGTCGCGCGAGATTTCCGAGGGATGTGTTTGAATCCTCAAGTATCACGGAAGAAGGGCACGTCAATGTTCGACACATGGAACCAATGATGAACACGGTGAATCCCATTCTCACCTTTCTCAATAGGTGCAACACAGATGTGACCAGCCTGCTATCCGGGACCGCGGTCAAGGCCGTCGTATCATATGTTTCTGATTATGTCTCGAAGCTTAGCCTAAAATCTTACCAGATGTTCGCGTCGGTTTATGATGTGTTTGAGAAGGAGTCTGAGCTACTAGGTGGCGCTGCACGAGACAAGGAGAATGCACGCCATATGATGAGAAAAATGGTTAATTCGATGAGTGCTAAGATGGAAATAGGCAGCCCGATGGCTTCCTTGTACCTGCTCGACAATCCCGATCATTACACGAGCCACAAGTACGTTCCATTTGCCTGGAGACAGTACATTCAGTTCGTGCGCAGCCATTGGGTAGAGGACCTGCCAGTAGACGATAAGGATGAGTATATGAAAGACGAAGAGGAACGCATACCTATCAGCCGTCTTGATGATAAGTTCGTGCCCGCGTCCAATGTTGACGACTATAGATATAGACCGATTGCTCACGAGCAATTGAACTTGTTCGAATGGATTCAGGCATCGATGAAAAAGAAAAGATCGCCACGCGAGAGAGCAGTGTTTGAGAAGGAGGTCCGACTAGCCCGGTACACGCAAACTGAGTATTTTCACGAGGCTATAAAGCGCATTCACGAGGACGATGAGGACTTGTACTCCGACGACGCTCGTTTAGAGGACGAACCTGACTATGAGCAGGAAGAGGAGCAGGCGAAAGAGGAGGATGAAAGGCGAGATTCCGTTGACTAGGAAGACACTTCCGACTGGGAGACAGACGATGAGGACGACATAATTTTAGAGAAACAGTCAAAGTTGGATAGAGAGAAAAAGCCCGTTCATCACCCTTTTATGCCGAAGCATCCCCTGTTCCCATCTCACTCCGTTGCGTGCGATCTGGACCGACTGACCACGATGATTCCAAACTTTATCGGTGGAGCTATCCCACGCTCAGACAAGGGAGACCGTGCGGCATACTGCATGACAATGCTGACCTTGTTCAAGCCTTGGAGATCACCCAGCGATCTGAAAGAGCAATTGTCGACTTGGGATGAAGCTTTCAAAAACCACCCATTTACTGACCGTCAGAGACAGCTGATCAAAAATTTCGACGTACGGTATGAATGCAATGATGCTCGGGACGATCACTACGCGCAGATGAAAAAGAAGCTGGCAGAAGCAAAGAAATCGGGACAGACCTTGTTCCCTGAAGGGTTCTTGAGCTATAAGGATAAGTTTGCCGACGATCTCAACGATTTCGACTACGGTTCGGACGACGATGATGTGGTGGATGACGACAACGATGAGGAGAAGGGTCCGAGGACGCTGCGGCTAATTGCTGATGCTAAAAATATGAGACAGATCATGCAAACGAGCGGATGGCTAGATAAACCGACCGACGGATTGCTGCCTGTAGATAAAGATCATCTGATGGTTCCCATCCGACCTAGAGTGGAATGGGTAAGTCTAGTCAAGACCCAACGGCAAAAACTCACCGCGAATAAACTGGAGAATATGCCAGCTGCAACGGACAAAGACAGGGAGAAGAAAGTGATAGATGGTACAAGCTTGCTGCCTCACCATTACTTCAACCACCGTTCCAATATCGACTCCGCCACAAACGCAGATATCGTATCAACCATCATAATGAATGCGGAGTTGAACACGGAGCAAACGAGAGCCTTCATGATCGTAGCCGACCATGCTGCCGGAGATCAGCTTCTGCCGTTGCGAATGTACCTAGGAGGAATGGGAGGAACAGGCAAGTCACAAGTCTTGAAAGCTATCATGGAATTTTTTAAGATGCGCAAAGAGGAGCATAGATATATGGTGTTGGGTCCTACTGGGTCGGTGGCAGCGCTCCTGAATGGTTCGACCTACCACTCTGTATTCAAAATTCCTAGAGAGTCAAAAAGTAAAAACCACGATGATGTAGAAGGAATAAGAAATGAAGGGACAGCAATGGCGGCGGTCAACGAACGGCTTCAAGGTGTGGACTACATTTTTCTGGACGAAATTTCAATGGTGTCTTGCAATGACTTTCAGCTGCTGGCAACACAAGCGGCAAAAGCAAGAAACATACACGATGACTCGTTTGGAGGATTGAGCGTGGTTGTGGCCGGCGACTTTGCTCAGCTGCCGCCTATGACAGGTCCATCTTTATATAGCGGGAAGGTTACCCTGCAGGTGTCCGATGCAATGGACCAAAGAAATCAGAATGCGGTGCTGGGTAAAATTCTATGGCACCAGTTTACCACCGTTGTTATTCTGCGTCAAAATATGCGCCAACAAAAACAGAGTCCGGATGACACCAAGTTGAGAACCGCACTCGAGAACATGAGATACGCGGCCTGCACAGAAGCCGATCTCGCATTTCTCGACTCAAGAATTGCCGGCTTTCGACCGGGTAATCCTAGATTAAATTTGAGAGATGTCCGAAATGTTTCAATAATCACCGCGCGAAACAGCCAAAAGGACATGTTGAATCGAATGGGCTCCGAGCGATTTGCCCAGGACACCAATCAGACTCTGGTGGACTTCTGCTCGATCGATCGAATAAGTGCAAGGTCCCCCGACAAGTCGAAGTGGAAGTTTTGCGTACAGTCGGAAATAAAGCGCATGACACTTTCCTTGCAAAAAAGGCTGTGGGAAGCTCCGCCATGCACAAACAACGAATTCATACCGGGGAAACTGTCGCTATGCATTGGCATGCCAATAATGCTTCGTGCCAACGACGCCACTGAACTCTGTATGACCAAAGGTCAAGAGGCGCAGGTCTGCGGATGGCATGCGGCGGAGGGTCCGGCTGGCCAACAGGTACTGGAGACTCTGTATGTCAAACTCGTGAACCCACCCAGGGATATTCAAATTGCCGATCTGCCCTTGAACGTTGTGCCGTTAGTAAGAACAATCACTCACATAACATGCCTTCTCCCGGACGACACATTGCTTTCTGTCCTTCGCGAACAAGTCGTATGTCTCTTGAACTTTGGCATGACAGACTACACGTCCCAAGGGAAATCTAGGATAAAGAATTTGGTTGAGCTGTCGAACTGTAAAGACCATTTCTCTTACTATGTTGCCTTATCCAGAGGGTTTACAGCGGATGGGACGATTATTGTGCAAGGATTTTCCGATAAAAAAATCACGGGAGGCATCTCGGGCCATCTGCGTCAAGAATTTCGTGAGCTGGAGATCTTGGACGAAATCACACGCCTTCGGTATGAAGGAAAGCTCCCAAGGTCGGTCACCGGGCTGTATCGTAGAAGATTGATCAGATCGTATTATGCGTGGAAGACGGACCATCGTGACCCGCCTCATTTCCATCCTGCCATGCGATGGACCTCAAGTATGGGTCCCAAGGTTCCTCCTGCGGTCAACTACAGTGAGTGGAGATCAACCACCAGACCCGATAGAAAAAGAAAAAATGCCGCCGTAGAGGCTGAAGACTTAGAGAGAAAAGCCAAAAGATCGAAACAAGTACACGAGCAGTTACTCGAGGAGGAAGTACGCGCAAGAGAGGTTTTGGAAAGGGGTAGAGGACTCACACGTGGGTTACGGCCACTGGGGTTGATTTGGGACAGTGTGAACTATAGCTGCGGTTACGACGCGATGTTCACTGTACTTGGTAATTTGTGGGCGGAAGATACAGCTAGGTGGTCAACTTGCTTTGGATCTTTCGGCCCATGTTTGGCCGATTTTGCACTTGCAATGAACTCTGTTCTGGAAGGAAGAATCACATTTGAGCAGGCACGAAATGCAGCGAGAAGAAGCATGCACCTGAGTCAGCCAGAGTACTTTCCGACCGGCCGAAGTTTTACGTCGATAGACCGCATCGCAAATTCACTGATGCCGTCTAAATTCTACGCCATAGGTAGACAGCGATGCGCCTCGTGTGGGTACTTCGATCCTGTTTCGTATGGAATGCTGGAGTCATACCTATCCGCAGGGCTCAGTACAAGACAGTTTTATCCCGATGGCGTCCCTCTTCAAGATTGGGTCACGCGCTATCTGAGTAGTGGAAGACAGAACTGCCCGAGATGCACGGCGGGGGGCGTCAGATCTCGGTTGTACATGGATACTGCCATTAGAGACGTCCCACCCCTGATGCTGTTAGACATTACTCACGACAAGCTGGTTTTCAACGAGACCTTGTCGCTCCAAGTTCAAGGGGATACGGTTAAAATGCGACTCCGCGGGATCGTGTATGGTGGCCAAAGCCATTTCACTTGCAGGCTCATCGGAAAGGACGGCAAGATGTGGTTCCACGACGGCATCACGACCGGTAGGGATTGTATTCCGGAGGTGAACTTCCAGTCTCTTCCAGACAAGCTTGTTCTTCATCGCTGCGGGGAGAAAAAGGCCGTGTGCGTCCTGTACGCGAGAGACTTCTAGTAGTGGATGGACGCACGTCGCAAGATGGGACGCGATCTGACGCGATCCGACCACGTGTTACCCGGACGTCAGCTTGATGACAGATATTAGATAAGATAAGTAACAAGAACTAAGTAAACCAGTTTGAAACCAGTGTTTGACGCGAACGGAGACGCGGCAAGAAAAAGTCAACCAGAACAAACTCGGATCTGCCATGCGCATGCAATGGCCCTAAAGCCCAAGTATCCTATTCTTCGTGTTTGGGGTGTGCAGCTCGCATCGGCTGCACACGTCGCAATTAATTGATTGGTATGTGCTGGCAGAAGTCTGGCATTTGGAGCTGGGCATGGTCTGCACGAATGCGATAATTAAAGCCAACAGACATTGCGGACGCACGGTGTATATCCTGATCTTAATGAGCCAGCCCGGCACAGAGGCTACGGGTAGGATACGAAGAGGCGGACTGATGTGACCACCAGGCAACGAGGGAGATGTGCCCGGTAGACGAGAACGCATGCCGCCCTGAAGGGACTGTCGGCTTGCAGACGGCATGCCTTTCCCCGACACTGTATATCGCTCGCCGCACCCTCGAAAGATCGATTCTTCTCTCTCGCACCGCCGGTGAGGACCATGATCGAGACGGTATCACTTGCTCGCAACGAGACTTGAATTAGTCGAACGAATCGTAGATATACAAATTTCAAAATGCGATTTCTTCTTCTCCTTCTTCTATTCCCTACAGATACGGGATCGGCGTCAAACGAGGACAGTTCGAATTCAGACTGTGGACGCACCCTTTCCTGCCTCCCGTCTTCGTGTTCGGGCCTCTAGTTGTCGTCCCCCTCGTCGTTGTGGAGGACGACCATCTCGAAAACGTCGGGGCTTGGCGCAGGGCGGCGCGTGAAAACAGCGCGGAACGCTGCCCGTAGCAGCATCTCGATCCTGGTTATGACGGGCAGTGTGGGGTGCTGAGGAAAGGCGAGGATCATCAGATGTCAAGCAGCTTGAGCAGTGAAAAGACGAACACGGTGACTGGTGCCACGGGCACTGGCACCCAGGTTGTGGGCGGAGTAGGCAGGTGCGGGTCCCATCGGGTCGATTGCAGTGTACGGAGGCGCCGGGCTTCTCTGGCGAATAATGAGCACGCAGAGTCCAGCTGTGTTGAGAAAAAGAACAGTACCGAGGCCATGTTTCTCTGGATGTTTCTCGAGTGTTTGTAAGTGGGTGGGTGGTGGGCGGTAGACAGAATTCTGAGCCAGCGTCTTCTTATGTGACGCCAGGGTCGCCCATATCACACGGAAAGTCTATGTGCGTTCGAGTGATCGACTCAGCGACTTTAGAGCGGATTCGACTTACCTTCATATCGGCCATTTGCCCCTCGACATAAATTTCCATTCTCTGGAGGAGCATCGCAGGAGGCTGTACGAAAAGGCCGCTTCAAAGGGCGTGGCTAAGAGCTGGAGAACGAGCTGAGAGCTGAGTTGGAGCTGAGACCTAACGGTGCCAGTGATCTGTCCCAATTAGGGCTGATCGCTTTCGGTTCTTGCCCCAGTCAGCCACCGCGCTTGCTACCAGCGTTTCCGACGACGACGACGACGGAGGACAGTCTCCGTATCCTATGCCACGCATTCGCCGCGACGCGTGTTTGGAGGCGAGGGGCGAGGGCATGGCCACCCCTGCTAATCGACACACTTCAGCGTAAAACATATGGATAACGGCGATACGCACTCGGAGGGGCCTTCGTCGTAAGAGGAGAGCGCATGCCAGGTACGCGCGTATTCATGCCTCGCACGGAAGCCGACAGATGTGGGTTGGACGAGAGCAAAGCTCTTGTGTGTCGTCGTGCGCACACTCACCCTGGGCAGTGAGCACACTGTCGGCTCGGGGCCCGACCCTTGCCCTTGCGTTTTTGCTGAAGGATTCACTCTTTGCAGTGAGGGTGTGCTCGTGCTGCCCCATCGAAGACAATACCCCGTCCCAGGAGCGCGACACCTGACCATCAAGGATGCGATCCGGCGACTCGCGGGCTTGCGCCGTCTTTGGTTAAAAGTGCCGCTACACCTTCCGCATTGCGTTTCTCAGCACCTCTCGTCTTGGAGCGTGATGAGCGTGTTGGAGGCGCGCATCTCCTCGCCCTATCCGCGCCGCTGGCACCATCTGCGGAGATACCAGACGATCGATAATTGTCAGCCCTATGAGGCGGCCTCTCAGGTGTGTTCATTCAAGTCTGACTCGGGTGTTAGTTGGTCGCTCGCCACTCTCGGGGAGTTGAGCTCACCGTGACTCTCCCGTAATGGCCGCCGGCACTAATCCACACCATTCGATGCAGCTCGCGCCGGAGACGCCCATGTCCCATAATCCTCTCCGCGACCGCTGGCGCTGGCCCGAAGATCCGACAGCGTGCTACTAAGACGCTGGGGAAAGTCGTACGCGTACGAAACGCATACCGCGTCTCTGCGCCCGCTCGGACTTGGGACCGCGCTCGCTGCGTATCTGGCAGTCGTCCTTCGTGCATCCGGCGCTGGACCGACGCCCGGGCCGACACGTGGAATCGGTCACGCACGCGCTCAGTCTGTTGCCGGGAACACCCACCATCTTAACACGAACTGCGCGCCCCGGGGCATATTCCAAGCGGCCTTCATCAAATTTCCGTCAGTGGGCCCATAGCAGAGACTTCGGCCACATAGGGTTTGTCAGCGATCGTCTCGGTGTGCCCACTCCCTCCGTAACGCGCACCTTCAGACGCGCTGACGCTCCGTGACCATGCGAGCGTGCCACCAATCACGCACAACGGTTCAATCGGCGAGCACCCTTCATTTCGCGCACGCGAATGCGGTGAGGCATGCACACGCCGACGTTTCCGATCGGACCGGGGGGCGAGCAATACATTGTGGGCCTTCGGACAGTGCTCCAGGACGTACTCCGACAAGTTTGACAAGTCCGCCAATCGATAGATGGTTTTGCCGGTGTCCTATGCCCGGCGACGCTCCTCGATCGCAGATGATTTGGAGGCAAGAGCCGTGTCGAAGACATGGTCATGAGCAGGCGTCGTGGAGTTCAGGCCGAATCCTTCCGACGACACCCACTCCTCTGAAATGCGGCAGGAGAAGAGCTGTATTCGATGCTATCCGGCGCCAGAAGGCGTGGCCAAGTTCGGTCGGAACCGTTCCGATACCCACCGCACGTCCTTCAAACGCCGCAGGATAATCACGGGAGCTACGATGCATGGGGCCGCTTTTCGCTGTCGCTAAAGGCCAGAATGTCGCTAAAGGCCAGAATGGCAAGAGACGCGCGCAGACGCAGCCGAGGTGCTGGTTACGATCAATGGGCTGACGAGGAAATCCCGAAATCCGGTCTGCCATCGCAATGCAAGAAAGGATCGCAATTAGGTCAGAGTGTCGTCGCGCAGCGCAGAAGTGAGCAGCTCTAAAGAAAGTTTTAGAGTTGGAGCTTTCACCGTCGAAGTGAGTTTTTCGAGCAGCTGGTGTGCCGCCAACTTAGCGAGTCTTGACAGCGAGACACCCGCCCGCGACAAAAAAATACCTCTGTGCATCCTAACGCCTCCTTTCCTGGCCCCCCTTTGTTTTACTCCTCCGATTCTGTAGCCCACGGAGTGGTTCAATGGTATTGTCAAAAATTGGTTTTGTGGTTTGAGTTATCGTTCGCCTGATCCACAGTTTTGCTCCTGGCGGCGGGCGTGACTCGGTCGTTTTCGCAGGGCTGGACATCGACCAGG
Source organism: Mycena vitilis (assembly GCA_029203975.1). Lineage (NCBI taxonomy): Eukaryota > Fungi > Basidiomycota > Agaricomycetes > Agaricales > Mycenaceae > Mycena > Mycena vitilis. The sequence continues at coordinate 107,102 of JARGYF010000144.1, forward strand.
AGGCGATGGGGCCAGCACCGAGTGGAGGGGAGACGCGCGTAAAAGTGAGGCAGGGTCGGTATTCCCCAGGGCCCCATCACACAAGCATTTGATGCTTCCACGCCCGATGCTTTAACTTGGGGCCGTCCGGACCGTTTGATGGTTGTCGACGCTCAAAATATCCTGCAACTTGTGCAAGGCCACCAGAACAAACTGCAACGGCCAACTGTAGCCAACCGACTAAAACCCCGACTTCTCTCGGCCAGTCTTTCGAGAGTGCGTGTTCATCTTTGAGGACTTTTTTCCAGGTCCCTTTGACTAACGACATCTTGATAGCTTTCTTTTCGTACTTCAACTTTTCTGTCATTGCGCAATCTTATGACAATCTTATTTGAATCTGGTCCACCCAACGGTTGTGAACCTCCGCTACCGATGCCGGATCTTCTATAGATGACAAACCACGCTCAGCGCCCCAGGCCCCCACTAGAGCATCCGGCATGAATGGAAGGGATCTTGTGACGGTGGCATGGCTTCGGTCCTCTCATGAAACTACCCAAATATGGCCGCGCCGGGAGGAAGGTATGTGCGCTCCGCAGGTCTCGCAGCAGCCATCTGAATTTACTGCAGCTTTGTCGCCTCTTCTACCGCACTGAGTTCCAAGCTCGTCCTCTCGCTTGCAATCTAGTCTCAACGTACCCTTCGTGGGGCTTCGTTGGAAAACATGCTGCGGGAAATGGATCGAGCATACAAAATATCCTCGCGCGCTCCCGCGTACATTCACTCGTCCGTGCTTCCAAAACGACTTCTGTCCCCCAGTATGCATAAAGACCCGCGGACAGTCGGATCTTTCTCACTAATGAGGTCCATTTCGCAGGGACTTAACACATGTTCTCGCACCCAGACACTATCCGCCGTATCGGCACACTCATTCCGAGTTGGGACTCGCGACGCTTCGGATCTATGGATACCCACCGTCGACCAGATAAGGATCCCAGCCTGTCTCTGGCGCTTTCGTAGTGGACCGCCTAGCGCCACAAACCCTTGCGACTGTTCGATTTTTAGATGGGGGCGCACATCCGATGTTCGCGCGGAGACTTGAACACAACTTGAACATCTCCTAGTTGTTCGGAGAGAACATCACATTTTGAACGATCCCTCACAAACAGCACGCCCACTACGCCCGCAGTCCAGTGCTTTGGCTCATCCCTCTCCTGCCACGATCATTCAAGTCCCCTGTTGTGCTTGTCGGTCATCGCGAAGTTGTGACAATTTTTGACAATCATCACGTCAAGCTCAAGAACTGCACGCTCGTACAGTCCTAGACTTAGACTGTCTGACCAATTATGCCCGCCTCCTACAGCTGCTCACGCAGCACCGTTTTCTGAGCTCCCCGGCGGGCTTCAACCTCTCCCGGATCGACGGCGGGACACCTGTGTGCATATTTCGGTGCCGAATCCATCTGGATTGCGCCTCACGGAGATCAATGCTGCTAGAACGCATTTCATTCCCCGCGAACACCAGCACCAGGACGTTGTTCCACAATCTGCATGGCAGTGAACACCGGAATGCGCTAGAAACCTTATAGCGTCTGCGAAACTTCCGAGGTATGATTTGGTCGTATAATAACATTATGGATCTCTTATACGCTATATTCTAGTTTCAACCATTTCGCGGCGCGGAGATACTTCAGACTTACTCCAAATCTGGGGTTGCCCAGGATCTTGGGTTTCACTTCTGGACGACGACTGTCGATCAGTGCTGACATTCTTTTTGGCCAACGGTTTTGGGAGGACCTGACGCGGACGGTGGCGGATGTGAACATCAAGACATTCCGCCAGCGCAGTCTTGCGACGCCGGTGCATGACTATATACCGCTTCTTGCAGCTGGGGAACGTCTCCTCCTCACGGCAGCCGCTCCTGTTCTCTTCATCCTTCGTCCGCTCGGGCTATCGTCCTGGCTTGACTCTCTCTATGAAGCCGAAGCCCACGCGAGGAACCTCCGCGACACCGAAGTCGGTTACTGCAAAAAACTCCTTGCCGACCTGCATCAGCGGCTCGACGCCGGGGACACGACGCCATCACAAATGGGCGACCTCTTTCGCTCTATCGAAGACGGGACGCTGACGCCAAATGAAGAGCTCCGGCTCGCCACGACGCTGGTGAGTTCGGGGATGGCCTCGGGCACGAGCCTCACCTGGCTCGCCGGATATCTCGCCGCGCACCCGGAGATGCAGGAGAAGGCATATCGCGCAATCGAGGAGGTGTATGGCGACCAGAACCCGGACCCGCTGGACACTGATCGCGTCGAGTACAGTCGAGTTGCTCATATGGAATAATCTAACCGGAATATGGAATAGCTTTTTCCAGTTCCCAAATGGCCTCTCCCAGCCAAAACAGGAGGTCATATGGAATAACCGTCATACGGAATGGGGATTGGGCACTCCCCGAGGGTATTCCATGTGAGCAACTCAACTGGACATCAAGTATGGAGGGAGGCCGGTACTTTGCGGCTGTTCGACTCGGGTTTCCGCGCGAGACATACCAAGACGTCGTCGTTGATGGCGTGCTCATTCCCAAGGGCGTAACCGCGACCCGCAGCGATACGATCTTCCCGAGGAGTTTTTGCCCGAGCGCTGGATGGATGGCCACTATGGCCGGACTGATGTCAAGCAGCCGAAGGTGGGCGTGCCTCATCTGAACCACGGCGCCGGACGCCGTGGGTGCATGGGTGTCCCCAGTACGTCTTTTTTTGTTCCGTCTGGATACTGCAGACTGATGGGCCGACACAGATGTGAACAAGATGCTCTACGCAAACCTCGTTCTTCTACTTCACTTCTACAAACTCGAACGGGGCCCGCTCGGCGACGACGCCCGCGCCAGTGTCTTTCCCGAGCTCCGCGCAGTTGGCGAAGCGGGTCTTGAGATGCACCCGGTTGACGACCAGGTCTCTGCGTGCGACGCTCAGGCGGTGCCGCTGGCCGCTGGCATCAAGCTCACGCCGCGCGATCCCGACGCACTTGCACGCTGGCTCGCCGAGGGGCATCGCAAGCTAGACCAGTGGGAGCGCCCCAACCCGGCCAATGCGTCGCTCTCGGGAGCAACCGTTGATCCTGAATCTCGCGGCCGTTGCTGAAAGATGCGCTGAACCAAACGCGCACGCTTTTTCGCCTGTCAAACAAGGTCGTAGTTAGTTACAAAACTAGCCTGTGTAATTCTATCATGTGAAGTATGATGTTCTCTTCGATGCATATTGTCAGTGAGATGTGCAAGCTGTATGGTTGATAAACGCCGCCGCGTGAACGGAACCCCTGTTAATTATTTCTCAAATCATACTGGCATTTTTCAGTGTTCGATGTTCAATGTTCAATTACTCGTGCCGAATCTCAATCAAACCAATCGGATGCTCAGGCTCAATGATCGCATCGATTCGGCCGTTTGCGGCTCCTCGGCACCTAACCAAATAAATTAGGTGATATCGTCGATACGGGCACAGTGGGGTGAATCCAGGAGTGTCTATTTTCCGTGGATATCTCCATACACACTTAGAAGGATGGTTCCCCCTCAACAACAACTTCATGGTTTCCCATTTTACGGATCGTGAACTTTTCAACATTTCTCCTCGCTGTCCATGGGCTTGCGAGTAAACGTTGAACTGATACGAATAATCAGTCTGCCTGCGCCGATATGGAAACTACCCGAAGGTGTATCCCAGCACGAGGAGAATTCGCACTGTAAGTAACTGAATTTTGTGAGCCAGTCGACACAGCGAGGATCTTTGAGCCTGCAAAAGCGGGAACCGATCTTGCGCCTAAGACGCGGGTGCATATTCGATCGGAAATACGGGGTGCTGAGGCCGCATACATAGCTGCGTTGAATTTGCCCAGTATCGGCACACCGGTAAGACCAGAAAATCCCAGAAGCATCGCCCATGTGCGATGTTTCCGGCGATCTGGAGGGGGTCCTCAGGCAATAGATAGATCTGCGCATAAGGCGGCAGCCAAGTGCCAGGTACACAACCGGAGAGATGCATTCGACAGAGGGAACAGCGAAGAGTACCAGGAGAATCAGAGCAGGATGTGAAAACCGACACGTCGGTACATCTGCACAGGTAAAAGTCCGTCTTGGTACTTCGAGGGATGAAAGCTGCACAGTCCACGTGGGCGACAGAGCTTGCCTCGACATGCACAGTGTCGCTATACGACTCGTCATTGACGCGTTGAGAGTCCAGACTCGTCGTGGCACGGACGCACACAACGTCGCAAAGTTCAAAAGAATTACTCGACAATGATCCGGGGTACAGATAGACGAAACGATAACCTTCGTCTGCAGGTAATGGACCACAAGTTCGAACATTCAAAATTGAAGGTGGACAAGGGGCGATTGATGATCCCATCAATTTCCATAAACAGACATTGCATCTCTTCCTTGTTCCTTCACTCTCGCGCTCTTTTCCCAAGCTGTTCTGTCTCTCTGCGGCCTCTTCAAACCTACTTGCATTGTAACTGGGATATGCCACCTTCTTGGCCACCTTCTTGGAATCCCTGGACGTTCTCCGCCGCCAATATCTCGATCAGCCTCAGACCCTCGATCTCATCCGCCGCTGCTCCATTCTCGACAGGCTTCTTCCGCGGTCCTGCTGACCTTTACCTCCATCTTCCGCATGTCTTGCCTCCTTTTACCTAGGAGACTGGCTAGGAGACTGCATAGGGGACAAAAATCTGTGGGGGGTATAAATAAGACCCCCTGAGAGAACTAAGGTCAGTGGATTTTCGCCTTCGACAATCCGCACCTACTACGCAATGCCTGCCCTCCCCACTTCCTCGCCCTCCCCTCCCTCCCTCTCGGCGCCTGCGGTCGGGCTTATCGTGTTTGTGCTGTCCGTCATCGTTTTCTCGGGATTGTACCTCTTCGGATTGCACATTTCGGACAAGATCGCGGAGGGGAAGGCGCGCGTCGTCGATGTTGAGGTACGTACCCTCATCACCGCACATAACCTCTCTAATCTGGTCCCTTCAGAACGTCGAGGCCGTCGTTGCTATTGAGAAGGTACGTCCCACATCTCATTCTCACCCCCACATCTCTAACGACTCTCTGTAGACTCCGGAGACCGTTGTTAGAGTTGGACGTGTCACTGCTTGCCGTAGCCCCATCGTGTGTGAAGCCGCCGCCCCGTCCGTTGCCACCGTTGCCGTTGTCGCTGCACCCGTATGTCCTTTATCTCCCATTCCTCGCATACCTGTTTAACAGGCTCTCTCGCCAGGTGCTCCCTCACATTCGACGTCTGAAGAAGCTCGACGCACGCAAGTCCCCTGCGCGCTTCCGCCCTCGCCGCATCCGCACCAGCCCCGGCCCCTCGCCTCTTCGCACCGTCGTCTGTGCCGCGGACCTGGCCGCCGCCGCCGTCCTCGTCGATGCCCGCGCAAAGCTTCCGAAGACGCTCGGGGCTACCCGCACGCCCAAGGTGCCCGCTGTCGACGTCGCTAAGGTGCTGGCGGTATGTGTCTCTTGCCCTTTCACGACTTGGGATATACTCACTCACACGTCTCTCTCATTCAGAATGTCGCTCCGCGGTGCCACCTGAAGCAGCTAAACGAGTACGAGGTCCCCGCCCGCTTCGGCGCCCGCCGCTCCCGCGCCCTTCCCGGTCCCTCGCCGCTGCGCGCTGTTGCATACATCGCACCCGCCCCTGCGCCCGCGCCCGTCGCTTCCCCTGTCCGTGCCAAAGCCGCGCCCTCGCCCACCCGCGTCCTCAGCCCCTCCCGCGCCAGCAACGTCACCCTCGCCCCCGCCGCCAGCCCTGCCCGTGCTAAAGCAAAAGCCCCGCTCTCGCCCGCCCGCATCCTTGCACCCTTCCGCGCCGGCATTAAGGGCAAGCAGCACGCACCCAAATCCAAGGCCAAGGCCAACGCGCGCTACGCCTCCGCGCCGGGGAACAAGGGCCAGTCGGCATCGCGCTCGTTCGGGTGCTTCACGGGGGAGAAGGAGAACGGGATGCCTTTCAGGTTCCCTTGAGGAGCGGTCGTCGCGTCCTCGTTTGTGCTCGTCCGCGCCGCTAGTCTCGTCGTCGTCATCGGTTTCGTCTGCGTCAGCATCATCTTTCTCCGCGTCGTCTCAGCAGCATAGTCCGCGCCCGTCAGCTTCGTCAGCGCCATCGACTTCCTCAGCGCCATCGGCCTCCTCCCCGCCAATCGGCCCCATCCGCGCCATCGGCCTCGCCCGCGCCATCGCGCCATCGGCTTCGCCCTCCGCGTCCGCGCCATCGGCTACGGCCCTCATACCCTCGCCCGCGGTCGCCCATCGCGCCGCCTGATATCCCGCTCCTCTCCGTCTCTCTCCTCTCGAGATCTCACTTCCTCTATTTCTTTTACTTATCTCTTCTCTCTCATCTCCCTCATTTCTTTCTCTTACTTATCTCGCACTCTCTCTCTCATTTCCTCTCATCTATCTCCATCTCATCTCATATGGTCTCTTTATATAGCCGTCTCTTTATTTTGGGTCCTGGGGGTTTGTCTTTGGGGTCTTATCGGGTTTCCTATTATTTTTTTTGGGTCTCGGGTTTTGTATCTCTTGGGTGTTGGGTCCAATGGGATTTGGGTTGACTTCTGCAATTTTGTGTGAATTGTGATCATCAAGAATGGCAGCGATCGTGCGTTCCAATCTCATCCATTTTTTCTTCATCCTTCTTTGTCCCGCTGGTGAGTTCTTAGCTTCTTGCATTCCCCCCTCGAGTTTAGTATCGTTCGAAGCAGGTCCCTTGCAAGACGTCACAACGAGCTACATCCCAGGAATTCTACTTCTCGACTCGTCGCGACGCCCTCGATTGGATTCAATAGCTGCGTGGTCAGTCGCAGCATGATATGCTCGTGCACAGGCTAAATTTGAGACCAATTGCCAGAAGTTCGTTCGCCGATCACGACGCTAAAAGTAAACACGTCCACTCATTCCTTCTCCGTATCCCTTGTTGGTTTTATCCTCTCGTTGAAAACCAGTTTAGAGATATCACTCCTGGCTGTTAGGCCATTGGGTTTACAAGCTCATGAGGAGCTCTACTGTAGGTGCTGTATTTATACTAAATCCAATTCCTTCCTGAATATTCCACCATGTTCCGTTTGGTTCGACATCAGTCAGCATTTACTCAGCGGCTCGGTCATGCCTCGGGCATCTCGGGCTTGGGCTGGATTGCCATCTCCAACATCCCTCATGTTTGTACGCCTCAGTCTGCGCGGCAGCTCGAAACGTCGTGAAACACGAGAAGTTGGTACCTTGGTATGTTGGTACCCCTTCCACAAGATTATGATTCTTGGCTACCATGAAATTCGATGCAGCTTGGACCGTGCCTACACATTATAATTAGACCTGACTAGCTTACGGGTTATCGAACGGCGTATGTGGGTAACGCCAGCGTCTCCGCAGTGATAATTCAACGTTAACAAGTTTCCAGATACCGCTATCGTACCGGATCCCTCTTCGTGACCTATTAATCAACTAGAAGTCTCCGTCCTCCTACACGTTTTTGTCCAACCTGCAATTAAAGGTGAGTTAGTACTTCCTTGATTCCTTGTTTGCAAGGCTTCTCAAACGCACAGTAGGAGACACCGCCGAGCAACGAACTGATTAGGTCCCCCCAATGTGCGGACGGTCAGAACTTCCCTGGCCAGGGGAATGGATATCGATGGACGTACAATGTGCAACAGGCGAAGCAGGTGGTGACGGGGCAGAAAATAATAGCGAGGACGGAGTTCGGTGGATGCTTCACTTCGGGATAGGTGTGTTGTGCTTGTGGTTTTGAGCTTGTCGATTTAGACCCGGGCCCTTGTTCAGGTCGCTTCAGTTCGACAATCATCACCACAGTACCACATACCTGGGAAAGGGCTATCCAAATGGTACGCTGCAGGCGGCTCTTCAATAATCGCGGGGGGTCGTTGTTCAGTGGGGTTGGGATCGTAATACAACTTCATGGTGATATGTGCTGGGAGAGGTGTAAGACAATATTAATAGCGATACTTGTGGCGGCACTCAACAGCCTCTGCATAGCCGTATCGCGCAGCTACCGCCCCCAAGATATAGCTTCGAAGAGAAATCTGTCGCCTGATATTGAGGAAGGGATACAGCGGACGGGACCTGGCTGAGATTCGAGTAAACTCCAGGCGTATTCTGATTCCTAGAATTATGGGAATAAAATGGTTGCGTAGACAAGTCATTACGCACGAGCATCCGCAAAAAGGTATACACTTTGCCTGAAGCGGAGGAGAATCGGCTGTGAAACGGTCCACCGCACAGCGAGCAATATTGAAGCCCACCGGCGTAAAGGTGGCCGACGAAAATTCACTATTAATCCTAAGAAAGCAAAGGATGCCATCTCCACGTAGATATGGGAAGAGTCGCTTCGATGACAATCCGTGTCGTGGAGCATCGGGTCGTCAAAGGCTCAAGGGACGCGGCCGTCCGGCATCTTTCGCTTGCGCAAGTAAATATCACACGGTTGAAAGACTCGATTCTGAGTGATATTGATCAAGCAGCTCGCACCGAGATAATGGACCGATGCCCATTGAGGCGGGTTATTGCACAAAATCCGACAGCCGCAGTGTAAGGATTTGAAACCGTCGCAGAACACTGAAACTTCCCGAGGATGCTTAGAGTGTTGAACCATTTCAACCAGTGATGACACGCGAATACAGAGAAAACAATGGATAGCGATAGATGATACAATGGTGGTACGCGACACGCCGGGCCCAACCGGAGCTGTTGGCCGTTCCGAACTGTTCTTCAAAAGACCAATGATATGGGTGAGTGCTAGAAAATAACCAATACTCAGCCCACGCACCAAAGATGGCTTGCTCTCCGTCATCTAGCCAGTAGGAAAGTGTGGTTTTGGGCGGGTTGCCAGTCGCGATTTTGGTGGAACGAACAGGTAGGCATAGGTTTGAGATTCAAGCGATTCGGACTATATACAGTTGCACTGGAAAATCGATAAGCGTTGAATGAAATGAATTGCACCACAAGATCAAGACAACTCACCCAGCGGGGACTACGGCGCTCGGCTCCTTCTTCTTCTTCTACTCCTCTGGCTAGGCAGAGCCTTTTCCGAGGACCCTCTTGAGCCCTTCGTATAGCCTTGCGAGCCAGCACCGGCGGGCCTTCCGAGTCGCAGGTTTGGTGGGTTCCTACCAACGAGTAAGTTACGACCAAGCGACCATTGTAAGTCCATACAAATGACCTACCGCTGTTGGGTTGAGAACCTCAATGGCCTCCGGATAGCGTTCATTTAGATCTACATCGCGAGGGATGTCGAAAAACGACATGATGTTGAAACTGAGGCTTGAGAAGCGAGGGTGCGAGTGGGAGACGTCAGAAAGACGCAGACAGAGAGATTATAAATAGCGTACATCGTTGCTACTCGGAACTCACTAGTACAGAGATCGAAGAGGTGGTGGCAGAAAAGAGACGAAAAATGCGGAGGGCGGCACGTGGGATGGAACGGTGATTGGGCGCCTTTGCTGACTGACGTGGTGCGGTGCTGCGGCATATTGGAGGATCGTAAAAAAACAAAAGAAAACCAGCCTAGGAAACGCAGAGAAAAAGAGTAGCAGGCGCGTCGAACTTGTGAACTCTTGTTCCGCCCAGATCCGGTGCTGCTTGCCGACAATGCCACAGTATGCCAGAAAGTGCCGAGATCGCTGGCAAGCATGCCGGTGATAGGCATCATTGATGGGTGCGGGCCGGCTCAGGTTTGTGGTTCGAAACTCTCCTGGGTCAAGATATCCGACAGTGTGAAGCCTGGAGGCGATCGGTGAGTAGATGTCTTCTGTGTTCAATTGTTCGAACACATCTCTTCCACGGAGCAATGGTCAAAAGTTCTCAATTGTCGAGAACTGATCTGCGAGACCGAAGATGAGAGCTCTATAGCGAATGGTTAACTCACCACTGAATTTAAAGAATACCGTTTTCTGTAATTACGGTCGAGCTCGAGAGCTTGAAGCGGATGTCAAACGGAGATCCTCGAAATCTGCTCGTTAATCCTTACAAACCCTGGACGTGAATTCGGCCGTTTGCGGTGCGACTGCCCGGGAAAATACATTAACAAGTATTATCGAAACAAGCCTTATGACGCACCATCGAGCCCGGGCAATAATGCATTTCGGGCTTGGCCTTCGATCGAATTCTCATCAATTCGCGGCCAATCGGATGAATTTGGAAGCTGGGGGAAAGATGGAAAACAAGGTTTCAAACTTTCCAGGTCAGGTGTCCATTGCGGCATTGCCAAATCCGTCGCAAAGGAGTGCGCATGAGCGAAGATGCCCAAGGTGTAGAGAATTGAGAGCCTCGTATCAATGGACAGAGCGCACGCAGAGATATGTAGGAATATAGTTTGCTGCGAGCTGGAGTCCAAGGAGTAGGAGTAGGTAGGCCTTGATCAGATTTGATGTTACTTTCACGAGGCATGGTGTGAGTCGGCCGGTCCGCTCGTCCGAAGCTCTGGCATTATTCAGGAAAAAGCCGGGACAAAGCTGCGCGCGGACGCAGCGTTCCAGATGTTGCCAGAAATATGGAAAGAGATACATGAGAGATCGGATTGCCGTAGAACACAGTGAGTGCGGGAAGTAGTCGACTGGAGGAAGCGGCGCTAGCAGCGCAACGCGTCGAAAAAACTAGGGTCGGACATGGGTCGCCCCTCAAGTTTCTGTACATTTCGGCCGAACTTGAGGTTATAAGCGGCGCGATTGCCAATGCATTGTGGAATAACCAGTGGGACCCCTTGTCGCTCGTTGAAGTGGCTTGCATTATGGGAGTTACATGGCGCACGCCCCGATCGACATGGAAGTATGAGAAGAGAGATACCAACGTCTGCATACGACTCATCACCACCTTCCTGCAACCCCGATCCGAGTCCTTCCCACCGCATCGCACTGTCCACGAGTGTCTTGGAACACATTCTAGACGACACGCTGCCTCTCTAATATGGGGTTCAAGCACTCAAAGCAAATAAATTAAGGGGGACCAAGAAACAAGCGAAAAGCTCGAGAAAAAACCTTGCAATCTTTACGAGGGGTAGGAAAGCAACTTGGGTGCGGAGAGAGACTAAATGGCTTCTTGAGAGCCTCTGCTTGTACGTTTCAGCAACGTCCTTCATGTTACGAGCTCACCGCCGCCAGGAACTCGTGATTGAAAGCAACGGATCGAGTCTCCATTGTTCTTCCCGTGGCTCGTATCTTGTTCCAACCGACCTGGGTGGCATGTACAGCAGGTCAGCCGTCGTGAAAAGCCTCGAATATACACCCGCAGTGCCAACTTGGAGAGACAATCACCCAAGAATCATCTCCAATGGTCGGGGCAACGCGGCGGATGTCGTCTACCGCGCCCCTTCTTCCGGGCTCGATGAATCTCTGCGCAAGCAGTTAGCCATCTACCTCAGGCATAACTCGACCCCGGACCGCCACCAATCGTCCACCATATTCCCAATCATCGCTCTGGGCTGAAGCGAAGTCCAGCCGAGCGACACGAAGACTTCCTCGCCGGTACGCAGGACATCCCAGATTCTTCGCTTTCTCTGCGCCTGCTCGCCTTCGCGTTGTAACTGCGCCAATGTCTTGTTCACGACTGCCCTGCGGCTGCCAAAAAAAAAATCACAAGTCCCGGCAGCTCGACGGAGAGTATACTTGCTACGAAGCGCGCCTTGCGTCTTGCGTCCTGATCATTCCTGCGAAAGAAAGCGCGGGCTCGGCATCGAATACTACCTCCCGCCAAGCGACACATGGCCTGCGACATCGGTAGCCAGAGAGCCGCGCCGAGATACGGGATTTTCGCGCCTGGGACGAGCGTTGCGACCCAGCCTCCGCGGCCGCCGCATGAGCAGCAGCTGGAGGAGGAGAGTCAACTGTCCGACCATGCGCGCCTGAAAAAGTCCACGATGCACGCGCCGAACTCGCCGATGGCCCGCAATCTCCTCGGGTCGCGCTTGTGTACGCGCACCGCGTATTCTCGGGGCCAAGCGGCGGGGTCCACTCCCACGTTGGCGCTTGCATCCTCGCTGATGGCGCGCCATCACGTACGCGCCGCCCGGATACGCTGCAGATTGCACGGCAACGCACGCTTGGGAGATGCGAGCTGACGCGAGACGCGACGCGCGGCGGGATGATCTCGACCTTGTCTGCGCGAAACCGCCCTCTATGGCGCATGAGCGTCGGCGGAATACCGGGCCATCACCGCTGAATGGGCGACTCAGGAGAGAACTGGCGCATGCGGCCTGCCGTGCCGGACCTGTGTGAGATCGCACGACGTGGCGAGCCTCCCTCATTCCTGCAGGCGACTCTGGGTGCGGCGGGCGACTCTGGGTGCGGCGGGATGGCTGCGCATCTGGTCCGCTCAGCATGAAGACATCGCGACGGCGCGTACGCGTGGGCGGGATATTCCGCCGTCAGCGGCGACGGGAAAGCATGGGGGATCGCTAGCCGAAGCCAGGCTCACCAGTACGCGGCCGCGACTACACGGAACTCGCAAGCCCGACGGGCTGCGGAATTCTCTGCTGGCACGTACGACCGCGCGCGCGCCTGGATGAGATTGCGGAACATAGGCGCGAGGAGGGTCGATGCCTACGTTTCCAGGGCGGGAATGTGGACACGCCCCGAGTTCCGTCTGCATGAACGAGTCCGCGCACGGTGCTCGCAATTAACGAGTCGTACTTCAAGCATACGGACCGCTCGCAGACTCAGCGTGTCAGAGTTCTCTTGTTGTTGACAGTGCCGATTCCTCGAATACACAGCGCTCTTTGGCCAGACGCCAGGCGCCAGTATTTCCCCGCAGCGCGCCCACAGACAGTGAGACCTCTAGTCGCCTTCGAGAGTCGATAGTGTGCTGCTGGAGGGCGATCTGGGTCCGCATTCGCGTAACTGGCGATGCCATGATGGATAGGTACCAAGCTGCCAGCGAAGCAGCTTTGTAGCCCTGACGGCGTCGTCGTCTGCGGAGATCGGAGTCGTAGTATCCGTCGTCCCAGACTCCCAAAACGCCAGCCCTGCCAGCGCAGCGTCCCTGTGTCGATGGGGAACTGGTTTTCGGCGCACAGCGAGTCGCGGACGTTGGTGTCGAGGAAGATGGGAGGGTTGTTGGCGTCCTTGCCTGCTGGAAGCCCGCGGACATAGTCGCGCGAAACCACCCACGGCGGACAGCACTGCGCGGAAAAAAGAGGTATACATAAGCACTTCTTTTTTCGGTACAAGCCAGAACGCTAACTCGTACATCCGCAGGACGCAAGCAACCTTCTTCATCCACCCGCACACCATTGAACCGCCACCGACAAGTTGTCAAAGAATAATGCCCGAGGTGCTTGCACGTCAGGGAGGAAATGCACCATGGCCCGGAGGTCCTTCAGACAGTTCTCCGTGCTTTGCGTGTCGCATATTTATTGTTTCTTCCCCGCATCCTCTCTATACATGGCCTCGTCTTGAATTTTCTTTGCGGGGAATGAATGCAGAGCGCTGGAACAGTATCCTGGGAAGTATTTGGTGAGGACAACCACCGGAATGTCGTTATTTGTCTCACTGTATGATCCATGGGATGCGATCTCTGTTTCGTAACCCGTTAGTTGTTCCTTGCTTGTCCCCGACTGTGCCCTTTTGACTCTTAAGAAACTGAATTCTTCAGGTGCCTCTTGACATCAATCCTCTTACAAACAGACGTCGCTGCGCGCTGTCCCTCACCGTCTTCGACCGCCACGCCGGCCGAGCCTCGCTCCGAGCCATTCGGTCATCGGTCTCGAGGAGGTGGAAAAGATAATCCGTGTTACCAGTCGACTGAAAAACGCGAGGTGCACCAACAAGCCGACGGGTTTCTTGCCCTCGCGGGTGGCGAGAACTTTCGACCGGTGTATGTGCAGAAACTTCGACGATACATACATGTACAGAGATTTGGACACAATGGAAGCTGACTTTCTCGCGCCGTGTGTCGACACCCATTTGGTCGGCGCAGTTTCAGACTAAGGACAGCGAAAGAGAAAATCTGGCGCCTCGAAATGAAGACGGGGGTATCGTTTGAATCATCACAATGCACCCTGATGCGCGCAATATTGCCGAATCCAATCCAAATCCAATCCAAATCCCATTCATACCAAGAGAAATACATAAGACCCGAAACCCAAGAGAGACAAAACCCGGAACCCAAAGTATAAGACCCGATAAGACCCGAGATAATAAATCCCCAAGACCCAAAAGAAAAGAAGACGGATATCTAAGAGACCATATGAGATGAGAGAGAGAGAGAGAAATGAGATGAGATGAGAGGGAAATGAGACAGAAACCAGTAAGAGAAAGATATGAGAGAGAGAGATAAGTAAAAGAGATGGAGGAAGTGAGACGAGAGACACGGGAGAGACGGGGAGAAAGGCGGGATATCAGGCGGCGCTATGGGCGACCGCGGGCGGAGGTATGAGGGGCCGTAGCTGAGGGCGCGGACGCGGAGGGCAAAGCCGATGGCGCGATGGGGCGGGCGAGGCCGATGGCGCGGAGGAGACCGATGGCGCTGACGACGCCGATGGCGCGGACGATGCTCTTGGCGCGGACAATGGCTGCTGATACGGATGACGCGGACGACGACAATGCTGCTGCTAGGACGGACGAAGACAACGCTGAGGACGGACGAGACTGGCGGCGCGGACCGAACGCGAAACTGATGGCGCGGACGCGGCGCCTAAGGGAACCTGAAAGGCATCCCATTCTCCTTCTCCCCCGTAAAGCACCCAAAAGAGCGCGATGCCGACTGGCCCTTGTTCCCCGGCGCGGAGGCGTAGCGCGCATTGGCCTTGGCCTTCGATTTGGCGGCGGGCTGCTTAGCCTTAATGCCGGCGCGGAAGGGGGCGAGGATGCGGGCGGGAGAGAGCGGGGCTTTTGCTTTAGCATGGGCAGGGCTGGCGGCGGGGGCGACCAGGCCGACGTTGCTGGCGCGGGAGGGGGTGAGGATGCGGGCGGGCGAGGGTGCGGCTTTGGCACGGACAGGGGAAGCGGCGGGCGCGGGGGCGGGTGCGATGTATGCGACAGCGCGCAGCGGCGAGGGACCGGGAAGGGCGCGGGAGCGGCGGGCGCCGAAGCGGGCGGGGACCTCGTACTCATTGAGCTGGTTCAGGTGGCACCGCGGAGCAACACTCTGAATGACAGGCATGAGTATAGCCCAAGCCGATGAGAGCAAGAGAGACATACCGCCAGCACCTTAGCGACGTCGACAGCGGGCACCCTGGGCATGCGGGTAGCCCCGAGCGTCTTCGGAAGCTTTGCGCGGGCATCGATGAGGACGGCGGCGGCGGCGAGGTCCGCGGCACAGATGACGGTGCGAAGAGGCGAGGGGCCGGGGCTGGTGCGGATGCGGCGAGGGCGGAAGCGCGCAGGGGACTTGCGTGCGTCGAGCTTCTTCAGACGTCGAATGTGAGGGAGCACCTGAAGAGAGAGCCTGTTAAACAGGTATGCGATGGATGGGAGATACAGGACATACGGGTGCAGCGACAACGGCAACGGTGGCAACGGACGGGGCGGCGGCTTCACACACGATGGGGCTACGGCAAGCAGTGACACGTCCAACTCTAACAACGGTCTCCGGAGTCTACAGAGAGTCGTTAGAGATGTGGGGGTGAGAATGAGATGTGGGACGTACCTTCTCAATAGCAACGACGGCCTCGACGTTCTGAAGGGACCAGATTAGAGAGGTTATGTGCGGTGATGAGGGTACGTACCTCAACATCGACGACGCGCGCCTTCCCCTGCGCGATCTTGTCCGAAATGTGCAATCCGAAGAGGTACAATCCCGAGAAAACGATGACGGACAGCACAAACACGATAAGCCCGACCGCAGGCGCCGAGAGGGAGGGAGGGGAGGGCGAGGAAGTGGGGAGGGTAGGCATTGCGTGGTAGGTGCGGATTGTCGAAGGCGAAAATCCACTGACCTTAACTCTCTCAGGGGGGCCTTATTTATACCCCACAGATTTTTGTCCCCTATGCAGTCTCCTAGCCAGTCTCCTAGGTAGAGGGGGCAAGACATGCGGAAGATGGAGGAGTACCGCGGAAGAAGCCTGTTGAGGAAGGAGCCGCGGCGGATGAGATCGAGAGGAGTCTGAGGCTGATCGAGAATGGAGATGTCGAGAGGCCGGCGGCGGAGATTGTCCAAGGATTCCAAGAAGCTGGCAGAGATATCCCAGTTGCAGTTCAGGTAGTTTTGAAGAGACCCCAGAGAGAGACAGCTTGAAAGAGCACGAGAGTCCAGGAAGAGAGGCGATGTCCGTTTATGGAAATTGATGGGATCATCAATCGCCCTTGTCCTGAACGTCCACCTTCAATTTTGAATGTTATCTGAAGCCGAACTTGTGTGGTCCATTGGTTGTGGTGAAAGGCGAGCTTATCCTCGACTCAAAGCCCTCATTAATGTTTTTTGGGCTCTTTACCAGCGTCTTTTCAGTTTTGCGATTCGCCACACTGTGCGTCTATGTAGGCCGTCTCGCGCACCGGACTGTGGAGGGTTTATTTCTGGAAGTGTCAAGCTGTGATCTTACACATCGCAATACATCTCGCACCTCAAGTTCCTCTTGCGGGATTTTTCTGCTTCTTACTGCGCAATTCAATACAGCTATGTATGCGACTGCAGCAACCTATCTGGCTCCCTCTTACTGTTGGCATACGGGCACCCGGTGTCTCATGGATTCGTTCCGCACTTCGTTCCCGCTGTTGGAAGCCTCCCGTCTTGCTCCGTATCATGGCATAACGCGCGTTTCAAACTATCTCTCGACCTGCCGTGGCTCTTGGAGCTAGCGGACGTCCTGTATTGCATGTCCTTTAAGCACATCGGTCCTAGTAGGCGACATGTCTAATTTTGCAGACTGCTTGAGCTCGTCACACATACCACGCCAGAGCCACCCCGCCTTCGACCAGGCTCAACTCTGTATTTCCGAATCTTCCCCGGAGCGCCGTAATCACGGGCCATCTACCTTCGTCTGCCCCCGTGGGCTTCCCTGGACCCGCCGGTGTCTCCTGCGGGCAAGGGAAAGTACTGCCGCCTTCGACTCGATACTATCCTTGACCCTCCGACTTCTTTTGTGCATACACGACCAAGCTATCGAGGTCAATGTCAGACGCCACGAAATCCTATACGGATGTCCTCAACCCCGTTCGCGTCTGCCCCCGCCGCGCTACGGTTTTTTTGCAGCGATCGCGAACTCCTGACTAAAGTGGATCCATGGGAAGGCCCTTCCATCCCTTTGGATTACCTCCGTATCCAGTTCACCATTCCGCTGCCGCGGAAGCGGACTGGAAGGTCTCTGGTCGCGCTTCTCCTCAGAACGCGCTTCCAAAGCCCCGCTTCATACGCGCTTTTGCCTTTGCCCTGGACTCGCATGTGCTTCGAGATTTTCACAAAATTCTCAGTGCCGATTTCCTCTCACTATTCAACCACTGTGATTTGCTGTATCCAGGTCTCGCGGCGGTCGCTCAGTTATCACTGCCGATAAAAGCATCTGGCTAGTTTCTATCTTGGGACACTGTGGGTCCGTTTTCGTATCGTGGTGGCCACATCGTTTGTTCGCCGAACACGTCAACAATTATAAAATTGACGGCCCCCGCCAGATGCCCTCTCCCAAAGCCGCCATGTTGGTCCCCCAGATTACCCATGGCGCTGAAACCCGTGTACCGGCGAAAGCTGCGCAAATCGCGGTGAGCGGAAGTCTGGCAGAGCTTGAAACGCGCAAGGCATGTTATACATACTCTTATTGCAGCCATCCCTGACATTTCCTATCGTCGAACAGTTGCACCCAGTAGTGGAGCTTTCGACACCCTTCGCCGTCTGTGAGAATAATCTCCACGCCTTGGCGCTCCAGTCGATATGCTGGTAGTGGGGTCCACCTCCTCGCCGACACCACTCCGGCATTTGACCTCGCCACTCGGATTGCAGGCGACTGCTCACGTTTGTTGGCTCTTCATGCAACGCCAGCGCAGCGAGCGATAGCCAGACGCCTCGATACCCCTTTGGAGGCGTCGATATTGTGTTGTTCCCTGCTAACGGCACCTCGCTGCAGAACAATTCCGCACTCTTCCAGTGCTTCGAGCGGACCGTGACCGCAGCCGCAGCCGCAGTCGCAGCTCGTCAGGCCAGGCCAGGTCCAGGAAGTTGAGATCGCTGTTGCCGTCGTATTTGCATTTTCGATTCTGTTGAATATACCCTGTAGGCGTACTTCTTACGACTAGGTAGAGCACATCGTACAATGTACAGCCTGTTTC
This sequence comes from Mycena vitilis, assembly GCA_029203975.1. Lineage (NCBI taxonomy): Eukaryota > Fungi > Basidiomycota > Agaricomycetes > Agaricales > Mycenaceae > Mycena > Mycena vitilis. The sequence continues at coordinate 125,326 of JARGYF010000144.1, forward strand.
AAAGTCTAGAAAAAATGACTCGCGCCGAATTCTCCGCGTCGATATCCGCTAAGTTACTGTCTCTAGAATTCCCTCCTATGTTTGCAAAAGCAACCTACAATGAATTGTCAGCTATTTAGATATTCGGAGGGCTTTTTTTCGACGTACATAGTGCACAGCAAGAGACACAAGGGACCCACAAACTAAGGCGGATGCTCAGGACCGCCATGAACATAACGTTCTGTGGGCGTACCATATACAGCAGGCATACAATGTAGTGACGGGGCAGAAAATGCACGCCAGGAAAGGGTTTGTTGGTTGAAAATTTGTCTCGGCGTGCGAGCCGCGTGCTGGCGTGGAATTTGGCGAAGAATTTGTCTGCGGCTCTGGGTACGGTTGTGAGCCTGAGGCGAAGGACGCGTGTGCATGCATATTGATATAGGACCCTTATTTTCGGTCATTAAATTAGCGGCAGAGGAAAATGAACGAAGGCATACGTGGGGAACGAGTATTGCCAGTATTAGTGTTACTAGTGTATGCAGGGGGTGGTTCCGAAATCGGCTGCTTTTGAATCGGCTTGAGGGTTTCCACCTTAGCAGGGTTGGGCTCGTAGTACTGGAACGACATGGGGTATTGGAGAGAGAGAGCTGTTGGAGTATTAATAGGTGTGGCGGCGTGTGTACAGGTTCTTGGCAGCGTCGGCATAGCCCTGCCGCTTCAACAGCAGCTCAACAGCAAACCTTTAATCTCCCTGTCAATGATACAGAAAAAGTGTGAGGTCAGATCGATTCTGATCCTCGAATGCGTTGGATTTGGGTTGGATGAACCATAAAATCAACTGGTAGACGCGTTCGGGATCCACAAAATGCTTGGTTACGGTCGTCCGATAGAGATGTTCTCGTGAGGGTGAGTACCGGTACTGTTGCACGAGGTGAGTACAGCCCATGTCATACTGGCGAGGAGGAATGTTGAAAAGTTCAGGTTATCGCCGTGAAGCCGACCATTGCCTATCTAAATTTGGAAATTACTGCTGTAAAAGAAGGAAACGACACCGGATCCCTTGGTCTTGCGAAGAGATCATCGAGGTCCAGGGAGAGCCAGATGCTTTCATACATTGATCCCACCAATCCATCCGCGACGGGCACTGCTGCCGAGGAGCCGCACCTAGCGGCACCGATCCGGCAAGTTCCGAGCCTCAATCTCAACATCCGGTTCCATTCAAATTACGACGCCAACTTGAAATCGCGTTGAACGGGTAGGAAAAGCGAGTTGCGTTACGTGTAACCGAACCTTAGTTTGATTTATATTTCGTTCAACGTTGTGATCGCGACTACAAGCACATTTGAGAACACCATAATGTGCATACAACAGATACAAAATAATTCTACAGTAGCCTAGGTTTTTTTACAGGGCTACAACTTCGAGTGGGAGGCGAGTCGGCACGCACATCCTTCGCCGTTGGTTCTACACATCTCTCAGTAATGGCCGCGGATTCCGGGATCAACGATGGCCTCCGAAGGCAACGAAGCGTCGGCCAGGTTGGGGCGCTCCCACTGGTCTAACTCGCGATGACCCTCGGCCAGCCAGCGGGCAAGACCATCGGCATCGCGCGGCGTGAGCTTGATGCCTGCGGCGAGCGGCAGCGCCTGGGGGTCGCAGGCAGAGACTTGGTCGTCGATCGGGTGCATCTCGAGACTCGCTTCGCCGACCGCGCGGAGCTCGGGAAAGACGCTGGCACGGGCAGCTTCGCCGAGCGGGCCCCGCTCGAGCTTGAAGAAGTGGAGCAGAAGCACGAGATTGGCGTAGAACATCTTGTTCACATCTGCGATGGCCCATCAATCAACGTCGCGTCCGAGGAAAAAGTGTGAGATGCGTACTGGGGACACCCATGCACACACGGCGCCCGGCGCCGTGGTTCAGATGAGGCACGCCCACCTTCGGCTGCTTGAAATCAGTCCGGCCATAGTGGCCATCCATCCAGCGCTCGGGCAAAAACTCCTCGGGAAGATCATACCGCTGCGGATCGCGGTTGATCTGGAATGAATTGTACACGACGAGCACACCCTTGGGAATGAGCACGCCATCGACGACGACGTCCTCGTGTGTCTCGCGCGGGAATCCGAGTCGAATAGACGCAAAGTACCGGCCTGCTTCCATCCCAAGCGCCTTGATGTACTCGACGCGGTCAGTGTCCAACGGGTCCGGCGTCTGGTCGCCATATACCTCCTCGATGGCGTGGTATGCCTTCTCCTGCATCTCCGGGTGCCCTGCGAGATATGCAGCGAGCCAGGTGAGGCCCGTGCCTGAGCTCATGCCCGAACCAACCAGCGTCGTCGCGAGACGCAGCTCCTCGTTTGGCGTCAGCGTCCCATCGTCGATGGAGCGGAAGAGGTCGCCCATTTGCGAGGGAGTCGGATCTCCCGCATCGAGCCGCTCATGCAGGTCTGCCAGGAGCGTTTTGCAGTAACCGACTTCGCCGTCGCGGAGGTCCTTGGCATAAGCCTCGGCCGCGTACAGAGAGTCGAGCCAGGAGGACAGCCCGAGCGGACGGAGGATAAAGAGAGCAGGAGCGGCTACCGTGAGGAGGAGACGTTCCCCAGCTGCAAGAAGGGGTATGTAGTCATGCACCGGCGTCGCAAGGCTGCGCTGGCGGAATGCTTTAATGTTCACATCCGCCACCGTCCGCGTCATATCCTCGCCAAAGCGTTGTCCGAAAAGGATGTCAGCACTAATGCCGATGGTGGTCGTCCAGAAATGAAAACCGAGATCTTGGGCGATCCCCGATTTGGCGCTGTCCGAGAGCAGGCCGACAAGTCTGAAGTATCTCCGCGCCGCGAAATGGTTGAAACTGAAAGATAACCGTGTGAGAGATCCGTGATATTATTATATGACGAACACGTACCTTGGAAGTTTTGCAGCACTGGTTTGAGCCGTCAAAAGACGTCTGTACTTGCCAATCTGTTCGCTGAACTTGGTTGCTATTTAAGAAATTAGTATTTCGCGTAAGTCCGCTGAGAAGTATAGCATACTTCCAATGGTCGTCGGGGCATCAGGATCTAGAGCTCTGGAGAAAGCGCCATGCCATAATTTGAACTCCGGGCGTGATTGGAAAGCCGCCCCTTGTTGAATCAGGGTCTTGTTCACGTCGGCATATGTATTGATTATAACCTATAGCCGAAGCAACCTCAGCTTGTAAACTCTGAAGTGAGTGAAAATTCGTTACCGCTTCTCTTTCGCCAAGAGCAAGCCTGGATCGAGGGCGCGGTGGTAAGGCTCTGTGTATCTGGTTTAAAGCCAACATTACCTGAACATTCCGCCGTACAACCTGGCCCAATGAGCAAGCGACCGGGCATGCCCAGCCCTCATCTACGGGCATATATCAGCTTGGGCGAAGTCATATGTATCGTATATTGCACCTGGAAAAGGTTCCCGATGATAGGGCGGCCGACTGGACCGGGCAGCTTGACGGTCCGAGGAGCAAGGGAGACAAAATCTGATGAGACATAGAGGGCAAGCACAAGGCAGGAGAGAAGGAGGAGCGCAGCCGCATAGCCAGGGGTGGGAAATGCAAAAATGGGTGAGGAAGGTTGCGTCTCCATGGTCTCTTGATTTTTTGGAGAGCTTCACGAATGCTTTATAGCTGCGCTCGGGGACGCGTGGGGTGGATTGATTCCGTATTCTCCATGGTCACACTGCGCCGTGGTTCTATAACGCATGGAGAAATCGAATGAGAAAGATCGGTAGGATCAGGTCCGAGCGTCGAGTACTTCGAAACGATGGAGTAACTAGCTGCAACTTCCAGTCGGCTAGGCCAGATCAGAGTTCCAATGCGGGACATCTTGGTGCTGATACGGGGCGTGTATCGATGAAAATCCATGGAGAAAAGAAGTGCTCTCCGCCCTTCTCCGCGTTGGGGGAGAAAAATGACGACGACTCTTGGATTTTCGAACAGCATGCGGGGAGAGCGGTTGCGAGAAGGTCTGAGTCGTTTCTGTGGCCCCATCGGGGTGTCTTGTCCGTGAGACATCGGACACCGTGACCACTGACCATCCTGAGTGGTGAATTGGAACGCTCATTCCCAACGATGATGAAGAGGGGAATGCAGCGAAGAGGTCGCCTTGATTGCGTGTTCCATCCTAATGATCGGGCTGAATATGTAGGGGCTCCAAACAAAGGCTGAAGAGGCAGAGACCAAGTTGCGTGTTCACACGCCCAAGCAAACGAATCATTGATTTGATCAGAATGATCCACGCGTCTTCCCGACGGCTCACCCGGTCAAGACCGCAGCAGTCAAGTTCAACTATAACTCGGATGGACTGTGGCAGGGACGCTCCTCCATACATGATGCGTTACTTTACGCCGTACTACTCATGGCTCACGCACTCAGCGAGGGGAGAAAGGGAGCACCATCCATGCACTCATCCCCACGCTTCGCTACGGCCTAGGTCTCGCTTGATTGGTCGGTAAGGCACATACCACCCGATCGCGAGCCCTGCACTACCCCATGACCTTCAAAATTTGCGGGAGTCATTCAATCAGACCAGTGGTCGCGCGCCGTTCGCCGGCGAGCTCCACGCTTGTCTTGAAAATTAAATAACCGTTTGATTGTATCAGTGCTGCACCGTTCGTGAATCGTGTTTGCTATGCACGTCGTGTACGTAGGTTCAGATCGCCCCCATCACCTTGCCGCGGCAAAAACGACGAGCGAAGAATTCACAGAAGAATCAACATCAGCGTAATCAATTGGTTGCCGCAACAGAATCACAGATCTAAAATTCGCGGCCAAGACTCAGGAATCTGGAGGAATCCCAGATTCCTGAGTCTTGTTCGGAACTATATTATTCTCGTCATACTGGGAACAAAATTATTGCGCAATTTCCTGATCTTTCCCAAAGCTTCGGCTGAGTTGAACTGAGGATAGGTTTGGATCTGAGGTTTAAGCCGTGATACAAACCATGGATCTCAGATTTTGACGATTGCCATAAGACGGTCACCGAGGGCCGCTTGGTCTCTCCAATGTCGTCGTTATGATGTTGTGTTAACGCCAATAGTAAGAAAGCCAAAAACGTGTGACGGTGGTTCAGTTTTTGAGCCTCGGCCGGTCTGGTCCCTCGGCGGTCTCAGCTACCCGGAGACACAAGGTACAATGCTACTTACAAGTTAATTCAATGCCCCACATTCGTGGAATATGTTTACCAACTCGAGCGAGGCCGATGTGACGTCTCCGAGTCTGCTCCGCCGAGGACATCATCAGCAACTCACCAGCCCCGAGACCGGCCTGTAATGAGTACTTGAAGGTTCTCTTTGGCCTGCTACGGACGGTATGACCTTCTGTGCCGGGTTCTGTGCTCCGATCCCATGTCGGTGTCACTCTGTTGATGAATTTAGAGTACGCACTTAATGGACCCCCGAAAGCAAGTTGGTACCGTCGGATAAACTGAGAAACTGCGCCACGTGTACACCTCCTCAGGGAGAACTAAGGAATTCCTTTGGTAGCGAACACAGCGAAGTTGCCGGCCTGATGTCACTGTAAATTCGAAGAATCGAAATACGCCAAGAATTCCAAATCGGAGTTTGATTCCGTATGTGGTCGGAGAGTCCAGAGTACTGCATACGCCGACCCGCTCATGCTGGAGGAAGTAAACACCAAATGCGAGTGGCAGTACAAGTCATCATCGATCCGATCAGAATCAGATTTGAGCTGAGTTTGCCGCACTTGTGCCGCACAGCTTCGACGTTCATCATCCTCAGGAGTCAGGCCTCAGCTCTCAAGATCTCATGGCCCTTGTGCCTTCAGTATTTTGAATATTTTGCCTTCAGAGACCTAGACCTTTCGGAGGATCGCTGGCTGGCCCGACACGGCGTCCTGAGTCCTGACTTTGATGCTTTCGTGCACACCGCATTTCGGGCTTTTGCCACATCATTCTGGCCTATACTTATGGACGCCCAACACGGTTCAAAGCCCATATTTTGACTCCCCCGTTCATCATGAGTGTCCTGCTCGACCGCGAATGTCCCCCTCCAGATTACAGTGCGCACAATTGCGGAAGTTCCAACTTCCTGCTACAGTAACAAATCCCTTGTTTTCAGCTCCCTCACCGGACAAGTCGATGTCTCCACCAGCTGTGGTAGAAATCTCACATGGTCGTGCATCAGCCGACATTCCTAGGCCCATGGAAGCTAATGGACCGCCGCCGCCATATCGCCAAACCCCTTACCGCGAACCACCTGTTCACGAGTTTCCTGAGGACCTTCCCGGCGACGAGCCCCAAGACCTCAGCCCGTGGACGTTCGCTCTTTTGATTACATGCGGCGTCCTTGGCTCTCCTATTATCGTGTCAGTCTCCTCGCCTTCGAACGTACTTCAGCTAAATCTATCACAGACCGCTCCTCGTTGGTGCGACAGTGATGGAGTTGTGTGGCGTCCCGTATGCATTCGTATTAGCTCTCGGGAACTACCAGCGCTGACATGAATCCATTTCAGTGTTGGAAGATTTTGGTAATAAACAGTCCAAAGAGTATATCGTGTATCTATTTGCTGCATTCCGCCTGGATCTGGATCCTGTTCACGTGTCTTCCGCACCCTGTATACACACAAGTCAACCCGCCTTCCACAAAACCTAGCTCATTCCTTGGCCGTATAAATTCTTCTCGATCTATTTTCTTCTCGATCGGAAGAACAGTAGAGTGGTTTGACGTGCTGTGCTTAGGACGTACTCAAGCCTGGCGGCCCATGAAACCTATAAGTATTCAGATTAAATAGGGGGTTTTATTTTGTGAAGGGCACCACCGCGACCGAGCATCTCAACACCGAGATGCTGCCTCGTCACGATCCGAGATATGACCATGTTCGATTTCGAGCTTGGTCGCTTTCCTCAGTTGATGTCGATCGCGTAAAGCAAGGAAACGCGAGCTCAACTTTCGCCCAATCCACCCAATAATTCAGTATACAGAAACCAAAACAAGCAGAGAAACCTCCGAGTTGCCCAATAACCATAAAATAACGCGTTCTAGAGGTTGATGTGATTAGTACTAGCTGACCACCGTTTTTTCCCAAGTCGCAAACAACTCACCCACCCTTTCCATTCGTGTTTCCTCTTGAGTAACTCCCGCTAGTGGATCTCCGCAAGTACCCGCTCTGTATACTCGATCAGGCCAGCCACGGTGGCGTCAGACCCGCAGTAACCCTTCATCGGGACCCCGTTCAACACGCCCTGGATGGTGGAACGAGGAGTAGAACATAATGAGCAGAAGGAGGTTAAAACAGAGGGAAGGGATAAGCAAGCAGCGGAAACGGAATGGGTGGGATAGGAAAAGCGAAACGCAGAAAACATAACGGCACTCACCACCTTCCTTGCCATCGCCGACCCATCATCCAAGAGTTTCGCTTGATGTTCCGGGCTAAATCTGTGCGTGCTAATACTGTCACCGTAATTGTCCCGGAGGAACAACCCTCGGTCGGCCTCGAGGAGGCCGTAAAGCATATATTGTGCGCATTCATCCTGAGCTTCGATTAGCCACCGTGTTGGGGTTTTAACGGTGAATAATATACCTGGGAGATGGTCGGAAGGTTGATGAGCCACGTCAGGAGCCACCCAATTAGCGGTTGTAACAGCCAGCCAGCCTCCACTATGTGACCAGGGGTTCGCACTTGCCCTGGACAAATGTGCGTGAAGGCGATATCCGGGTGTTGTGCGGCGAACCACTGCCTCTCTTATCAGAGTTCTGAGAGCTGTGGCTTTTTCTCAAAGGCTTACCGCGACGAGCCCGTCGTTGTATCCCACTCCGCGAAGTATTCCTTTCATCGCGGCGAACGACTATATAAAATTCTGAATAAGCAAGCAAGGGTTACACGCATAGTGACGCGACTCACGAACATCGCGCCCTTCATCCACTGGATTGTTGCGCGTCTTGCCTCTGCGAGTCCGAGGTCGTTGCTAGGGATTGCCATCCCACGGCCAGCACCGAGCACCGTCATCACATGTGCGTGCTGCCCCGCCTCCCGTGCGCGGACAAGAAGGGAAAGCAGCTCCTTTGTGTAGAGATAGCGCGAAAAATACCTGGAAAGATTAAATTAATGAATTCCGACGCGCGTCAGATTTCGCACCTCATAGCAAGGTGGTTGTCGAGACCCTCGGGCGTCTCGCCGCACTCGATCAGCGAGTTTCCCTTCGGGCCCGCGGCGGTCATCACCAAGAAATTTACCCGGTCTAGCCGTGCGCGAAGCCCAGCACACACTGCGCGCACGCTTGCCATGCTGGTCGCGTCGCATGCAATGAACTCGTGCGCCCATCCCTCCGCGTCTCCATCTGCCGGCTTCGGAAACGTCGCTATTATCTTCTCTGCCTGTGCTGCACTGCGACCGATGAGAATTATGTGCGCGCGGCCGTTTGTCTGGCGCGCCAAAGCCTCCGCCGTTGCCTGCCCCACGCCGGACGTGCCGCCCGCGAAAATGGCGACCGGTATGTACGAGGGCGAGAACGCGGCGTTAGAGGCCTCGGTAACGGTGAGACTGGGCATTCCTCTTGGTTTGGGATGAGGCTAATGAGGTCGAGCACAAAAGCGTGAAGTTGCGGTGCCAGAAGGCCGCACTGTTCCGAATCTTTCCAATCATCGGATCAGTGATCTGTGATGGTTGAATTTCAAGGTTGAAGAAACGCATCCATATGACGTTCGGAATGTTGCATAAATCAAACACAGATAACTTTCGTCGGTTCTGGGAAGTTTTTTTTGCTCAAATACCAGATTGGTGCTGTACTAGAGCGTATTTGCAGCTCCAAAAATCGTCCTCTGGATTTCTGAGATCAAAGCTCGTATTTAGCCGATGTCGAGTGACTGATGCATCGGTGACGTGACTCGGCTACTTTTTTCTGCCTCCCACCTCGACGGATCCGAAGCGCGTCGCGGCTCATGGGCTTACACCTTCCGTGAACTGCATGTGTAGTGTACTAGCATGCCCGTCTTCCGAGGACGCGACGCGTTGGCAACGCGTCAGCGCGCGCAAAGCCGTCTTTCTCACAGGAATTGATAGCCGGTCTCGTTTAGGAAGCGACGGATTTCTGAGATCAGCCATCAAATTTCTGAGAAATATCGCTGATCTGGCGTTTTAGAGAGCTGCAAATACGCTCTACTGTGTATAGGTGTAGTGCGAGAGCCCTATGGGTCTATCCCGCAAGGAACAGGCTCTAAGTATGATGAAAAGCGACCCAACCAACGACATCAGGTCATTTGATGGGGGCCGGGAATTTCCGATGGGGGCACAAAAATTGAAAGCAAAGTTTCGCGGAATCAACTCAAGTAAGTGATTTTCTGTTGAGTACTACTATGATGCCTTCAACCACTGGCTCAAGTTGTGCCTTGTAGTTCTTCACAAGATATTATTGGACTTCCGGAACTTTCCGTTGTTGGACGGCCGGCACCGCTGCCGAACTTCCGATCAAACAGGTGTCCACGCTCACTCGCCTCCCAACAAAGCCAGCATTTCTCTTGCTCTTCTAACCCTGCCCCCCATGCTCCCCCTTAATTTTCTTCTTGCCGTGCACGCACCGGAAAATCCCGGGTGCCATCAAATCCATTCAAACCACTGATTTGCGGGCTATGTGTCGTCTCACAGACTCAAGAATAGGCATACATAGCTCCCATAGTATGTATGGGTACAGTAAAGCTGGAATCTGGGACCTGACCAAAAAAAACTTTCTGGAATTGGCAAAACTTATCTCAGTTTTATTTATGCAACGTTCTGAACGTCATACATCCATTGAAATCTGACTGCACACCCAGGAGTTATGTACGGCAAAAATTTATCTGTAGCTACAGCCAGGCTATGAGTAATTAACCGACAAATATTCGAGAATGAACGGAGTCTATCAAAACAAATGTTCGACAGTGATCGACACTTGGGCGTTCAACTTCTTGAAGCTGGTTCAGTGCGTCAGAGAGCGTGTTATTCTCCTGTTGCAGGATGGACCTAGTGGGTTGGGTATTTGGGCAACTCGCTGGAGGTATCAGAATAATATTGATATTGAACCTTTAATGAAACGAAGAGGTCAGAGGTTAATTGGTACTGTAATTCATCACGGAGGGTTGAATGTTAAATCCTCCGATTACAACACAACACCGGACCCAAGTAGAAGCGGCTCGCAGGACTGGGTCGCCGTCCACTGAGACATGTTCTGGATGACATGCTCTATCGTGTCGAGAGTATTCACCGAGATCAACTTCGGGGATCTCTTCCACCCCTCCGCAATGGGGAGGCGCTCCTCGCGGAAAAAGATGTTGACGAACCTGGGCAGACTGTTTAGCACATACTTCATACCCGCAGCCCGGGAGAAACTCACTTCTTCGGCGCGACGCCGGTGGTCGAGTTTCCGAAGATACTGAGGTACAGACCAGACTCGCGGGTACGCAGCTGGAACTCCTTCTTGGTGTTGACCACGAGGGGATTCGTCGCCACAGAGTGCGCGCGCGCGCTGCACTTCACCGGCAGAGACTGGGTCATAATAGTCCTTCCCTGGGTTCGAGTTGGCGAGAGTGGCGAAGGTGGTCTCGTTGAAGTGTAGGTTGTCGCCACTGCCGTCACCCCAGTCATTGCGCGAGATGGACGCGTCGTGTTCCACGACATTATGGCTGGGGCGTAAATACATGAGGACTGCGCATTGGAAAGACAAAGGGATAGCAAAACGTACAGGGCCAAGGCATCGAGGCTCAGTTTATCGAAGCTGTTAGTATCGTCTCTGGTGAGCAGCCCGAATTTGGCTGCGACGAGGACGGTCTCAGAGTCGAGATTGACAGCCTCTGCAAAAAGTCGTTAATGTCGATAACGGCGAAAGTATACAAATTTATCGAGCGCACTGAGGGCACCGTCCATGAGTGTGGTGATGGTGAAGTTCTTCCCGTCACGGGGAAGATAACCGTGGTTTGCGAGCCTTCGTGAAAGGGAATGAGTTCAAACAATCTGTGTGCGGTTCGGGGACCTCACGTATTGAGGCCAGGGCAGGGCCCGCGCACGTCGGTGGATTTAGGGGCCATCCACACATGCGAATCCTGACCAGGCCAGGCAACCACATTGCTGGCATAGAGGACCGAGACAACCACGAGGGGGGAGATTTTGAAGTGCATCGAGTTAATGAGAAGGACAAGAGAAGGAGTGTGCTGAAAGTAAGGTAATTAGATTGAGAGCACGACTGTTGCTTTTATATTTTTCGCCTGAAGATACTTTGCTTTGAACTTGTTCCGTGTGTGTGAAGTCCGGAATTGATGCTGAGTGATCACGATTGGATGGACGAGATGCCAATTGCGTATATATTGGGCCGTCGATATCAAGCTACTTCCATCGGCTGCGGTAAGCGAAGCGGAACCTTTGGCTTCCGGCTTGGGAGCGATGTCGTATGTCTTGACCAATGCAGTTCAAATCAAGTGAATCATTTTATTGCTGTACGGGATGGTAAGCAGTGAAACGAAAGATAAAATGGGCTGTCATCTGTTAGTCAGCGAGCCTGAGACTGTTGAATGCGCCAGGCCTTACAATAGTGATGGAGTTTCTGCTTTAAGGACTTCAAGCCTTTGCTTCACGCAGTGTTTGGTTCAATAGAAGATAAGATTTACACGATGCCCGTGAGGGCGAGTGGTACAAGCTCGTGAGGAATTCCCCACTGTAGCTACTACTCCTTATATACTGATTTTAAGAGTCATTTCCAGTCATTACAAGTCATAAGTAAATGTTCCATAATATTCCTGACTCTTCTCCGAGATGCGCACTGACTCTGGTTGATTCACATATGAGTCGTCAACTTCGCCGAGATGCCCGAGCCTCGGTGATGTGCCCGAGTGCTCTCACTCCAATAAATAGCCTCAATGACAACGAGAAAACAGAACTCGACCTCGGAACCGTGTGAAGTTGGTCATCAAAATTGTATCCAGTCATAGTGGGACCTTCAGGAAAGATCGGAGAATCAGATTGCTGCGTCTGGCGTCAAAAGCCTTGCTATTCGGAATTCCGAGTTATGAAATGTCAGTTTTTCTTGAGCAAGCAAGGGCTATACGAGATACTTATCCATATGCCGCGAATGGATTGCTTCTGAGGCTACATTTCCAACAACTTGGAGGGAGGCAAAATCTTGGGGAGTATCGCTCCCATTCTAAATGTGATATAATGCTGGCCAGTCTCGCAATACAAGCATAGATGTACAACCCAAGGGTAAATGAAGTGAGACGCGCAAGAACCAATTGCAACTCTATGCGGCGCCTCCGCACCCCGCCACCGCGGCGGCGCGCGCTGGTTAATCTCCCGTCAAACCTCCCAAAGCCAAACCCACCCACAACATAGACATTTTCATTCTAGCTACGCCTTGGCGCTCTCATGGTCCATACCAATCGAGCTCGCCGTGTACCGCTTCGATGGCACATCCCGGCTCTGGTTGCTCACCTGAGTCTCGCTCGGCTGCAGCTGGAGGCTCATCGTGTTTCGACGCATGTCTGTGGTCGTTCCAGTGTTGAATGCGATGTCGTTCGTCACCTCTGCGGATGCGGTGTAGTCGCGCCCGCCCACTGCGACCGTGCGCGAGTTTAGGAGGACCTGTTGGGTTGAGTTCGACAAGTGAAGCATACGAGAAGTTTTGAGGCCAGAGGACGCACAAGAAGGTTGTTTGAGTAAAGCTTCCCCAGTGTCCAACTGGGCGTCTCGAAATAGTTTTTCGTCGGCAGTGCGAGGAATACGATAAGTTGAATGGCGGCGGACAGTGCTGCAGGCCACCATCAGTACCTTGGTCCCCGAAAATTGAAACGGAAGGATATGTACCCGTGATGGCGCCGGTTTCCACCGTGTAACGCACAATTCTCGCAATCGTGTTCTTCATCCGGGTAGAAATGACGAATGTGCGTTTGAGCTGTACGGGCGAATGCGGGTTGAGCCATGATATATGCAAGTTCCGACGGGGAGAACGTACGTAGAAAGTCATGACTCCAGCGATCGCGAGATCACAGAGGGCGCTACTGGTGAGCCATATCTACGGGCGAAATGAGGTGGGTAGCAGAACAATTCGGAAAAAAAATACGAACGGTGACATTGATTGGCTTGCCCTCCAAATGCGACCGCTCGGTTGCCAATTTGCTGATGACACCTTGTGCGATGCCCGAACAGATTTGAAGTAGGGCGAGCTGTAATTTGGAATCTAGATGAACGGGACGTCCGGGGACTCAACACAGAGGTGAACGCACCAATGTGACAGCCCCGCCGATGATTCTGGAGCCCGAGAACCCGAGCACGCGATACGCATAGAAGAGCTGCACGATCCCTGCTACAAGCGAGCCCAGGATGCACACCGGGAACCACTCCAGTTCGCTCTTATCGAACACGTCGAGATTTCCGTATCCTGGACCGAATATAGTGTAGCTAAAATCCGTATAGATCCTTCAGCGGTTTGCAGTAAGATGGAATGAGAACGTACGCAAAATAGCTCATGATCCCCGTTTGCGCGATTTCCAGGACGAAAACCGTGTACACGATGCATTTCGTGAGCATCCGATCCCGCGGGAAGGCGAGGTAATAGTGGTCTGGTCGGGTTCAACACCAAGGGAGCGGACAAAAATCGGTTGGTATACTGACACACTTGTACAAGCAGCGAACCCATTAGCCCGAAGTTGAACAGCATGCCAAAGAGCTAGAATGCCGTCTCAATACGCTGCAGCAGAGGGTGAAGGTGAGCAGACTCGCCTCCGGAGTTGTCCTTCATCGAGAAAAGCATCACGAACGCGCGCTTCGCAGGGACAAGAGCCTGGGCGTACCTTTGACCGATATTGGGAGGTATTGGGGGATGGGAAGACATGGTGGGGACGGACCTCACGCATGTCTTGAGCGCCCTGGCTTTATATGCGATCGGATTCGGATACAAAAGGCATATTGAGCTGGCCGCGTGCGCTTCCACATTCGGTTGAGCCCCTTGATCGTAGCCGAGTTCCGCTGCTTTACTGCAGTTAACCAGTTTACTGTCAAACGGTTCGAACCAGGAAACATAATTGTTGGGCACTTGCTGCTATGTATGTCGTCCTCGACGGGTTTTGACCAGCCAACTTGCAGCGATCGTCGGGATTTGCTCGTCGTTCCTGGATTTTGGCCCGATCAGTGATGGCAGGTGATGCCCGCGATGCACTCATGATGATTTGCGACGGATTCATCTGGAAAATAGCGGATGTCTATAGTGGTCTGTGCTAGACCAAATAGAGGGCATAGACGGATAGACTGCCCCCTGTCTATCTTAGACACCCATAGACAGCGGGTGTCTATGGTAGACCAGGATAGACCGCTTAGACCGATAGTGAGATAGACCGATAGACGGAGATAGACGGATGCCAGCATCGCGTAAAAAGATCAAACGACGATCATTTCCATGATTTCGTCTCGTTGCAGTGGTCGTTGTCAAGCAATATAATCGGGGTCAAACGAGATAGAAGAAGAGAAAGGCAATTTTATTCGCAGGCAACTATGGAGTTATTCTACCCAGAACTATGTATGTACTGCAATCCCAGAGACTATGGATGACGGATGATCCAGACCGCGACGCAGAACAAAACAAAATTCTCAAATTGCCGAGGACGTTGAGTGGGCTGTAAGTCTGCCAACGGCCACCGAGGTCGTACATGACGGAAAATCTGGTTAGCAAGAGACTTAGAATGCAGCGTGATGAGTGAAAAGCCTGTACTGGTTCAAGTTTGAATTCAAGTTGAGGGGACAAGAGGAAGAAGCTCGACAGCAAGGAGGGCAAAGGGGTGAAGGGAGAAAGAGAGAAGAGATTAGGCGCAGTCAGCGGAACCGCGTGCCTTTTATACGTGTCCCTAACACCGGTCGGCAACGGACTTGGTAAATTTGTTGTTTCAACTTTCTGTGGGTTGGCCTTGAGGCGGAAGCGGTGTTGAAATGTGGACATCGCAACAGTGCGATGTCCGGATGACAGGAATAGATGTGATGGTGCATGCTGTCCTGAAAAGATGCATGCTGTCCGCGCGACTAAGCGAGACTTCGATCTCTAGCCGGGTCTATCGCAACGTGACCGTGTCTATAGCGGTCTATCAGCGGTCTATCGGTCTGTACGTGTCTGTGCTAGAACTCCCCGGTCTATGTGGAGACTGAATGTCTATTCGGCCAAAATGTGTTTCCAGATGTTGCCGGACACGAAAAAAAAGGTGATGGCAAGGTGGTGGCCACGGATGAAGAGATTGTAGTCGATGACTCCCCGAATTGCTGTACGCGATAAATGAGAGGTCGCCATGCATACTTCTGGGAGCCAAGCTGGGAACGCTTGAAATCTTCGCGCGAGTGGAAATGAAAAGGAAGCAGTGTGCGTTACGTCATCGCTACGGATAATCATCATCGGGATTTGCCGCACAGATTCCCACCGTTTAAACCCAATTTCAACCATGGGTACGTACAATACGATTTTTTCCCGTTCAACTTCGGGGAGCCGCGCTGAGTCAGACCAGACGGTTTCGTGGAGTGCTGACTAACGTCCGCGATGCCTCTGCGTTAGTCAAAGCCACCTGCGAACAGTTTGCAATCTTGCTTGCAAATTATGTCGGGGCCACGACGGACGATTATCGCGTTCTCGGAATGATCCACACAATTTTGAGAACATTCTGGGATCAGATTGGTTCTGCTGCCTAGGATTCTCGAGCACCTACCCTACTCAATAAGTCAAACGCCCCGACCCCGGTGAGGATCTTCACAACGAAGCCTATATCGGCACACACTGCGAAAGGGAATGTAGTATGGTATGTGAGATAAAGGTCATATGAACGGAAGAGAAAATTGCAATGCTCGAGCTCGAGTGGAATAGTGGTCCTAGATGTTATCAAATGCAGAGCTGGTTTATAGTATATACCACTTCCGGTTACATTGCGAAGTTAGATAATCGCGTCCGTGGCTTTAGAGCGGAAGAAATCCACAAGCAAAATCTAGTAGGTCGCACTTATGTAGGCTTAAGTAAATCACAAAGCGATGGATCTCAGCGAGCCTTTCTGTGATAGCTGGGACTGTTGGAAAGTTGAGCTGATTTACCAAAGAGCTGCCCCTACTGCAACATTCGACATGCTACGATACCGAAAGCGGGGGTGGTCCGCACCGAGCCGTTCCCAATAATATCGCATGATTAAATAGTTGTGGTTTTCGACAGCGGAAGAAAGGCACAAAAATAAATCCGCTAGGCTCCGGTTCCAAACACACTGCACTGTTGCATCAGTGAGGAGTGTTTAGGAACGGACCTGCGTGTCAAGATCGAAGAGTTGGGTTGATTCGGAGATGTTAAAATATTAACCCAATTTCCGCTATGGCCCGGGCTCGAGCCGAACGAGCTGCCCTGCTGCGCGATGTTGATGAGAGAGTTACACCAGGTGCAGGGGCGGTCAGCACCACCGAGCCATTCCCGAAAGTATCAAACTGTTCGATAATTTTGACATCCGGGAGAAACGGAGTCGCGCAATAATTTGAAGGTTCAGGGGACCGCGATGAACAGTGAATATGAGACGGTCTGGAAAGGATGGGAGCGTTGAGATCAAAGAGTTCAATTGATGTGTGGAGGGAAAAAGATAGGGCGTCTAGTCTCCACGGCTCGGGCTCGAGTCGAACGAGCTGCCCTGTTGCATCGTCTGAAATGCCGCAATACCGAGCGCAGGGCTGGTCCGCACCATCCCGCCGTTCTCAGTTATACTTCGCACGCTTTGACAACTGTCATTTTGGAAAGCGAAAGCAAGGCAGCGACAATTTGCTAGGCCGTGAGCGAGGTCTTCTGGAATGGATTTAAGTGTTTGTAGAGCAAAAAGAATTCGGGTCTATAGCACCTTTATGGCCCGAGCTCGAGTCGAATGAGCTGCCCCTGCTGCTATAAACGAACACCAAACGCAGGGCTGGTCCGCACCACCTAGCCATTGCCGTTTATATAATTATACTAAAATGTTAGATTATCATTGCGTCCGTAATTGCGGAGAAGGAACACAGGGACACGAAAGCAGCAATGCTGGGAGATGTTATGAAATGGATGTCTCGGAGTGTCGAAATCGAAGTGTTGATTGCAGTGGTAAAACAAAAACGCCTCTTGCTTCAAGTTCCATCGCCCGGGCTCGAGTCGAACGAGCTGCCCCTGCTGTAACGCGCACTAGTCTCTAGCACCGAACGCAGGGGTGGTCCGCACCACCGAGTCGTTCCAGGTTATACTGCACTGTAGGAGTATAGCGTACGGGGTTTCGAGCGCAAAAAAAAAAAAACCAAAACCCTATGGCCTGCGCAATGACAGCCATTTATTGCCGCAGCGATGCATGTGAGCTTTTCTAGAAAAGAATTGAGAGTGAGATGTTGTTTTGTCAAGGGGAAAAAAAAACTTGGGAACTGCACGCAATACATGGCCCAGGCTCGAGTCGAACGAGCTGAAGTGTGTGCCTTCATTTCGGATTACCGAGCGTAGGAGGTTGTTCCGTACCACCGAGCCGTCCCCGGTTTGGTTGGCCTGTGGAATACGCTGAACTGTGTCCATCGCTTCAACTGAGCGTAAGAAAGGTACGGACACGGACCAGAAGTCGTTGGGTGGTGCTTGGAATTGTAAGCACGAAGCGGCGCTGATGTAGGCGAGTTCATTCGTAAATGGGGGAAAAATGTGGTCTATGAGCTATTACATGGCCTTGGCTCGATTCGAACGAGCTGCCGCTGCTGCCGCTGCTGCCGGAAAATTTCGTGAACAGCGAACGAATGGGTCGCGCGCGCCACCGAGGCTTTCTGGATCATATTGGACCGTTGAATAACTTGAATAATGGTACATAGCTCGAGACGCGGGGCCGATGCGTGCAGCGATGAATGGGAATCAGGGGCCTGAGATGGGGCAAAAAATTATCCTCGTTCCGTCCAAGCTCGGGCTCGAATCGAGCGAGGTGCCTGCGATGGTTGGACAGAGTATGGATGCAGGAACTGTCAGGACCACCGAGCGGTTGCGCATGTTGTTAGGCTGTCGGCTGTGTAAGAGTGTTCGTGAGGCCGTAGCGGTTTTTAGTCGCCTGTACAGTTCGATCACAGTGAGGCTGAGTGCGCGCATGGAATGCATGCCTCGACAAGGAAAGCAGGCCCACGCTCCCAGAAACCACGCGGGAGTATCTCGGGCACTGACGGCAAGAAAATCCAGTTGGTTCCTGGTGCCGTTCCCGCTGGCATCGACTCCAGTTCACAAGGAGGAGACGCGGGTATGGTCCACCAAAACAAGGACCAGAATCGCGGGGCCTTCAGTTGACCGGTGAGAGGCAAAAGTTTGAACGAGGATTAGCCGAAAACAATTAATAATTGAATTGATGGGGATAAGTGGCCTGCCTCGTGTTTTGCGGTACCCTTTCCCTTTGACCTCTGAAGCGCCGGAATGTCGCTGCAGGAAGCGACACACGCTCTGTCGCTACAGGAGGCGACCCGCAACTCCACCAATGCCTGGCAGCGCGACCTCGCCGCCCTCTTCCGCCATGCAAAAGACCGCTTCCCGGACGTGGTGTGGGAGCTTACCAGCGAGGACACTGGCGTCGAGGAGGTCTGGGGGCACAAGGGTGTGTTTAATGGGTCTCCAATGAAGACTATGACTGACTAGGATGCAGCCATCGTGTATGCACGCGCGCCGCCGTCGTTTCAATCGCGCTACTTTTCATTTCGGCCGCAGGAGAACAGAAACTCGCCGCTGGCGGCATCGGCCATGTCCCTCGACATCCCAAGAGGCAGCAGGAGCCCGTCGCCGTTCCGCACGGCGTCCCCTGCCCCGTCGACCGTCGGTGGAATCACTCGTCTGACGACAAGCATCAATCCTGCGCTGTTCTCCAACGAGCTCGAGTACCTGTACACCGGCCAGGGCTTTGGCGAGGCGTTCGAGTTTCTCTTTGACGAGCAGGCGGGCGAGGAGAACACGCAGGACGACGCAGAGGAGCTCCGCATCGACAAGCTGCGCAAGGACTTGGTCTTCATGTGGCGCTCGCGGCTCTACTCGGACGTCCGCATCGCCCTCACCAGCAACGGCCCGCCTGCGCCCTCTGACGACGACGACGACCACGAACGCCAGATGCCCGTGTTCTCCTCGCACCGCTTTATTCTCGCGTCTCGCAGCCCGTACTTTCACACCGCTCTCGTTTCCTGGCCGTCCCCGTCCAAGCCGCTCTCTTCCTCTGTAAATGGTCCTGACCCTCTAACATTAACACTCCCCTCCCCGCCCTTCACCCCCGCCTCCCTGCACTTTACCCTCGGTTTTCTCTACACCGGTACCCTAGTGTTCTCCCACCGCACCTACGACCTCTCCACCGCCCTCGCCCTCCTCCTCTCCGCAAACTACCTCTCCCTCCCGGCATTACACGCAGAAGTCCAAGCCCGCATCGTCTCCGAAATGGCACACGGCCTCTTCCACGCCGCGCTCCCCTTCACCGCCTACGAGGCGCTCACGCAGGGCGCCTGGCGCGCCGGCGGCTGCACCTGCCGCAAGTGCGCCGCGCGCGTCCCGCGCATCCTCGAGTTCGCCCTGCGCCCGGACGTGCAGGACGCGGTGCTCGAGCGCGGGGCGCGCCGCGCGCTCGTGGGGCTGTTCGGCACGGGGTGGTGCACGCCCGAGTTTGCCGCGCTGCCTGCGAAGCTGCACGCCTCCGCGCTCAAGGGCTTAGCAAAACGCAGCACGCCCGCGAACGCGCTCGCGGTGCTGTGGGCCGCGGAGGCTGCGCGCGCGCGCCTCTCCCCGCTCGTGGACGCGTGGGCGGACGCGGTGCGGCCGCTGGTGGACGCGGGACGGGCACAGGTGGACGCGGTGCTGGGGGCGCAGACGGCGGAGGTGCTGGGCGAGGGGGAGTGGGGCGCCATCATGCGTGCGGATGGGGTGCGGTTCGAGGATGGGGAGAGGGTGGAGTGGGCGATGCGCAGTGTGGTGCGCGGGGTGAGCGAGGCGAATGCGGGGCGTGTGTATCAGGTGTGTGTTCTCCTCCGTTGTAGACACGAGGTGTCCTTCCGTTTCAAATGCGTGCTGAATGGATGCAGGCCCTCGTGAACGTGCTGCTGCTCCCGCACCCCGAGCCGACGGAGGAGGGGTCCTTCCCCGCGCAACCGCTACTATCGCAGACGAGCCACGTCCGCGTGCAGGTCGAGCAGGCGAGGTTTGTGTCCTCTGTTTTTTATTTCTTTCCCTTCCATCCTCCCTCTTTCCCTCTTTTCCGTCATCCCCTCTTCCCCCTTTCTCCTCCCTCTTTCACTTCACTTCCTTATACTCACGTTCCCACCACAGAATGGACGTCCTCCAATGGATCAAGCGCGGCGGCCGCGGGCGCGCGGACCGCGTCGCGCGCGAGGGCGGGCTCGACGGCGTCGAGGGGTGGGCGGTGCATGAGATTAGCAATTGTGAGTTTGCTTTTTTTATTTCTTTTTGTTTGGGTTTGGGTTTGGGGTGTGTTTTTGTCGCGCGCGTTCTGGACGGAGGCTTGCGTTCACGATGAGAGCTGTTGGCGGAGATATGCCGAGTGTCGGAATTTTGGGGCTGTTTTGGTCGCATTCGGGACGGCGTGCGGTGTTGCATGCTTGCTTTCTTGTATGCAGGCTTACTTTTTCGATGAGAGCTGCTGGCGGGGATGTGCCGAGCCGTCCGCATTTTGGGGGCTTCTCTTGGTCTTTACGCCGCGCATTCTGGACGGCGTGCGGTCTTGCATGCTTCATGCAGGCTTTCTTTTCTCGCTGAAAGCTGCTCGCGGTCTGATGCCGAGTATCGGCATTTGGGGGATCCCTTGGTCTTTGCGCCGCGCATTCTGGACGGCGTGCGGTCATGCAGTTTCTTTTTCTTTCGGGGCTGTTCGCGGTGATATGCCGGGAGCCTAGTTGACTGGCGGCTCCCATGGAAGATGTCTTTCGACCTCTTCGCATTCCCATACAGCTTCTCTTGGTGCCTTGATCTGTGGCGATAATGACCCTACAAGTTGCTACTTCCAGGACGATAATCCTAAACTAACCATATCTACTAGTCCTCGAGATCCCAGCCGACGACCTCCTTTCCGCGATCCCACCCGCACCCGGCCAGCACCCGCGCCAACCAACCTCGACCTCGCGCAAGTCCACCGCACTCCTCAGCGCCGGCGGCAAGGACGCGGACCAGCACAGCCTCAGCATCCACACGCAGCAGAGCAGCATGCGCGTGAGCGTGCTCAGCCGGAGCATACCCACGCCGAGGGGCGCGCGGAGTGTGCGACAGCAGGAGCACCAGGTGGAGGAGGAACAGGAGGAGTTGGCGGAGGGAGAGGGAGAAGGAGAAGGGGCGAAAGACGGGGAGGACGATCCCGGGGAGCGCCCCGACTCGAAGCTCACGCCCGATCTCAGCCCTGGCTTGTTCCGCTCTCTCGACGCCGCTGCATCCAGCAGCCCGCTCAAGGGCAAGGGCCGCGCCAATGCGAATGGGGACGACAGCGCACCGCCGTCACCTACTACGTTGCGGCATCCCCCGGTGCCAACACGCGCGCTGCCCCGCTCGCCGGGCACGTCTGCGGGGGGCGCGACGACGCCCAAGTACGCGCGCTCCACGGTCAGCGTGAACGTCTCGCCTGCGCCGCGGCCCCGCTCTGCGGCGTCCACGCGCTCGACAGCGAATCGCCCGCCATCGCGCCCGGGCTCCGTCGCCAGCACGTCGACCGTGCGCACCACGCGCGGGCTGAGACCACCGCCTGTCAACGCTGCTGCTGCGGGTGCGCGACGGGCCTCTGGGGCCAGCACGAGCGCGAGCGCGAGCGTCTCCGAGTTCCGCACGGCGACGGCGGCGTCGCGCTCACGGCAGAGCTCCGTGTCAAGCGTCGCGAGTAGAGGCCCTGCGCGGAGTCGCAAGACGAGCAATGCGTCGGATGTGTCGACGCGCACGACTGGCGCGGGTTCGGGTGGGACGACGGGCGCGAGGCCACCGGTGCCTGCGCTGGATCCTGCGGCGCGAAGGCGCGGGACGCCGAGCATCCGGAGTGTAAGGAGTGTGGCGAGTGCGACGGGGAGTACGAGCACGATGGATACGGCGGCGAGCGCTGCGAGGAAAGCGACCCTGGCGATTAATCGGGAGAAACGGCCTGAGACCAAGGTTATCAAGCTCAAGCAGCGCGGGCCAGGTTCCGCGGCGGCAGCGGCAAAAGACAAAGAGAAGGAGAAAGAGAAAGAGGTGGAGAAGTCGGCGACACCCGTAGTGGAGGAGGAGAAGGAGGAAAAGAAGGATCACCACAAGACGGACAGCACCGCGTCCACCGCCAGCGCGTCGACACTCCGCGTGAAACGCAAGGGCTCGGGCGACACTGTGTCCACCGTCACCACCAAAGCCGGGCCACCCGCAGTCACCGTCAGCAGCAAGCCTGCTGCCAAACCCAAAACTGTGTACCCGCCAAAACGACCAGCCCCTGCGCCCGCGGCGCCGGGCACGCTCAAAGACCTGCCAATGTCCCCGCGCGGCGCGATGCTGGAGATCGGCATCCCGTGCATCATCTCGTCGAAGCGCAAACGCTTCAAGGCGTTTGCGCGCTACATCGGCGAGGTCGAGGGCGAGGCGGGGCCGTGGGTCGGTGTCGAGGTACCCGCAGCCGCGGCCGACGGGATTGGCGCGAGCGTTACCGGCGGCCGGCAGTGGCACGACGGGTCGTGGGGCGGTGTCCGCTACTTTGAGATTAGCGGCGGCGGGTCGGAGTCCGACTTTGGCGACGAGGGGCGCGATCGGGCTGCACGCCGGCGACGGCTGCAGGGCAGTGGCTCCACCGGGTACAGCGGGTACAACGGTAGCGCGTACGGTACGCAAAAGGGCGTTAAGCGCGAGGGCGAGTCGCTCGGCACCTCCCGCGGTGCGAAGCGCATACGCGCCGCAAGTCCGGCCGTGTCCGACGCAGATGGCGCGGGTGAGTCGCGCGGGCTGTTTGTCCGGCCTTCGGCGGTGCTGTACGTCGTCGACGCGGTCGGTGCGGATTTGTGACACTGACACTCACACTGTATTCATCTCATTCTCCTCCTTTCTCTGGGTTTATTATTTTCTTACCATACAAGCAATTGTGTTCCGTTGATGCTCATTTTATATGTATGACATGCTACTCGATACCTCACATACCGCAACACTCCTTTTAGTTTACTAATCCTTGCGGGCTCTTTCGAAGCCCGACATGCACACGCTCCTTGAAATAAATAACTATTCAAAAACACAACTTTCAAGTCCGCCTCTTGCTCCCTTCGGCTTTCTCGTTTGGGATTGTCCTGACTCACAAGGACCAAATCGTCCGACTGAAGGTCATCTCTGCATGCATGCGCAGGAAGATGATACCCTGACCAGGAGAAAAAATACTGGGTGCAACTCCAATATTAATGCTTCAGCAGGGAAGTGCCGTGTCGCCTTGATCTATCGCCCGCTCATCGAAGAATATGGAGATGAGCGCCCTGTTAGCATGGCCCTCCAGTCGCTCGATCAGCGCGAGTGTTTGCGGAGTGGAGGCTGCGTCCAGAGAGTAGCCCAAGAGCTTTAGCTCGTCCGCAAAGCTACATTATCAGTCAATGAAGGAATTTGACGTCGAGGAGACAAATCCACTCATTCGGGGGAGGGCGGCGAGCTGGCATCCGCGTCCGCCTCGTCGGCGACGAACTCCGCCCAGGCGCGGATGGTGCTCCAGTGTACCGGCGAGTAGTGGATCTTCGGTAAATAGCGGATGCCCCGTGCGAGCTCGCGTGCGCCGAAGACGGTCATGGCGTGCGCCTGCGTGCGCAGAGTCTGCATGCGCGCGCGCGTGCGTTTGCTCTGCGGCGCGGCGTCGTTGGTTCCGCGGTATTGGAGCTCGCGATAGAACGGGAGGACGAGCCCGCTGAAACCGAAGCAATCGCCGTACGCGGAGGCACGCACGATACCTTCGAAGCTGCTGTCGTCGAGGGCGGCCGGGGGGCTGGAGTCTGGCGCGGTGGTGATCATGTCGATGCGGTCGAGAATGAGGGAGAGCATGGAATGGGGTTTGGACAGCGAGCCTAAGAAATTGAGGACTGCAGCCTCGGAAAGAGGTTTCGTGCGAGCGAAATCTGCGGAGACGGCTAAGCGCACACAGGTTACGGTGGTACGATGCACACATACCTCCATTGATTGTGTCGAATAACTGGCGAGCCAGAGTGGTAACATGGAAAAGGTCTGTAGGGGCTGTAATCAGACCAAGATATTGAAAACGCAGAATACACAAACATGGCCGCATCGACGTCCACAGATGAGATAAGCTGGGATCGTTCACGCCTTGTTCAAGCGACTCTAGCAGTGCCTCCAACGTAGGCGGCTCGGGGCCGCAGAGTAACAGTTGATCTTGGGAAGTACTGTTATGCAGGTTGAGCGCAGACGCTTTGGTAGAGGGGAAAAAGTACGCACACAACCAACGGTGTCCTGCTCCTAGCCGATATTAGACCCTCGGCCATCTAGCTTGCATGAGATACAGCGTGTCGTGGTATGTGAATCGTGCGTACGAGGAAGCCAGCCCAGTCAGCTGCATCCGTGGCAGTATAAGACGACGCCCGCCAGAGTGGGGCAAGGGCGCGGACATGCGCTATATACGCGTTGGCCCATGGCCGACCCGAACTTCCAAAATCGCCTGAGAACAAGTCAGAACTGTGCATATCAAGATGATGGGCATGTACTTTGCTCCATAAGGTCCAAAAGGTAGCATGAAGCGATGTTCTCGTTGTGTTGGACGGCAAGAGTATGACACCAATGTCCCAGGCAGCCTTGAGTGCTTCAGAGCGGAGGGCACAATACGCCGGCGCGCGGCGAACACCACATCCAAGAAGGTCAGGGCTCGGCGAGAAAAAAGCTTGATCCAAGAAAGATTCCGGACGTGAACCGGCTCCTAGTATAAATGGATGAAAGCAGGACAGAGAAGCGTATGCAATGCTGCAGAGGGCGAGCACACGAGTTTCTGGAGAAAGTAGATTCAGTTGGAATGAAACCGCGCCGACTTGCGACGTAATGGACGTTGGCCGCAACGAGAGGGTGTTGGTACTGTGGGCTAAACTTGAGCGCTAAGCGCCAGTCAGCTATCAGCCGTTTAAACGTACGGGCAGGACATGCCCTCAAAACAATGTGCAACGAATTCGGGAGAGAACTCTGGACAATCACTGGAGCTTTCGAAGTTGGGACGGGGGTGCAATACTAGCGGAGCGGCGGTCTGACGTGGCCGCGCCGAGCCCGGTGAAGGTTGTACAGCCCGATTCTTGGGTGGCCTCGCACGAGGTACATATGTAGTTGTGCAACTGAGAGACGTTATTCAAATCGGTATCGTCACTATCGTGGCTTGAAATTCCTACATCGTATTCTTTCCCACACAGCGAGGACAAGGTGAGCCTCCCGGTTGAGGGTGGCACAAAACACGACGGGCCTTGACGTTGTCCAAGCTGTAAGTTCAAAAGTGCCTTGGAGTGAAGTCAATCAGCCTGACTGACCTTGCAGGGATTACAGGCTGAGAGCTTCCTCGGTCTCTTATCCGTTGGTCCACTTTGAAATGAGCTTGGCGGTAGCATTGCTGGAAACTGGCGCCCGTGCCAGCATTGTCGATGATGGTTAGCCGCAGGAGCAACAGTGGCGAGATGCAACACGATCACGGGGCAGCTCATTAGATGCGACGGAGGCTCGTCCGTGGTGCCCGCCTGCTCCGCAGAGAAAGTCTCGAATGGCTCGTCGAAGTCCTGGCCAGTCTGCACGTCTCCAGCGCACGATCGTACTCAGACGAGTGATTCCCCCGAGCGTCGACGGGGCAGGAGACGCAGTGCGGAATGGAGATGGGCTCCTGCTGCCTCTTGTGATGTGCAGATACCTTCCCGATGCCGCCAGCAGCGAGTTCCTATTTTCCTGCGGGCGAAACGAAATGGAACGACGGGGGCGCGCGCGCGCGCGTACGTACACGATGGCTGCCATTCCAATCAGTCCTACATTACTTAAAAGACCCACAGGACGCACCCTTGTGTCCCCAGTTGGTCCCCGGACCTCCCCGACCCCAGTGTCCTCGCTGGTGAGCTCCCACAGAAGCGGTCTTTTGCATGGCGAAAGAGGGCGGCGAGGTCGCGCTGCCAGGCATTGGTAGAGTTGCGGGTCGCCTCCTGTGGCGACAGGGCGTGGGTCGCTTCCTGCAGAGACATTCCGGCGCT
The DNA here is from genome assembly GCA_029203975.1 of Mycena vitilis. Classification (NCBI taxonomy): domain Eukaryota; kingdom Fungi; phylum Basidiomycota; class Agaricomycetes; order Agaricales; family Mycenaceae; genus Mycena; species Mycena vitilis. The sequence goes on from JARGYF010000144.1 coordinate 151,445, forward strand.
TCAGAGGTCAAAGGGAAAGGGTCGGCAGCCCACTTATCCCCATCAATTCATTTAATTATATATTAGTTGTTTTCGGTAATCCTCGTTCAAACTTTTGCCTCTGACCAGTGACCGGTCAACTCAGGTCCCCGCGATTCTGGTCCTTGTTTTAGTGGACCATACCCGCGACCCCTCGTTGTGAACTGGAGTCGATTCCGGTGGGAACGTCAACAGGCACCAACTCGATTTCTTGCCGTCAGTGCCTCATGCCTGACAAGGGTCCCCGCGTGGATTTCTCGGAGCGTGTGCTCGCTTTCCTGGAAGCATTCGTCCCATGCGCTGTGATCGAAGTGTCCAACCTCTCTCGCATATTCAGCGGTTTGAGCAACTGCTCTGTAGTCCTCCTTTCCTCGTTGCACCAAACATCGCAGGCACCTCGTTCGATTCGAGCCGGAGCCATAAATCTTGTGGAAAGTCGCTTTTTCCCTCTCTCTCTCTCATCAAACTCTTTACTCCTGGCGAGATCCATCGCTACTCCCTAGGCGCGGGGCCGTCGGGTCTACAGTCTCGAACACATCTCGAGCACGCTTTACTTCCACTTTCGACATCCACAGATGCAATCACTCAACAGTGTAACTTATATACACCGGAACGGCTCGGTGGTATGGCCCACCCCTGCGCTCGATGCCTTCGCCCCACATCTGCAGCAGGAGTAGCTCGTTCGATTCGAGCCTGGGCCATGGGGGTTTATGATCGTTCATTCTTTTTCCCCCCAACTTGTCGATTTTAACACTCATATGTCTGTGTCCTCCCCAAAACTCACGGACACGATATATTGATTGCATATTCAATAGTCTGGCATACTGCCAATGGGAACGGCTCGGTGGTGTGGACCACCGCTGCGTTAAGTGCATTATTGCGTCACGGTGGTGGTTACAGCAGGGGCAGCTCGTTCGACTCGGGCCCGGGCCATGGCGAAGTCGACTCTTCTCACCTTTTTCCCGCCTTGACTTGACCAACAATTCGATCTCGACACTGACATTCGTTCCAGAGACACTCACATCCAGAGGTGATAAACACCTCTCACCGTGTTTTGGACCGCATGCCAGTATTTCTTTTGGTTTCCGCTCGAAAGTCACTGAGACAATACAAATCGTTCAACAGTGCGATATATCCGGGAACGGCTCGGTGGTGCGGACCACCCCTGCGTTCGGTGTGACGGTTTTGAGTGTTACAGCAGGGACAGCTCATTCGATTCGAGCCCGGGCCATGAAGGTAGCGTCCATGACATCTTTTTTTTTCGTTGTACAAAGGTTGGGCGGTCAATGGGCGGTCACAAATCAGCTCTTCTACCCCAACACTCACTCGGTCCGCATAAGACATCCTTAGCTGTGGAAGAGGTCCCATCGCATTCTGAGACGAACTGTCCGCTCCTTTCTTACGCTTTCAAATCAGACGCAATAATTCAGTATAGTAATCAGGAACAGCTCGGTGGTGTGGAACATCCCTGCGTTCGGTGCTACTTTTATATGCTTGCAGCAGGCCTAGGTAACTCGTTCGATTCGATTCGGGCCGGGGCCATGTATGGGATCCGATGTCTTTTGCCGCTTCAAATCCGGTCAACTCTTCGATCCACACTGAACATTAATCTTATTTCCAGAACATCTCACATCCTATTACTTTCAGTATGGCTCGGAGCGCAAGCCAGCAAATTTGCCTTGTAGCTTTCTGAGGATATACAAGACGCGGCTCACGCGCCCGATTGGGAAGAGCGGCACAGGCTTTCTTGCCCTCGCGAAAACCAGTTGTTCAATAGTCCAACATAATCAAGAACGGCTCGGTGAGGAGGACCATCTTGTTCGCTGATCTTTCTTGCTAGCAGGGGCAGCTCGTTCGAATCGAGCCCGGGGCACTACTAGTATGCGGTGTTTGACCGACCTTTTTTCTCCTTCAAGTGGACTCAATCTCTTCAACGTTTCAACCTCGACACTCCGAGACATACGTTTCAGAATATCTCACATCCGACGCTCATCCAACATGTCTCGGGGCTCTCGGAAACTACAATTGTTCGAGCGTACGTGCAGTATACCGGCAATGGCTCGGTGGTGCGAACCATCCCCGCGATGGGTTCCTGCAGCTGGAGCACATATTTGAGCGGGAGGAGCTCGTTCGACTCGGGCCTTAGAGGGCCATGTCATGATGTTCGACCCGCTTTTTTTTCTCTGCCTCCACTCATCATTTTCCAGAAAGCCTCGCATCTGTCGCTGCATAGAACCGCTGTCATTGTTATCTGAAGCGCGAGCCAGGCTCAATCCATGGCCATGTCGGCGTTCGTTCTTGCCGCTAAATCACGGACGCACTTGTGCGAGTCCAATATAACCTAGAATGGCTCGGTGGTGTGGACCACCCCTGCCTTAAATGAATCTTCTGCGAGGGTTGCAGCAGGGACAGCTCGTTCGATTCGAGCCCTGACCAATACTAGCAACAGTTGGATTTTCTTTCCCTCTCCAAAAAATGGAGTCGACTCTTTGTCTCACTAAAATCCATCCTACTAGAAAACGCTCGGTGCATTCCACAAGATTCGTCACTCTATCATGTCTTGCCCGAGCGATTTATTTTTCTTTTCGCTCTGAGTGCTCTCGAGAAAGCATGGACGCAACTTGTACAAGAGTTCAACATGATCCGGAACGGCTCGGTGGTGTGGACCACCCATGCGTTTGATGTCGAATGTGCAGCTGGCAGCTCGTTCCACTCGAGCCCGGGCCATTGAGCTTCTGAAATCTTTTTCCCTCTTCGCGAGGACTCGGTGACTCACTCAACTCCGCTCCCGGATTTGACTCGTATGATTGATTTTTCAAAAAGATCGTGCATATGAATCGTAGAGTGTATCTGTTACTACATGCACGGAATACATGACACTGTGCCAAAACTAGGCAAAAAGACCTGGGTTTTCGTTGAACTTGTACACTTTCAGTTCCCGTTGCTCCGCCGTCGTCCGCCGATCGTTCAAAAGCTTAGTACAATTGTGTAAGATGATAGCATACGACGACTGACTGGCCCGAGCTCAAAGAGCTATCCCGACGCCGTCGGGTGACTTGAGTTCTGGGGCACTTCCACACAGAACGTCTTGAAAGAAGAGGTGCACGAGCCACGAAGTTTTTTCATAGAGAACGCGAGCTTGCGCAGTGAAACCGCGCCCGGGCAGAGCGGAAGGCGCCCCAAGACGTAAGTAGCGCGCCGAAGTCCCAGGAAAATCGTTGTGTTTCGCGTTCGCGCTAGGAACAAGCCGGTGTAAATCCCCGAAATGAAGGTTCGTCGAAGGGAGGGCCCCCGGCCGGTGACTAGAGTAGTCGCCTGCAGCTGTCCGATACTCGCATGCGCGGCGCCACGAACGCCCCGAACGCACAGACATGGCAGGCGAGCATGCGCGATGGGACGCCAGCGGGCTCCGGAGCAGAGGGCTGGGAGCCTAAGGTTGGCGGGCGATGCGTTGAAGGGGGGCGGGCACAGGTAAATTCAATTCAATCGTTCGAGAAAGAATGTGTGGAGGTAAGCAAGCGCGTTATGGAGGATGCATTTCAGTTGCGCATCCTGAGGAGAAGAGGCGCGTCGTCGCCGCATGTAGCCCCATTTAAACGAGTGGTTGGAAGGAGGGTCGCGAGGTGACGTTAGTAGAAGGCAGTCGCGCTTGCGTGATGGAGTTTGTGATCTGTGTGATGCGCTGGTGGCGTACGACGCGTCGGGGCACTGCCACTGCGAGAGGGCGCTGGGTGTGATGATGTGCACGTTCAGGATCTACGCGTTTTTTCCCGCATTTTTGGGAAGTTAAACAGAGCGCACACGGACGCTGAGCCTGAGTTTCATGCGTGGAAGAGGGGCTTCAGGAAGGGCAAAGACATCCTTGGTATTGAACCACGTCCCGTGAACAGGGATGCGACGGCCGGGGCTTCGCCTGTAACGAGGCGACGAGGGGGTCGGGTTCCACGATTTTCACTCCCGCGAAGGGCTGGCTGATGGATAACTTGATGAACGGCGGTTCTGAGGCTAGCCCAGCGGTTCCAGAGCCGCGGGAGAAGCGTAGGGAGAACACTTGGTTGCTCTGGGTTCTGTCTCCGTGGACGTGAACTGCCCTGCAAGGTTGCTCGGGTCGGACGACTCGGACGAGGAGGTCTCTGCGGGTGAAAGCCTGAGCAATAGAAAAATTACTTCCGGTTTGAGGGTGTTAATATAGCGGGCCTGGAGTCAATTTTGCGGGGACGACGCCGATGGTATGACGGGAAATAAGTGCGGGGTGCCCACTTGGATTTGCGACCAGGTGGACGTGCGGGTACCTTTCTTCGCCGCGCAATTAATCTCGAGTGTACCTGGCTGACCCCACGGAGTAGACAGGATAGATGCAACGCAGCAGGGTGCGCCGCGCAGCGACGAGTACGGATTAGGAGCGGTGTGCACACAGGAGCAGTGTCCGTGTCACTGCATGTGCGAGTAGTCGGGCGTCCGCGGAGTAGGGAAGAACAGATCGAGTCACTCCCAGCGTTACAAGCCCAAGGGGGGCGTTGAAGGGCGAACGGCCAGTGACCCGCGTGAAGATTGGGACGGCGGTCAGATGGGAGGATTTATTTGATGGGAGGATTTATTGAAATTTCGATTTTTAGTCCCGACGAGTCCACGAACAGCTTCGGCGACTCGCGCCGGGATCATGACTGCGATGAAGGTCAAGCAAGGCGAAACATACACATCCTCTGATCACCGAACATGTAAGTAGTCCCAGAACATAATCCAATATTGACTGTCGAAGTCCGAGTCAATGCTGAATTTTGACGATCAAGTACAATTTGTCTCCACAGGATAAACAAGCAGCGAGGCCGTGCGGTGAGTTGCAAAGGTGCTGTGATTGGAGGCAGCCCGCGAATATATAAGACCGCAGGACAATACACATTAGTCTTATTGAAAGTGATCCATTGAACAACTTCGCGTTGGTTTCGTCTTGGCGTAGGCGCAGAGTTGCTATGGAGGCCTGTGGTGTTCTCAAATAGTCGTGAAATGCATTAATGAGGTATTGAATCTGACATCGAAATCTCCATAAGCTCGCATCGGTCAGACATACGGGAGGAGACCTCGACCACTGAAGATCTCATGGTTTGCTATCGTCAGGAACATCAGCAAGAGAACGAGGTGCTTCGTGTCAATAAACAAGCCGAGTTCCTTGATCAGCAAGCAGTATGCTAGCAAAAACGCAGACATACGATTTGAGGCGCTGCGATAACTTGAAGAACCACCGCCGAAAGAAGACTGAGCCAGTTCCGCGTGCTAGTCCTCTGAGTTCGAGGACCGACGATGAGTCCGCTAGCAGTAGCAACTTGAAATACACCGATCGACGGCCCTCCAAGCTGGAGGGAACGGACGTCGGGGGAGCGCTGCACCACCGCCGACTCCGCCTAAGTAGTAGTTGGGTTAAATTGCAATAGAATCGGAAAGTGTAAATGCAATTGAAATGTCAGTTAGCCAGGCTTGGTTTTCTTTAGCGCGAGCGCCACACTGTCCTGATAACGGTGTTTTCAATATAGTCGTGTTGAGCTCTGTTAACGGAATGGCCATAGAAGGCAAGGATGGGGAAGGATGTCGGAAGGAATTTGAAAATCGAGAATTTTTGTGGCGTCAAGAGTTGGTTTGAGTCACCGGGGACTTCATAGCGCGAAGAAGAGGCGTCTGGCGGTGGCTATTGAGGGCGAAAACAGGAGCCAAGAGCGAGAGCGTCACATTATACGAGAACCCGGCGTAACTAGACCTAGACTGTTAAGCCCATTGAACGAACGCGGAGGAGGACGGGCAGAAGTTCTGCGCGGGTTCCGTGCAGCATATAGTCTACAATGTTCAGATTGCGTCAGCGCTGCAGCTGCCCAAGGGGACGCGTGGATAGACTCGAATGGTATTGCCGCAATCCAGCCTGATATCGAGCCCAGAATAATAAAATCGGCGACTCGAGTTATGTACAGCATGCGAGTCGGAAACGTGTAGGACGCAGCCACTTGAACGGGGTGCGGGAATCACAACTTGGAGCGGCGTTGTCGCATTCCAGCATGGCATCGCCGCATCGAGCCCAGCGAAATAGAGTCGGCGATCCGGAGATTCCTGAGATTGTGTCGTGTGGCGGCGCGGGGTCGTGAGCCGGGTAGTAGGTACTACACACACCCCGGACGGGAGTTGAAGCTTTGAGACTGGAGTCGAAAGCGAGAATCAAGAACAAGATCATGAGGCAATTCGCGAGTAAACTGTAAACTTTAGTGAAGGCAATTGAATGTAACGCTGAAGCGGGACGCAATTGTATTGTTGAAGTAAGGTGTACGGAACGCAGAATGCTACCGCACAAGGGGGTCAAATGGCATTCCCGCATTGTCGCGTGGTATCGAGCCCAAGAAATAGAGTCGGCGATTTAGAGATTCCAGAGAATGAGTACTGAGTAGTGGGATCCGGAGCCGGGTACACGCGGGCGGCCGGGACTTGAATGAAGGTTGAAGGCTGAAGACGGAGCATCGGGAAGAGAGCGGACTGTGCGAATGACTTGGAAATTGGTGGTGAATTCAAGAAAGGAAGGACGATTGCCTAATCGGGCATTCAGCGCCCCCAAAGTGCTCCTGCTCATCCGGCGCTTGCTTTGTCTCTTGAAGGAGACGCCATAACGGTTCCGGCGCGTTTGTTCATTGTAGTATGAATCCTGTCTGAACCGTGTCTTTAATCAAGTTTCATTCGGGAGAAAGCTTCATTGAATCATTCCAAATAATACTACGCCCAAAAAACTGTCCATACACGCCGCCTCTCCGCCCCAGTGCACGAAGCAGGAACATCGAATACCGCACCGCGCACCGCCGCGCCACGCCGCCCCCCGATTTAGAAGGGACGAAGAGACGCGGCTGGTTGATCTGCGCCCTCGTTCCCCTCGCACCGCCCATTGCTTTGGGCGGAGTAGTGAATAAGAGGGCGGGTTGAGATTGTTCACACGTAGAATGAAGAGGAAAGGTGGGGGAGGAGGGAAGGGAAGGTGAAGGAGGAGGGGATGGGAGGGAATGGGGGAAGGGAAGGAAGGAAAAGCAGGAGGAGACCGGAACGGAAACAGACATCGTACACCCCATAACCGTATCGCATTACTGGTAACGCATACAACATCGACTACACCGCCGCTCAAGCGCGGAGCTGGTTGCGCAGGTTCTGCTCGAGCGGGCCCTTCGGCCGGATGAACTGGACGTATGCGCCGTCTCTGTGTGCGCGTCAGCACAAGCGAGATGAGGAAGTGGAGGAGGGGAGGGGAAAAGGGAGGGGAAAAGAGACAACACGCACTGCAACACCTTCTTCTCCTCCTTCAGCTTCATATAATCGCCCTTCGCGACATTCGTGAACCCCCACTTCTTGCTCACGATGATCTTCTGGCGCCCGGGGAACTTGTAGCGCGCGCGGCGCAGCGCCTCCATGATGACGGGCGCGTTCGAGTCCTTGCAGCGGATGGAGAGGATGACCTGCCCGATGTTCACGCGCGCGACGGTGCCGTAGGGCTTGCCCCACGCGCCGCGCATGCCGGTTTGCAGCCGATCGGCGCCGGCGCAGGACAGCATCTTGTTGATGCGGATGACGTGGAACGGGTGCACGCGCACGCGCAGGTGGAAGGAGTCTTTGCCGGAGGTTTTGGTCACGTACTGGGCGCGAGCGTTAGCGAGCGAGCGCAGGGAGCGACCGTGATACGGCGCGCAAGGAAACGACGAGCGAGGAGCAGAAACACACCTTGTTCGCACAAATACGCGCAGCCTCGAGCGCCTCGCTGCTCAGCTGCTCATACTCGTCCGAGACGAGATGGCAGCAGAAGGGGAACTCGTCGACGTTCGCGCGCTTGCGGCCGAGGTCGAAGATCCGGATCTAGGGAAATGGGGATTAGTCATTGTTTTTTGTTGGAGACGAGGCGGGGCGAAGGGAAACGGGGCGGTGGGGATGGAGGAGATGGGGGGAGAGGGAGGAGAATGGGGAAGGAAGGAAGAGCAACGGACCTTGGGGTCAGGCACACCACGGTTGTACCTGCTCTTGGGGTAGGGCTTGTTCTTGCAGTAACGGTAGCAGCGGGCGGGTCGGCGGCCCATCTTGGATTATCTGCAAAGGCGTCAGCTTTAACTCTTTCTTTCCCTTGCCCAAGATCCCAAGCCAAAGCAAAAGGGAAAAGCGAAAAGAGGAAAAGGAAAGCGTGAAAATCGGATTTGAAAAACGACATCCGCACGCCCAACTCGCATCCAGGTTTTCCTCCACCGAATCCAGCCCGAATTCGCCACCCAGGCAGCCAGGGGCGGCCACACACACACAGCGAGGAAGCATAGAGGGAGGGAGGGACTCACAGTGTCGGTATGCGGAGAGCCGTGGGCGGGTCTCCTTTTTATATGGCTGTTTGTAAGCAGCGCTTGGGAGGGTGAGTAAGCGGGTGATGGCGTGATGGCGTGATGGCGGGGATCGAAATCCGTTTCCGTGTTGGTGATTGGCTATGACATTGGGTGGGGAGTGAGATTTATCCGGCTCACTCAGCAGGCTCAGCAAGCAGGCTGAGGCAAGTCAGATTTGGTGTGTTGGACGGGGTTCGGGAGCGCGCGGGGCCGTGAGCGGTGCGCGGTAATTTTGAAGCGGGGAAGCGGGGCTACTTACCGTTTGTCTGTCCGTGCGAGTGGGTTTGTGCTGTCCATCTCGGCCGACTGCCTCTTGTGTGTCTCGTTCTCCCGTCGACGGTCAGCTCCAGAATCGGTCCTTTCTGCGCCGCGCCGACAAGACACTGCGATATTGTCTCTCGAAGCTTCTCTCCAACGCTAGGCGGTCTCATCTTACAAACTCACCGGCGGACGACTGGAGGCGCTGACTGTGTTGGTTGCTCATCTTGGTTTATCAGCCTCGCCTACCGACCTGCACCGAGCTCTGAGACGTCTCCCGAAGGTTTTCCGGATCCAGTGCGATATATTCAAGCTGTCTCGTGTTGTTCAAGCCTCGACATCTTCGCGCACTGGCGCCTGTATCTGCTGCGTGGCCGACTTCACCTGCTGGAATTTAATCTCACTGAAGCGTGGACTGTGGACCGGGGACGCGGGGAGATAGACATTGAATCCAGTGGCGAAGTATCCTCTCTGCGCGGACGGGATTATTGAAGTTTATTCTGCCACTGTGCCAGGACGCCTCTATCAGGTTCCACTGCTACATGACATCGTAGATGGACGCGGCGGTATCTCTCGGCTGCATCACAAGGGATGTCCTCCAACGCGTGTTGGAGGCCTCGAATTGTTTGCCGGATCGCCCTTGCATTTAGACGCGGGTTCTCGTACACAGACACACAATTCCGATTCTTACCACCATGTCGAAAAAACTCGAATGGTCGCTACGACGCCATGTGCACCCTGAGACACCCTGCAGCAGCTCCAGTATGGTACTTCCACGCCTCCGAGTGCCCATGGTCCTAAAACTTGGACATGGCATTGTGGAGTCGCTGTCGAGCCTCGCCTGCTTTCGTCCCCCTTTGTCTTGCTGTCTTGCCTCAAAGCTGCCCTCCTTGTTCGATGGGCTTGGCTATGTGTGCTTTCAGCTGTTTTCGTATGCTGTACCTTTCGACGGGTCGAGACTCCAATACAATTGTGTGCAGAATGCAAGATTCGTTGTCGTCGTCATCTGAATCTGAAGTGGCGCATCCAGCTCAATTCTGGATGGTTTCGGTTGATTTCGCCTCCCAATGAGATGCAAGAGACTAAGCTTGGTCTGCATACACGGAGAGTTCTCCCTGCCAGCCCCTTCGACGATGAATCCCGACACCGCCTGCCGCCTTGCGTTCTCGTCCACTTGCTGAGTAAGCATTCGCACTGCCACCCGCTCACTCGCTTTCGAGTTCGTCTAAGGCTCTAAGTCCAACGTCCTCCTTAGAGCTGGCGAACTCAGATTCTATGAGCTTTGAATGGTGGCCGCCATCTGCTTCTTCTTTTCAAATGATATTTCAGGCCAACATGACACTGAATCAGACTATCGGGACACGACACCCAGGCTTCGGATTTTCGAGGGCGAACAATATCCAGAGTGTTAGGCTGAGGAACGACCTACTCCCTGAAACTTGTCCCTGGCATTGCCAATCCACCGGTCTTCGTGTGCATCACAGTTCACTTCAGGGTTGTGCCTTGGTATGAAGGCGTGCAAATATTCTACCACTTCCTTGCACCTGGCAATGCTTGGACATATATCTACTCCTGATCCTGCTGCTTGATGCCTCACCACTTCGAGATCGATTGGGAGCTACTGAACCAAGTCGGGGACTCGATAAATGATTTAATGATCCAGTGCTTGATCGGTGTGCAGATGTGGGACGGTATGTTATGTGTCTTTATACTGAGTTTTTGCTTCTAGGAGTCGATCGGGTTCTACAGCGCGACGGGGGACCGGGTGCGTCAGCTCGGCACGAGAGGCTCTTAGAAGTGAGGGACGATGGTGTGCATAAATAGCCTGTGGTGCACCGGGATACTTCCTCAAACCGGCGTTCCTGAGCGGGACCGTGCCGTGTAATGCTACCTACCTACCTACCTACCGAATGCGAATTCGAATGACATTGCGATGTGTATCTCTCATTTACTTCTCAGGCGACCTCGAGGCGTTGTAATAAGCAAAGTCAGTGAATCTACGGCAATAGAGCTTATTGGAAACAGCTGAAAAGTGACTTTTTAGTAAGTAGTGGGGCCTCTATTTGGCGCGACCTCCCGCTCTCACTTTTCAGCTGAATTTTACTTTTCAGTTGCGTCCAATAAGCTCGCAAGCGACGCGCAGATCGCATTGAGTCGCGGCATATGTAGCGGCCTGACGCGCTGATGACGAGCCTCCGACGCGGTTCCTACAGCACCCTTTTTTTTCAAGCACGCGAGCAGTTCCAACGGCCTTCCGCCTCCTTCAAATTCTAATTTATCAGACGCGAATAATCCGAGCATAATCGACGCGAGAGACCCTCCTCGATTTCACGCCGTCAAGCGCAATACAGTCGAGTGCCGAGCAGGAGATAGCCTCTACGCGGTTTTCGGGGTTCGGTTTCAAGTATGCAGTTGAGTAAAAAACTAGAGCGAGGTAAAGAATTAGAGCGAGTGGATCGCGTGGGGTGACATGATGCGCCGCCCCTGGATGCGGTTAGCGTGCTGTGAAGCTTGTTGTCGACGCCGACCTCCGCCGGGTTGCGTGCGGCACTGCAGAGTGATGATCTGTTGTGCGCAGTGTGTGGTTGCTGCAGCAATGCGCTGTAGGAGGAGACCGCCTACGGTTGCCAACAAGTCCACGCTTTGTTTCCTTGGTGGACGTGAGCAGCGCAACGCGGCGAGAGTTGAACAAGCACACCGAGATTTGATGGGTCTCGATGGCAGATAAGCGAGGCTGAGTTGGTCAACGCTGAGCGCTGAACGTTGAACGTCGAGTGATCTTGGCACGCAGGGAGTCGCCTTCTTTTCGCGTTTTTTTTCTAAGTCCGTTTTTCCTAAATACAAGAACTTCGCGTTTTTTTTCTAAGTCCGTTTTTCCTAAATACAAGTTCTTGTATTTAGGAAAAACGGACTTAGAAAAAAAAACGCTCTCTCTCGTTCTATCGAAAAGGGCCAAAAATTTACAAGTTGGGTACAAAAAGCTGCGACTCCCTTCAAGGCCGAAAACAAAGCGCGGACTTGTTGGCAACCGTAGACCGCGGATGCCTGTGACTGGATACAATTCTGTGACCAAACCCCCTTGCTGCTGCTACTAACCTGATTAGCTTTCTGTTACTGTCCCTGTTATCTATATCTCACCCACGCGAAAACTGCGCACTCCGCATGTCCTTCTCGTACCTGCAACAGCCCTTCTTCGCGCAGGAGCAGCCGGCGGAGGACGCGCTGCAGCGCCCCACCGGCGGCATCCACTTCCAGCTCCCCGAGTACCTCTACGACGCCCCGCCCACCCTCGCTCCCGGCGGAGGCGCAGAGGCCTTCCACCCCGCACAGGCCGCCCAGTGGTTCGCCAACAGCGGCTTTGACCGATACCCGCAGTACCGCAATCCCGCCGATGCCCAAGACAGCGTCTTTCCGGCGGTGCAGGACGCGTATGAGAGCCTCGAGGAGCTGCATGGCGCGTTTCCTGTGCAGTTCCCCTCGACGACGCAGCAGTCGCCCTTTTCCCTAGGCGAGCCCCTGCCGCTGCAACCGCAACCGCAATCGCAGTGGAGCCCCGCCCCGCACTACGTCAACAGCAGCCTCAAGGCCCAGCCGCACGCATGGTCGCTCAACGCCCCGCCCCCGCCCGACGAGCCCTCCCCCCTCACCGCCTCCGGCCTCCCCGTGTACTCCCAGTCCGGCTTCGACATCGTCGCCCTCCTCGCCCGCGTGCAGAACCGCGCCAACCCCACCATCCGCCTCGGCCCCGTCGACTTCACCACCGCGTTCGTCGTGGTCGACGTCAGGCGCCACGACGACCCCATCGTGTACTGCAGCCCGAACTTTTGCGGGCTCACGGGGTATAAGGAGCGCGAGGTGCTGGGCCGGAATTGCCGCTTTTTGCAGGCGCCGCCGGGGGAGGGCGTGGCTAGGGGGGAGGAGAGGAGGCATACGAGTGGGAATGCGGTGCGGGCGTTGGGCAAGGCGGTGGGGGGGAGGAAGGAGGCGCAGGTGGGCTATTCTCTTCTACTAGGATGCATTGCGAACTAATGGGCCGCACAGGTGAGCGTGGTCAATTACCGCAAGGACGGGACTGCGTTCGTCAACCTCGTGTCCGTCGTCCCGCTCTTTGGCGAGCATGTCGATTCGCTGTAAGCCCTTCCCTTCCTCCTCTTCCCTCTTCCCCTCCCTCCCTTCCCTTCCTCTTCTCCCTCCTCCCTCCCTCCCTCCCTCCCTCTCCCTCTCCTCCTCTTCCTTTCAACCTATATACACCCCAACTAACGCCCCCCAGCATCCCCGACAAATCCGCCGCCTCCGAATGCGTCTGGTACGTCGGCTTCCAGGTCGACCTCACCGCGCAGTCCGAGGGCATCGTCTCCCGCGTGCGCGAGGGGCGGTACTACTCCGGCGCCGTCGTCGCTATCTCGTTGCAAGCGCAGGAACGCGCGCGGGTCGCCGCCTCCACTAACGACAATGGAAACAATGCGAATACCGCCAACACTAAAGCGATTGAAGGAGGTGGAGGAGGAGCAAGTGGAGGAGGAGTAGGGGCCCCGACACAAAGAGAGAAGAGGAGCACGGCGGTGCCGGCGCCAAGGGTGTCGAAGGCGCTGGCGAGGCTGTTGGGCGATAAGAGGTTTTTGGCGAGTTGTGGGGTGTTGGGTGGGTGGCGTTTTTTTTTGCGGTTTCTTGCTCTTCGCTTTCTCTTTCTCTCCTCTCATTCGCTCTAATTTCTCTGCTCTCATTCGCTCTACTTTCCGCGATTTTGCTCGATTCTCCTTTTCATTCCCATCCCCATTCCCATTCCACTCGCTCGTTTTTTTTTCGAAACAAAACTGACGAACTTCCTTCTCATAGGCCCCGCGCTCTCCTCCGCGCTCACCACCTCTTCCACCATCGACTCCACCAACCCCACCTCCCTCAACTCCTCCAGCACCTCCACCTCGAACACCTCCACCGCCAACTCCACCTCGAACAACGCCAATCCAAGCGACGCACAGACGACAACGCTGACCGGCCTCCCGCCGGACCCCACGAGCCACGCGCTGCACAGCTTGCTGCTGGGCGAGCTCCCGGATTTCGTGCATGTGCTTAGTTTGAAGGTGTGTTTCTCGCACGATTGGGTCTACTTTTTTTGTTTTGTTTTTGTTTTTGTTTTGCGGGGGGTTTTGGTTTTGCTATGCTACGCGTCATCTAGGATCTCCTTTTTTTGAGGGAGACTCGTTTTGGGAGGATTTTGCTTTGGGACGGCGGGCGGGGCTTGGCTTCTCTCAGCCCGCCCTAGCCAGACTGCTTGGCTTCGCTTATCGCGCACCCCCCATCCCCATTGCGCACGGCACGCTTCCCGCTTCCCGCGTCCCGCCCTCTCTCCCTCCATCTATCTACCTTCCTTTACGAGGCCCCCTGCTTCCGCGGCCCGCTCTTCCTTTCCTTGCTTTCGTCCCCTTCATCTCCCTTGGCTTCGGCTTCGGCTTCGGCTTCCCCTTCCCTTTCATCGCTCCTCGTTCCATTTACGCGTTGGCTTCGTTTCACCTGACTTCATCTCCCCTCCCTCCCCTCCCCTTCTTTCATTCCATTTACCAGACTCTGCTTCACCCACCTTCTCTTCACATGACTTCAATGAAACGAAGCCGGATGAACGGAGGAAGCTTGGAGCTTGTGTCATTATGCGCTTCATCTCGTTTTGGGGGTGGCACCCTGGTTCTTCTTGCTTTGGCTTTGGCTTCGGCTTTTGCTTTTGCTTTGCTTTCATTTGAGCGTGCGAGGGAAGAGGGAGGAGGGAGGAGGGGGTGTGGACTGGAAGTGAGAGAGAAGAGACGTATGTCTGTTTTTGGGGAGGGTTTCCGCTTCTGAGGCGTTTCGGAGGCGTTTTGGCAGAGACCCTCCGATGTCTTTACATCTCCTTCCCCAATTCTCCTTTATCTTGTTCCCGTTACTTTCTTTCTTTCTTCTTTCACCGCACCTCTTCCCTCCGACTCTCGATTCCACCACTTTCTTCTCTTCCGCCCCATCTTTCCTCAACTTTTCTTTTCCACTCACTGCTCCTCCTCCTCTTTCTCACCAACGCTCTTACTCGTTCGCTGACACTTCTCGCAGGGCGCCTTCCTCTACGTCGCCCCCGCCGTCACCCGCGTTCTCGGCTGGGAGCCCGCAGAGCTCGTCGGGCGCGCGCTGGCGGATGTGTGTTTCGCGAGGGATGTGGTTAGCGGTGCGTCTGTCTCTTCTCCTTTTCTATTCTTGTGAACAAATGCTGATATATATATGATAGTCGGTCGTGCATTAAAAGAAGCGAGTCTCCCCGTTGATGGCGCTGGGCGCGTCGAGGCGGAGAAGGGGGGTGGGGAGAAGGGTATGTCTATTTCTTTATCATCTTTCCCTCTACACGATCTGCCATACGGCGGACATGTCCCTTGTCCTCGTTCTCTCGCTCGTCCACATCAGCCCCAATACACATGCTAACCTTCGCTCAGGTCCAAACTTAAACAACCCAAACACGATCAACAGCAAGGGCGACGTCAACGCCAGCGTTAGCGGCCTGATCCCCGCGGACGCGCTGCGCACGGTCGACTTGGTGTTCCGCGCGAGGACGAAGCAGGGTGCGTAGCGGTACCGCGCCGATCCTCATTGTTCTTTCTTCTTCGCCCCATCCTTTGTGCTTGTTGTTCGCGTCCGCGCTCTGCGTCGATGGCGGCCGAGCTGGGTGTGCGTCGGAGGGCAGCAACAGGCTTCGCTCGCAATGCCGTTATATCTACCTTGGAGGAACGCTGTTGCTTACGACGTTCACAGGCTCTTGGGTGTGGGTCGAGTGCCGCGGGCGTCTGCACGTCGAGCCGGGCAAGGGCCGCAAGGCGATCGTGCTTGTCGGCCGTGCGAGGGGCATGGCGCGTGTCCCGGAGACGGGCGACGGTGAGGTGCCGCGAGGGTACAGCGTCCCGCGCAGCGCGGGCTACACCTATGCACCGCCGACTGCGCCGCATTCCCCCACGTCGTCGACGTACCCGGCCACCCGCTCGCCCGCTGGCTCGGTAAGCGGGCTCGAGTATGCGCTGCAGCCCAAGCGCGCGAGGATCGAGGTAAGCTGCTTTGCGGTACAAGCAGGGGAGTGGAAACTGATTTGTAGCAACAGGGATCGACTACGCGCGGCTCGTCCAGCACGCTACGAACGCCGTCGCCCGACCCGAGCGCCAGCGCCGCTGTCCCCACCGCCTTCCACGGCATGGTCGACCCGCACGGGCTCCTCCTCTCCGTTGGCGCCGGCGTGCGTGCGCTCCTCGGCTGGGAACCCCAAGCGCTCCGCGGCACGCGCCTCGGCGCGCTCGTCGCTCCCGACAACCGCCTCAGCGTTGCCGGCGCGCAATCCCCCGTCGACGCGCTACTGGCTGCGTGGCGCGCCGCGCGCGCGGCGGACCCCGCCAATGCTGCCGCTAGTACGCGCGAGGTGCGCTGCGCGCTGCAGGGCAAGGACGGACCCGTGGACGCTGTCGTGCGCCTCGTCGCCCCGCTGCCCCAGTCGCCGTCGCTCCCGTCTGCCGTCGCACCCGCGCATCTCATGTACGCCGTGCGCGCGGCGGGCGCACCCTTCGTGCCCCGTGCGGCCGGCGAGGATGTGTTCAAGCGGCTGGATCCGGCGACGGGCGGGAGCTGGCAGTATGAGCTGCAACAGCTGCGATTTGCGAATGCGCGGTTGGAGGAGGAGATCGGGGAGTTGGAGCGCGCGGAGGCGGAGCGCACGGTGGTCAGGGAGAGGGAGCGCGAAGGACTCAAGGAGCGTGAGCGCGAGAGGGAGCGGGAGCGGGAGCGGGTGAGGACCGAGCAGAGGCGGTACGAGGGCGCTTATCAGCAACAGCAGCAGCTTCCTGTCTATGGGTACGACGAGCAGCAGCAATGGAGCTACCCTGCCGCGCCAGCGGCGTACCACCTGCCGATGAAGCGTGCATGGGACCGGCGGGACGACGTCTAGGCTGCACGGCCAGCCCTCAAAATAAAATATACGGACTTGGGCGAATATGGATGGGTTCCCTTTGTTTCTTATTTGCTTTGTGTACTTGTATCCACCCTTGTAGTAATTATGATGGTCTTGCGTGTAAAATACAGAACACACGACGCGCAGTAATGAAAGGATTTCGATGATATTGTACAAGTTGAGGTTTACAGATTATAGAAGTGGCTCGCGACTGCTCGAGAGCCGATTTAAATGAATGTAGACATCCGTGCCATACCCCTCCATTGCAATTAGCCGCAGGTCGCCCCCAAAGTAGCGCGCATATAGTCGTGATAACGGGAGACCGTAACCAAAGCCCGCCATCGGCGCCTTGAAATCGCTCGCGTGAAAGTCCTGGTCGATCCCCTGCCCCTCCATAGTCGTGTACATGTACGTCCAGATGAGAGGGATCGCACTCCGTGGGATGCCCCCGCCCTCGTCCGAGATCTTTATTGTGATGTCCTCTTTGCCCTCGACGACTACGACTTTGATCGGTGGGAACGCGTCCTCGTTGTCCACGCCGTACCGCTCGACCACCGCACGCAGCGAGTTTTTGAGGAGCTCGAAGCAGATATGCGAGAGATGCCCGGGGACGTAGGGGAAGGAGAGGTCTTTGGGGCAGATCAGCTGCACCGGCGGGCACTTGAACATCGCGTAGTGTTCCTCGCATACGAAGCGCGCGTTTTCGATTGCCTCCTCGACAATGTCATGCACGTTCTGTTGACTGTTAGGTGGCGTATACGCACAAGAAATCAGCATACGGCTTTCGTGCAGATGATCCCCACGTAATCCTCGTGAGCCTGCTGCGTGTTTAGCGCAATATCTGCTTTTCTTTCAGTTCATTCGATGCAAGCTTGGAAATACTCCTCGTACGCTGCCCAATCAGAAATCGGATCCCTATCCGCGACATGTAGAACCGGTCCAGCCACGCCTGGATGTCCAAACCGATCGTACTTGTTCTCTGACTCTTCTTCCACTCCAGAACACCCTGTGCGACGGTGGTCACTGTCGGGTCGTGCCGGCTCTTGATGGTCTCGAGCGTCTTTGTGAACCGTCTGTTGTAGTGCTGAACTTCGGGCGGCATGTGTATACCGAGCGTGTTGGCGTAGTATCTGGCATGGCGTCAAAAGAGAAAGACAAATAGTAACAGGCCCACGCACCGTCGCTCCATCGGCACTCGTAGCTTCAATTTGTTGAATCCATTCCCATTCGCGCCGTTTCCGTGCGTAAAGCCGGCGCCCTTGAGCGACGGGTTTGGGGTCGACTCGGGCAGCGTGATTTCGTCAGAGCGCGGCGTCATGAGTGCCTGCCGGATATCCGGCGCCAGCGTAACGGCGGGAAAGGTGATCAATTCCTATGAATGCTGCTCGAGACCGCGACATCAAGTCACACCAGCAGCAAAAACGCACCTCGAAGGACTGGGCGTACCAGTTCTTGACCTTGTTAATGGAAGGCATCGCGCTGAGGTTGTGCGGAAGCTCATCCAATTCCTTGACTCGATGTGCAAGCCTTACCGGCAATTCCTCTTTACACGGTTCACATGCGAGTCATATGATGATGAGGCAACATGCTCACCAGCAAGAAATTGGCTGGCTTTCAGCAGGGTTCCCTGGCTGGGGTTCTGCCCAAAGAGGACCATTTGCTGGAGAGAAACTGTCGGGTCTTGTGAGACTGAGGGCCGGCGATACAGTTGCAAAGCGTACCACCAGTCTGCGGAAAAGACGCGAAGTGGTGGATACGGTCCCATAGCGCGGGGGTGATTCGAAATCCAGCCGACATGGTGGATCTGAACAGGTCAAGAGCAGCGAGTCAAGGGGTTGTGCATATAGTATCCACAAACGGAACTCATTCCCGAAACGGCTCAATCACATGTACACTATTTACGCACGCTTGCCTCAGGCTGGAGGTCCGTGATGGCCACACGGGTTTTTTCAACGACAGTCTGGTGAAGGATTTTTTTTCTCTTTTTTTCCCGGAAACATATGTTGTGAGACTTTTTTTGGTGAATTCTATGAACTGCCATACAAGAATTCGCTATGTTTAGTAACGATACGGATTTTGGCTCCGACCCGGTCAAATTGACACAGCTTCCCTGGCTCAGTTGGTTAGAGCGCCAGTCTCATAGTGATGTGAGGGATTGTGCAATCTCGTAATCTGGAGGTCATGAGTTCGACCCTCATGGGGAGCAGTTGTTTTATTCAGGTTCTGCCTGCCATTGTATCTTTTACTGGGGGACCTTTATTCAGGTTCTACCTGCCGTTGTATCTCTTACTATTATGCCCAACGGGTCTGCATTTTCCCAATGGGTCTGCATTTCGCATTTTCCTCCCTCCCCTCTTACTCTTTGCCCCCGGAGTCCTCCGGGATTTTGCAATGTACATCTTGGCTCCAGGAATCCAAATTTTCTAAGAGATCCGGGTAGGGAGTGGTCAGAGACGCGCTCGCCGGTCCATCAATCCTGATGGATTTTGGGACCACACCTATGTTCCTGTACGACGCCGTCCCGCGGAAAATTGAAATTCAATGTCCGCCGAAGCGAGCTGATTGACAGCAATTGCCATTTCCGGCAAAATTCGCGTCCTCCACCTTTGTCGGGTTCCTTGAGCGCTTAAGCGGAAACCCGTTTCCGCTTTCCCAAATTTAATCCAAAACAAAAATTATACATAGCTATAGAATGTATGTGGCTATAGATCAAAGTAATTGGTCTGTTGGCTGAATGGTGGTGGTAAAGTAGAAGTGTCGAAGGTGTACAACGGAAATGGACCGGTATTCTCGTGAAAGGGTCCAGCAGCATATGGAACCGTAGCCCCGTAGTTCCCAGGTGTCCCAAAGGGCTGGAATCTAAAGTCAAAGCTGTGATTTGAGTAAGCGCCGGCGTCATCTAGATTCGCATTTTGGAGCGGCATTCGGAGAGGGAGCTGTGATGTGGATTGGACGCGCAGCTCAAGCGCTGGGACGGCGGGAACGGCGGTGGTGGACACCAATCGTGTAGCAGAATCGGAAGCAGCAGTACGGCGTGCGCGGGTGAATAAACCTGAATACTTCTCGGCGACAGCCTGATCAGGATGATACTTGAAATAGTCTTGAATGCGCTTCAAAAGCACGGCCTTTGTGCCATCGACAGCGAGCTGGAGGTCGTAGGCGACATCGATGAGATCATCCTTGTTCTTGGCTGTCAGCAAGCCGGTAAAGGGCTGGAGGGGATCACGGGTCTGGCGCTGTAGACCCCTTGTATTCTCCTTCTCCTTGCGGCGGTCAGCAGTAGCCTTCTTCTTCGCTTCCTTGGTTGCCCTCTCCGCATCCTTCTCCGCAACCAGAAGCTTACCCTCCGCAGAGGTCAGCACCCGCGCCTCGACATTGAGCTTCCTTTTTTTGCTCGGCCGCGCCTCCCGCTTCTGCTTGGCGAGCTCGCTTTCCAGCATGCTCGAATGAGCATGAAGCGACTGCACCTCTCGCTCCAGCCGCAGGATCCGCTCAAAGAGCACAGGATCATAGTAGAAATGGGTAGAGGGAAGCGTGAGATTGGAACAAAGAGAGACACGGGCGGCCCCGGCAGTGGCGGGTGATGAGGAAGGCAAGGGCGTGGAGGATGCGGCGGTAAGATTCGAGTCGGAACCCGATGCCGTCGGTGTGCGAGCGGTAGCACTACGATGCAGTGCAGGCTCGTCCCGGTCCGAGTCTGAGTCAGTATCAGAATCCGAATCGGAGCTGTCGGAGTCGGAGTCACCGCTGCTGCTGCTGGCATCAGAGTCGTAGTCGCGCCGAGATGGAGCTGCCATTGGAGCGAGAGGTGGGAATGTCGGCAAGTCAGGTACGTCCCGAGCTTCCGTGGAATATGGGATGCTCGGAGCGTAATCCTCAGCGGTGAAGACACTGCTGTCGACCGGCCACAATCCACTCTTCCTGAATGCAGATTTGATGACTGAGGGGCGAAAGGTGTCTGCACGCACCGCCATGTACTCCTTGATGAAGTCCTCCCTGCGCATCTCGGTGCCCGTAGCCTCCACAATGTCGTCGCAACGGTCGATCCATGCCCGCGAGAATGGACCGAAGATACCGACGTCAAGGGGCTGGAGTTTGTGTGTAGTATGAGGTGGGAGGATGAGGATAATGATGCCGTGCTTCTCGGCGAGGTCAGTGATCCGTTTCCCCTCGTGCGAGCCGTGGCCGTCCAAGACGATGAAGATGGGGGCACCAGAGACATTACGAGCGGTAGCTTGAGGTACGAACGACAGCACCGATAAAGTCGTCTGTCCAGCCGTTGGCAGACATGGCCGTACTATAAACAAAGATATCAGTATCGTGCACGCAAATAGATAGCACAGGGCGGAGGCGTACATGATCTCGTCGTCGACATCGAACCACTCAGGGCACTGGGTCGATCCCGAGAATACAAAGCCCGGCTTGAGCCCAGTCCCATCTGCAGATACTGCCTCCATAACAGTTATGAGCTCGAGATTAGCACTGCGGTGCTTGATCTTGGCGCGTTGTTTGCGTGAGTACAGATACTTCTGGCGACTCGCTTTTTTTCCCTCCACCCCTCTGACAGCCCTTCTCATCCATATTGTACACATTCTCGATCGGGATGTTGTTCTCTTCGATGATGGAATGAATTTTGTCGAAGTAGCGTTCCACCACGGGCCGGTTAAACGCCTTCGCACGTTTCGGATTGAGCCCATGTCCCGTGAACAGGGAAATGCCAGGATGGCGTCGAAGAAAGCTGTAGATCCAGTTACGACTGGGCTTCTTCTTGTTGGCATGAAGATGGCTGGCACGAGCTCGAATGCTTTTCTTCGATAGCGGAACACCTGTAGACCCGAGATGCTCCACCCATTTCACCAGGACGTGCTCCTGCAATGGAGAAAGGAAGTGCTGTGCATCCCGTGCCTCTTCAGGCGATTTGTTGATGTTTTTGAAGCGCGCTCAGAGAGTCTCGTAGACAACGCCGACGTCGCGAGCAGCTTGCTTGATGTTCGGCTTCTGGCCGTTCTGCACCTGCTGCAAAAGGAGCCGACAGCCCTGGCTGATCTTCTCATCCACGGGACGCCGGCGCTTTGGAGGCATGGGACGCGTCGAGAAGAGGGAGAAGAGGGTGGAGGCGCGTCGCGTCACGGAACGTAAGTCACTCGTAACTCATTGGTCCCGTAAATTCCTCCCGACGTTTCAATACCGCGTATTCTGGCTAGGTCTCACGGGGCGACCATCTTCATAGGAACATACAGTAATGAGCGGCTCCTCCGCGTTTCAAACAAGTCTGGAAACAGTATATAAGCGGTGGGACTTTTTACGTGCACTTCAAAACATTACCTTCACTTTCGACCCACTCCTCACCCGCAAAATGGCCCAAAGATGTACGCCATCCATTCTGCGCGTAGCCGAACAATCCCTGACCATTCATGGCTATTGTTATATACACGGCGGAGGGGACTAGGAAGAGGGAGTGATTCGGCCAACCGGGTGACCGGAGGAACTCGTGCGAGGATAACGCGCCGAGACAACGGGTCGGAGATCGGAGGTGGCGACCGGATCGTGCGGGAGGTTTCACTCAACACCACAAACAGCAGGGTGAGAGCCTGTAGCAGGAATCCTTCTTTTCGGAGGGACGGACGTAGAACGGAGGAACAGAGGAGTTCGGAGGGAGAACACTCTGGGACGGAGCTGACTCGGGTTTGCCAAGTAGACAACATTAAGAGGAAGAGTGCCGTGTCATACAACATCAATTAACAAACTAAAGATACAAGATGACCGGGTGGCGTATTTAAACTATCGGAGGTTATTATGTATCTATATAAGGAAATATCATGATGGTCTAAGCGCAACAATAGCGACTGACCAAAAAGGAAATAGAAGTTGGAACATGAGGATAAACAATAAGAGAGAAGACGGATAAACGGGAAATGCTCAGTAATCCTTCATTGCGTAAAAACCCGGTTCGAACACGAGGTCCGAAGGAGTTTGAAGTGAAGCTGAGTCGGCGGAGGAGCTCCGTCGGCCGACCGCCGTCGGAGGTCGGGCGAGCTCCGAGAGCCGAGTCCCAAGGTCCGATGCACGGATATAACAGTATCCCCCTCTTACCTTTCTTTCCCACAAGGAACATGGGCTAGGACGTCCGAGGTGATAGTCGGACATGTCGGAGGAAACATCGGAGGAAAGAATGTCGGAGAAGAAAAGTTGAAGTCGAGGCGCCGAGATGCCGAGTCACGTGGTCAACTTGCTAGGATTACCAAATTTCCCACGGTGAAAATTTCGTCATCAATCAATCTTGTTCTCAACCACCATGTCAACTCTGAAGAACACGCCGCCGCCGTCCCCGCCTTCGACGCACGAGTCGCACGACTCGGACGTCTCCGCCGACGAGGCGGATATCAACAGGCAAATGCCAACCCCGGAGGAGGAGATCACCGCCAGAGAGGCGCGCAAGCGGGAGGACGAGGCGAAGTGTCGTCCTTGCTGGTGATCCCAAATTTGAGCCCCGAAGTAATGAATTTATAAATCGTTTTTGGGAGAGCAAATGGAAATTGTGCGTGGGACATTCCCGGGGGATTTAACACAGGAAATCCCTCAAATTTATTTTACAGGCAGAAAGCAACTCCTGAGCTCTGAACTTACGGCCGATGATATGGGTGAGCAGAATGAGGAAACCAGATGCTGCAACATGTTTCGCAGGTGCTTTTGAGTGTTCGGAGACTTGTTATATACGCGGCGGAGGGGACTAGGAAGAGGGAGTGATTCGGCCGACCGGGTGACCGGAGGAACTCGTGCGAGGATAACGCGCCGAGGCGTCGGGTCGAAGATCGGGGATCGGAGATCGACGATCGGAGATCGGAGGTGGCGACCGGATCGTGCGGGAGGTTTCACTCAACACCACAAACAGCAGGGTGAGAGCCTGTAGCAGGAATCCTTCTCTTCGGAGGGACGGAGGTAGAACGGAGGTACGGAGGAAGTCGGAGGGAGAACACTCTAGGACGAAGCTGACTCGGGTTTGCCAAGTAGAAACGTTAAGAGGAAGAGTGCCGTGTCATACAACGTTAATTAACAAACTAAAGATACAAGATGACCGGGTGGCGTATTTAAACTATCGGAGGTTATTATGTATCTATATAAGGAAATATCATGATGGTCTAAGCGCAACAATAGCGACTGACCAAAAAGGAAATAGAAGTTAGAACATGAGGTTAAACAATAAGTGAGAAGACGGATAAACGGGAAACGCTCAGTAATCCTTCATTGCGTAAAAACCCGGTTCGAACACGAGGTCCGAAGGAGTTTGAAGTGGAGCTGAGTCGGCGGAGGAGCTCCGTCGGCCGACCGCCGTCGGAGGTCGGGCGAGCTCCGAGAGCCGAGTCCCAAGGTCCGATGCACGGATATAACAGTATCCCCCTCTTACGTTCCTTTCCCACAAGGAACATGGGCTAGGACGTCGGAGGTAATGATCGGACATGTCGGAAGTGATGGTCGGACATGTCGGAGGTGATGGTCGGACATGTCGGAGGAACATCGGAGGAAAGAATGTCGGAGAAGAAAAGTCGAAGTCGAGGCGCCGAGATGCCGAGAGTGCAGAGGTGCCGAGTCACGTGGTGAACTTGCTAGGATTACCAAATATCCCACGGTGAAAATTTCGTCATCAATCAATCTTGCTCTCAACCACCATGTCGACTCCGAAAAACACGCCGCCGCCGTCCCCGCCTCCGACGCACGAGTCGCACGACTCGGACGTCGCCTCCGCCGACGAGGCGGAGATCAACAGGCGGATCCCAACCCCGGAGGAGGAAGTCGCCGC
>JARGYF010000145.1:0-175244 GCA_029203975.1 Mycena vitilis
TGCCTGCGCTCCCCATTGTCCGCTCTAAACAGTCCAGTCGCCCTTTCGTTTTTTTCCGCTTTACCGACACCATGCAGTGCAGAATTCTCGTCGCTTTAGCTGTATCCATCCGTACGCATCGCCGCTCAGTATCTGAGCGCCAACTCTGACATGCTTTCGCATTGCAGTGACTCTCACCGTCTCTGCCGCACCCGTTCCCAGTTCAAGCATCCTTGACCCCGCGATTGTAAGCATCTTACACCTCTAATTTCCGGCACGGTACTGACATGGCATTATCTAGCAGCAAACACCCTCCGTTGCCTTAGGAGAGGTCGCTCGCGAGTCTAATCCTACCGCCGAGGCCCAACCTGGAAATGAGACGGAGGAGCCGCGAGCATGCAGACTGTTTTACTGTATATGGTGTGTCTTCTCTCCTCCGTACTCGGAAGGTCCCTTACACCCATTTCAGACGCACCTATGCTCCTCTCGCGTTCCACCCCGCCCCCACTCCATCAACGATGCCACACTCTTTCACAACATACAGTACAACTCAAATCCCCTATCACACTAGAGCGCCGCTCGTGCATGTATCAATAGTTCGCCTCCCTACCTCCTTGTCTGTGTCCGCTGCAGTGCAGCACTCCCGTTTGTATCCTTATCCCCCCTTTCAGCGGACATGTATTGTATCTGTATGTAACGTAACCTATGCCCGTGGAAATGTATTTGTTCAAACATTATCTCCTGATATTGACGCAGAGAACCTGAAGTACCGGAAACAAGACAGGAACATTTCTTCGTTCAGGTCAGTGTTGTCGTAGCGCAAGCTTCTGAACCTGGCAGAGGATGTCATCTCAGCTTCGAAAGGGAATTGCACCGACCTGTCGAATCGTACGCAACCGGCTTGCAAAAACAACGGCCATGGATCACAAGCACAAAAGACGTGGGATTCGCGACATTTAACACGAGACAGCGTCGACGTAGAAGGACAAGTAAAGTACAACGACGAGTCAAGCAAAAACCGGACGGACTCGTCGAGCTAGAGCTCTTTCTCTCTCCCCCTAAGCGGTGATAGGGAGGCAGTTGATGGCGATGAGGCCACCTGGACGATACGCGGTTAGTATCATGCTCGCGAGCAATTGCACCGTAAACTTACCCCACTCGTTCTCCGGAGCGTCGCAGTTCACGCTAGTACCTCCGCTACAAGGCAAGGTGAGTTGTACGGTCAGATATAAAGATAGAGAGAATCAGCCTACCAGTTGTTGCCAATGACCGTGATGGCGGAGCAGCTCAAGCCGACGGGGACATTGAGCCCGGTGAGGTCGAGGCCGAGGCCCGCAGCGACGGCGGAGGCAGCGGTGCTGCTCGACGACACAACGCTGGTGCAGCACTGGGCGGAGGTCGGGGGGACAACCGGGGGAGGGGGAACGCCGTTAGGCATGGCGGCAGCAAGGGTCTGCGGTAAGTGGTAAGTAGGGCAACGTGTAATGTAAAACAGTGCGCATACGATGAGCACAGAGGGGACAACGATGGAGAGTTTGGAGAACATATCTGTTTGGTTGGTTTATAGACGACAAGAGGATGTGTTCGTGAAGCTTGAGTGTGGAACAGACCCTCCTTTTATACAGCTGGACCGGTGACGTCGCGACATGAATTAAAAAGGCCAAAATATATCGTTTAGTGCCGGACGGTAGAGTGTTCGCGGCAGCAGCGGCACCAGTTGAGTGTTGAGAGTACACCAGGGTCATTGTGGAGTAATTCAGGCCCCGCAAAGGTCCAATGTCGGCATTCAGGCGTACCTAGGCCTACCGCTAATTGAATCCACAGAAGCATCCCAAAGTACTCCACTTTTTGCACTGAGAAGGAGAACGATTCTGCTGATCTTGCGGCGGTCCAATTATGCGGCGACCAATTAGCCAACCAAAGGCCAACCCTAGCGCGATTCGCTGAGACAGTTCGCCTACTCCGTGGCCTTTGCGGGCGCAGAGTGGACCACGAGGAAAATCAGCTTCTTTGAGACGTTACTTGGCATGTCAGATGTAAGATTTGACGTCGAACCACGAGCGCTGCGCGGCAAGTGTGCCTCTCGCAACAAGGAGAGCCAAAACAGATCCTCGGGGACAGTAGGTAGAGAGGTCCAGGCGGTCTATGCACCGATGTACAAGCGGAGCGCCATTGATACTGAGAAATATGTATAGCTTCTCGAATGCAGCATACAACGGTGGAAGCCCAGGCGGCCGATGAGCTTGGAAAGGGATGTATGTTGCGCAGTGAAAAGATCAGAGACCTAGACAAGGAGCGAAATTGCCACTAGCACGGTGGCAGGGTTACACGAGGCTCGTATTTCATTGTCCTGAATGCAGCCAAGATGCGGCGCTGCGGCGCAAGCAGTTGGGAGAGGTTCCAGGAGAAAGGAAGCCAATGCGTGCACCGGGCCGAAGAATAACGTAGTTCCAAGGAGCCCTAAGAGGATGTAGGACGTCGTTTCGCT
This sequence comes from Mycena vitilis, assembly GCA_029203975.1. NCBI lineage: Eukaryota > Fungi > Basidiomycota > Agaricomycetes > Agaricales > Mycenaceae > Mycena > Mycena vitilis. The sequence continues at coordinate 2,468 of JARGYF010000145.1, forward strand.
GCCAGACGATGGTAGTAACAGAGAGGGAAGGAACGGGAAGCAATTGGGGCAATATCCGTATTGATCCGATGTACTTCCTTCCGGACCCGGCCGGCATATCGTGGCATCAACACCAGAAAAACATCAATATGGGTCTGGGACCCTTAAACGCACTTTTTGGAATTTGGGCGGACCACTCTGAAAATGCCTTTAAGAGGGTCTTTCAAAAAATGGGTTTTTTTTCATGACATGGCTGACCGAAAATCTTCCACAACGAGTTCAAGATGCGACCCACATCCTGCAAATGGTTGAAATCAAGGGCAAATCCCTCTGATTGTGTCCAATTGTGGGGTAAAATTATGATTTTCAACCCGTTTTGTGGCGTAAATTGCCCAATTCGGCGGTGGCTGTGCTCGGCTAATAGGGTAGGATGGGTCTGGAGAGCTTGCTGCACTTTTCCGACCCTGTGTGGCAAATTTTAAGCACGGGTGCCCCTTGAATTGAACTTGAAGTTGAACTTCTGGTATTGGAATCCTCTCGCGCAACCATCTCAAAGTCCGAATTTAACGATGGAAATATTTGAGACACAGTCCTGACGAGCTGCATTATCACAACGGAGATATGCTCAGGCGACGGAGCATAGTGCACGAATCAAAAAGTCTATCGGAGGCAAAAAAAGAGATGAAGGACGGAAGAAATATCGTTGATAGACGGCACAGAGTCACATTACATCCCGGTTAGTGCCATGAACACTATAATGAATAAAGAAAGGACGCCGATAAGGTAATCCGACAAAGACAAAGATACTTGAGCGGAGAGGAAGAACCAGTGACCCCCAGAAAGACAGGCAGTATGTAGCAGCAAGAGCAGTATCTAGTGTTGCCGCGGTTCGGTTCTGAACCGCCGCTGAACGCGAACTGGACCTGAACTGGACCGAAGTCCGGTTCAGTGGCTGTGGCGTTCGCTGAACCGAACCGAAGGTCCGGTTCAGCGTTCAGAAAATTTTGGAATTTCGTGAACGCGTTCGAACGTCGGACGCGGATCTATTTTTGTTCTTCAAAAGTGACTCTAAACACGTCTTTTTGTGATGGAAGCCAAAGGAATTTGCTCAGACTCACTTCGTATTCCCGTTGTGCAACATTTACACCCCCGAGAGTCAGAAAACCACCAAAAATTAGCGTGTTCGAGAGCGCTGATGGCATCAAACACAATCAAACGGCCATCCACACTAACGTGTTGTGGGGATTCTGCAGTTTACAGGGTTCAGATGAGCTAAAAGTGAGCTTGTCATGAACAGGCACCTACATATAAAGCCTGAAAGCCTCGGATATAAAATCTTGGATGGTTCCAAGGCGTGGGAAGAAAAATAGGTTCGAACGCGTTCGAACCTGAACTGGACCGTGAACGTCGGTCCAGTTCAACGTTCGGGGGGTTCGCTGAACCGAACCGAAAGTCCGGTTCAGCGTTCGGATTTTTTTGGCCTGAACCGGACCGAACCGGACCCCGGCAACACTAGCAGTATCACGCGACGTTCTCCTTCCCGGAGTCCTGCATCCTCCCCACGTTTCTGGACCGACGCGCCGCGGACTTGAGCATCTTCTTGATAATCGCGTTGCCGTTCCCGCCGTTGACGCTGAGGGGCCGCGCCGCAGTGGCGTGTACCGGCGCACTGCGTTGGGCGAACGGCGCGTGTACCAGCCCGAATTCGAGGGTGGTGTCGACCCACGGGAAGGAGCGTTGCCGGTGTACGGGGGCGGCGCGCTCGAGGAGGGTCAGAGCGGCGGGATGCGCGCCAACGATGCCCTCGGCGGCGCGGTACAGCTGCTCCGCGTCCGGGCCGTCGAGGCAGGGGATCTCAACGCTGCGCGACTCCAATTTGTCTTCTTCCTGGCGCAGATAGGGACGGTGCGGGGCCTGGAGAGGCTCGGTCGTGCGGTGCCTCCTGTCGTGGTCGAATGTGCGTACGGATATCACCGCGGCGGGTGCCGGCTTTTGGGATCGAACAGCGCGCATGGGGACGGGGAGCGTAACAGAGGACTTGACGACCGTACCGCGGGCGGTGTGGGTAGCAGTGAGCACGCGGCGCAGAGGCGTGGGCCCGGGACGAACGAAGCGCTGGAGACGGCGGCGATGGAGGAGCGCGTAGACGCGCGGGGCAGTCATGTGCTGAAGGGACGGCGCCGCCTTGATGTATTGAATAACTCCCGTGCGTACGTTTTGCGGGCGGGACTTGGGGAACGCCATGTGCGCGAGACCAGCAGCGGCGAGAGCAGCGGGGGAGGGGAATCCACGGCCCGTGGTGCGGAAGGTATACAGCGGCGGCGGCGTGGTCGATGCGGGGAGACCTTTGGATGCGGCTGACTACACGACGATGTCAGAAAATCGAAAAATTGGGTGGCCGACAAAGCGATATACCTGCGGGATCCCGAGGCGGATCCAGGTGCGTAGCAGAGGGACCAGTTTTGCGAGTCCAAAGAACGTGAGGATAAATGCGAATACAGCGCCCAGAAAGACCAACAGCTTCTGTGACTCGACAGCGGAAGAACCAGGGGTAGCGCGCCCAGAGTGGATCGTGCTCGGCATAGCGGGTATGCCTGTGTGAAGGAGTGTTGGTAGAAACGAGTGTAGGTGTAAACGAGTGTACAAGAGCGGGGAATGTGGTGGAGAGAAGGAAGAGTGAGGAATCGACAGCGCCAGGTGGCTGACCTTTATATGAGCGATCGAAAATGCATTTGGAGATCAATTCGAACCGCGTGCAAAAACTCCAGGGTTACGTCGCATGTCTTGCCCTGGAATCGAACCGGGCTCCCGCTAACAAGGATCTAAGAATCTGTATTCACTGCAGGTGCGGACCATTGCTAAGAGTCTTGTACATGCATTTCGTGACGGATTATCCCGAAATCGATTGATGGGCCAAAGAAACGAAAAGTGGGAATCAACGCCGGTCCCAAGACGTATTGCAAGTGCTACGAGTCGTATTCATGCGAGACTCGAGTCACCCCAGTAGACCAAAAACGGCGAAGGTATATACTATACACGACTCGCCCCGGAATCGAACCGGGAGCCTGCTTCAGGACGGTGTTCGAGGAGTCAATGACGGTAGGTGCGGCCACTGCCACGAGTCTTCTACCTGGGTGTCTCACTCTGTAGTATATGCAGTGGCTTCGCACTGCACTGTCCAGAGCACTTTTTTGTGGAAACCTGGAACGAAAGCCTGTTCAACAACGATGCTTGCTTGTACGCTAAGGGCCTGCAAAATAAAACAAGTAAACGAAAGTTAACTTGGCTCATCCTAACCCGATACTCCACAATCCCTTACAGTCTCGCACTTCATTCAGGCACTTATTGCGCGGCGAGGAGGGCGCTGCACTGAAATACGAAAAGGATGGGGAAGATGAATCAAGTTGAGCTCTCAGTGCGAGGAATAAGTAAAAAAAAAACGAAAGGGTGCCGTGCCGAATGCGTCCACTACGGCTTGGATGTGCCGTCCTGACACTGTAATTCAATCTCATTATCAACCGCAGAGCTGGAGTGAGGGAAAGACTCACGCGGGTAGATCTTCGTCGGGGTCATTTCCGCTGAAGGCGGCGGCGGATTGATCGGTGTTCGTGCACTATGTACACACATTCCAGGGAAGAGTAGGTGCGAGCTGAGTGGGAATAGGAGGGAACCAGCGCACCTCGGTAGAGCCTGCAGGCTCCGCGCTCGTAATAGCGGAGGGTGCGGCCCCAGAACTAGCGACCCCAGAACTAGCGACAGCCGGCGGTGCAGCAGTAGGCTGTTTTCAAATAGCGACCTTAACGTATAAAAGCTTTTTTCGTCAAAAATTATCTGCATTTGGTGGGTCCGCACACAACACACCACTGTGCACCTTCGCCCAGCAACACACTACTTTTTCGCAGTGTATGATGGCAATCCCACGCGTAAATGGCGGAGAGATCAGCCGGAGGTTGTCTAAGGATCAATGATGGCAACTCCATTGCTGAGAGTCCTTGTTGCAAAGACGGTAGGGTTGATGATAATTAGGCGGTAGAAATTATGCTCCAGAAGAAGGACATCAATTCAAGAATGCCCAGAGCATATACTGATATCCTGAGACCTTCCATGTGTCTCTGTGTACCTGAATTCGAACACCAATGTATCTATGTTCGCCGGTTCCCAACAACCAGCGGCAAAACCAACTTTGATGGCATCAATCCAACCTATTCACTTGAGGTCGGATCCATGGATATACAGCGTCGGTGTGTACATTTCAAGCGTGGGGGACCACCAGAGAAAAGCTCAGGTCGACTCATGAGTGCTCCGTGGAGTCAATGGAATGTGCATTGTGGCAAGTAGAATGTTGAATTGTGCAGCACAATGTGCACACTGTAATGTACATTTCCGCCCTAAATGTGCACCAAAATGAGCACTTACTCACATTTCAGTGCTCCCGTGGCGTCTGCGCTGTACACAGAGATGCGTACATAATTTTTGACGATAAATACCGTCATATTAACGCCACTATAATACAGCTAAGGCATTGGAGCCTGGAATGTAGCTTCCGTACTACTCCAAACTGGCTGCGCAACTGAGATCGAAAAAAAAGACAAGGAGCGTGGTCGGAAGTGTTGAGATGGCGTCAACCTGAATGTATTGCGGTTATTGGTTGCTACGTACAACGGTAGTTTTAGTTATTATTACTTCCCAATGATCTGTATACACGTTACAATGTGGTCGTATCACGGACTCCATCGAGGTGTATTGCATTGGAAGTTCAACATGCCGCTTGATCCGGTGGTGCAAGATCATGATCACCTGAGGCCGTGATGCCGAGCACCCAAGCAGATCTACAAGCGACGCCTTCCCGAGGCTTTGATTCCCTCGGTTGGCAGTGGCAGCGCCAGTGCAAAAAAACCTCTCATTGAAGGCAAATTCTCGAAACAGTTGAAACCTTTTTGAGCCCTCGCGCGCGCCTGGGAGGGTGCGAGCCTTTGTCAGGCAATATTTTGTCTAGCTTGCATTGTGGACGGTTCAATTTACCAGGAGAACTCTGCGCTTACCGAAAAAAAAAAGCAGCTGCAGTAGCTATGTATGGGCCAGAAATTCTGAAACAGCCAAACATGGATAGAAAAAACACGATACGCCTCAGAAAGGACTCGCCCGGGAATCGAACCGGGAGCCGCTTGCAAGGGAGCACTTTATTCATGGCGGGTGCGGACCACCGCTAAGAGTCTTGTATTCGTCTGGTTCTTGTGCGGCATAGTGACCTAGTTCACACTGTGTCGCTGAAGCAACCGGTCATAAAAACGGAGCATCGAATAATAAACACAAGGATATGCAATCGTGGCCGAAAAAAGGGAAAAATACTTGACAAGTTGAACGCGAAGTCATGACTCACTCCAGAACTGAACCGGGTTCCTGCTAACAAGCGGGTTGAGCAAATCTTACCCGCGTGCCGATCACTAAGATTCACATCTGTGCTTTAAAACCTTCGCCGACTTCTCAGTGGAAAAGGCAGCCGATGCATTTTGTCGGAACACTCGGCTTGGCTGAGCCAGGAATACCTTGTCGTTGGAATATATAACTTGGCCTCCACTACCAGCTGTGCTGCCCAAAGGGTCGGATAGCAAGCTACTCACTGCTGTGCGTGTGGACAGAGAAAAAAAGGTATCCCTGTTCGAGCCAATGATCCACCCGGAATCGAACCGGCTTCGCCATCGCGGATCTCATGCAGAACTGCCGAGTCTCTTTACTCACACACCCGATTGAAGCACGCGTTTGCGTGATGTGATTGAATGCAGGTGCAGCCCACTGCTGTGACTCTCCATCCCTGCAGTATAAACGAATATTTCGACTCTGTGGAATAGTATGTACCGCTCCTTCAAGACTCGCATAATTGGGTGGATATCAAAATCTCGTGAACAAAAAAAAGTGGCGACGACGAATAACACGACCCGGAATTGAACCGGGGGCGGGCACCCGAAATCCTTACAGAACATGTCCTAAATGCTCTTTGGTTGCTCTTTAGTAAAGACTTCACACTTCACGATGGCATCACTCACACTGAACTCGAACCGAAGCCGGTGAACCTTGAAGGGCATCTGGAGGTTAAATCTTGGGACCAGTCGCAAAGTGGACTATCTCATAGAGGTTCAGCACGTCTCCTTCCCAAGCCTTTGGCAACCCTTTGAGTTGGTTGAAAATGAACGGGTTCTCGGCCCGTGATCCGAGACAAGCAAGGACAATGCTCGCTGAGTCATCGGCCGCCAAATTTTTGCACCTTGCGACCACCAGTCAACAACCAAAGGACATGGCGAGGCTTTGAACAAACTTGGCGTACTCATTGAGCCGCTCTGCTCTCAACTTTAGGCGCATCGCTGCATGTCCGACTCTGCCGGGCCAGCCACCGTGTCTGCATGGTCCGAAAATTGAAGCGCGCAACACCGTCATCTTAAATTCCGACTGCACACCCAAGGTGGCGAGATCTCTCGAGAGATTCCAGCGGCGCATATGCTTATTTGCCCGTTTAAACGAAGGAGGACGCGAAGCCCAGATCCACTGCTGGTACCCACTCCCGACGCCGACGTCTTACGATAGTCCGATCATACGTCGTACCGATACCTATCTCCCAGGCCGCAGAGGAGGGTCTGTGGCCTCCAATTACGGAACATAGCGGGCCAGGCAGCGGGGCCCTTGGCGGACCCCTCCCTCCCTGAGCCGTCTCAAACTCCGGACGTACTCGCCTCGCTGAACCAGACTCGTTCTAGATTCACGGCAGACCGCGTCGTGATTGCTTCCCTATTTTGCCCCGCAGAGCCCGGGCGCACATCAGCTCTAGAGCCACCGTGAGCGACTGCCCGATCTCCATGGTATTATTGATATCGCATTTCCGGATAATTTAAAGTCGCCCGCCTTCAGTTCTCGCCACCTCCACCCCAGCCATGGGAAGTTCCCACTCGACGGTCTCGGACCCTCACCGCTTTGCCACCCCCATTCCTTTCGCTGGAGATGTCAACTCGATAGAGAAGTTGAACCCGCCGAAGGCGTACGACTATGTTATTGTCGGAGGAGGTGCGATATCTGTCGTGCGCGGAGGACTGTTTTCTGAAGGCTGTTTATCCCAGGAACTGCCGGTTGTGTTCTAGCGTCGCGGCTCTCGGAGGACCGCAATGTCAGCGTCCTGCTCGTTGAGGCAGGAAAGAGGTGCGTTATACTAGGCGGGAAGATAAAGCTCCGTGTCTAACGTGGAATGCGGTTTAAAGCAACAAGGGCGTTCGGAATTCCATCATCCCCCTCGCATTCCCTTTATTGATGAAGAGCGAGTATGACTGGAACTATGAGACGGTGTGAGTTTTCGCCGACTTGTCCCGGACGACGTACCACTTACACATCTCGTTTCCAGTGGAATGCCCGCTCTCGGTGGCCGTACCAGTTATTGGCCGCGTGGGCGACTGCTCGGCGGGACCAGGTGCGCACTCAGTACGAAGTTGCGTATCGTCCCTCACCCTATCGATTTCCAGCTCTATCAATGGCTCGATGTACCACCGTTGCGCGCCCGACGGTTCGTTCCCTTTATCCTGTGACTCGACCGTATCTTGACGTCAGCCGCAGACTTCACCGCCTGGGTTGGTGAGGGTGCAGAGGGGTGGGATTATGAGGCAATGAAACCGTTCGTCCATTCATCCTTACTGCCAGTTCTGCGTGTATGCTCACCCCTTTCTCTTCAGGTATTTCCGCAAAGCCGAAAAATACAGTCCTCACTCTGGCCATCCGCATCTCAACCCTGCGCTGCATGGCAAGGACGGCCCCGCCGCGACCACGCACGGTGTTGTCGCAGTAAGCATACCATTTCCTTCGCCTCTATCCGCTCGCTGATTCGAATGGGTTATTACAGCCTATCGCGAAGCAGATTCTCCAGGCGAGCGTCAACCTCGGGATCCCTCATCTGCAGTAAGCATAGTCCGTTCAATGTAGGCGTATGTGCGGTACTCATCTTTGGTAGTGACTTGAACACCGACGCTGGAACGACTGGAGTTGGAATGTTCGTCCGCAATGTCTTCCCGAACGGCAACCGTGAGTGTTTTCTCTCACCCGAGTTCGCTCGCACATCCTACTCAATTCCACGCTAGGTGTCTCCTCCGCCACTGGCTACCTCACCCGCAAGGTCCTCTCCCGTCCCAACCTCACCGTCGCAGTAGAATGCACAGTAGAGCGCGTCGTATTATCGAACGAAAAGGTCCCCCGCGCGACGGGCCTCGTCTTTTCGAAGTCGCGCGAGGGCCAACGCTTCCACGTCGCCGCCTCCCGCGAAATCATCCTCTCGGGTGGTGTCATCGGCACCCCGCAGGTCCTCCTGTTATCCGGAATCGGGCCCGCAGCAGAGCTAAAGAGACATAACATCCCGGTCGTGCGCGATCTGCCCGTGGGCGAATACCTCCAGGACGTGAGTGGCCTTCCAGTTTCTTTCATCGCATTCGATTAAAACTTTATTCATAGCACTTCTCGCCTGGTCCTGTGTTGATTCGCGCTAAACGCGGCACCTGGGACTACGTCCTGCGACCGCTCGGCGCGCTCTGGGCATCCCTCAAATGGTTCTTGTTCGGTAAAGGCCCGCTTTCGTCTCTGAGCGTCCAGGTGGCGTGCTTCGTTCGCTCTGATGACAAGACGTTCGTCCTTCCGCCCGCTTGTATGCTCAATCATTCAACACTGACCAATTTTCCCCCAGCCTTCCCATGCACGACGGCGTCGAAAAATATCCTTCTTTGGACCTCTCGTCCGGCCCCACCGCCCCCGACATCGAACTCTTCTTCGCACCGTTCTTGGCCCCTCCACTCGGTAGGGCACCTTGGCCGTTCCCTGGACTCACCGCCGTAAGCCCTGTTCGTTCACCTATGGTATCCTTGCTCAATATATCTGCGAACATTAGGGCATGCTCCTGTTGAAACCCGCAAGTTACGGCTCCGTCAAACTCGTCAGCACCAGCCCTTGGGACTATCCCCTCATCGACCCCAAGTACGTTTCCTCCTTTGGATTATCAGTCCAGTCCTCACACCATATAGCTATCTCGGCGAACCCAGCGATATGGCGCTGAGCATCAAGGGCATGCGGCTGCTTATGCGTATCGCGCACACGAAGCCTTTCGTCGACTGGCTCGACCTGCCCAAAGATACCTCCGACAAAACCTCCGTGTTCTGGCCGACGGACTGCAATCCCGACAAGGTAAGCTTCTCCTTCCATCGCCCCACGATGGATGGTCCTCGCGACTGACACGCGCACCACAGGCTACCGACGACGAAATCGAAGCATGGACGAGAATGCATGGACAATCGACGGGCCACCCGGTATGTGTCGCCCCTTCGTTGTCTTGCACACCTTCTCATCAGTGCCATAGACGTCGAGCGCGAGAATGGGCGCCTCGCCGAGCACGAGTGTCGTCGACAGCAAGCTTCGGGTGCACGGTGTGAAGGGCTTGCGGGTGTGTGATGCTAGCGCGTTCCCGACCCAGGTGTCGGGACACCCCGCAGCCGTTGTGGTGGCCGTGGCTGAGCGGGCGGCAGATCTGATCAAAGGCGTAGCGTAAAGCTTGTGATACATTAGTAAATTAAAGCGGATGGATTCATACTTTCTTTCAGCCCGTTACGACGCCGCTACGACTGCGAATCACAAAGAAAACGCATGACGTGATATGAATATATTCTGCGTGTTTTCTAGATTGAAGTCCTGAATAAAACGGACTGCGTCACAGTCCTTCGATGATGTGCTGTCGATGTGCGTCAGAGAATGAACAGTCAAGAGCAAGTCAAGAGGGTTGCGTACCTCCCACCACACATCATCGGGAAGTGAAATTGAGGGAGGCTACATTTTCGACGAATTAGTACATATCTTGGAAGTCTAAACCCATCGTACCTTATTATCCGGTCGGAATCCTGCGAATATCCCCGCGGCCTCGTCGAGAAACTCAAAATCCATCTCCAACTCCAGTGTTGGCGTGTTGCCCATGGGCAGGTTCGAGATGGCCCTGGCGAGCCGCGTGCAACCGGGCTCGTCCAGTTCGTGGCCCGTGAGGGAGATCGTGATAGCCTGGATGCGATGGGTGTGTGATATGGTGGACAGCGTCGTGAGCACCGTGGGCGGTACGGGCTGAGGAACGGAGATGCGGAGATGCGAGAGCTTCGGGAACGCTTTCAGGTCGATTTCCTGGCGAAACTCCTAAAAAGAAGGGAAAGAGGACCTGTTGAGTATATGATAAAACGATGGGCGACCGACGCACCTGGGCAACAAAAGCAAAAATTTGAATCTTCTGGATCGCGGGAGCAAACTCTCGCCATTGCACCTCCACCCCAGTACCAATTGATAGTGCATTGAGTTGTGAGAGGTCGAAGGGGCACAGTCTCTGCGTCCATCTGAATGGCCGTGATGTGTCTAGTCGCAAGGAAGAAAGCGATATGCGAGCGACGCTAGGAGGAAAGCTAGGGATTACAGCAGCGGAGTGCGGGAGATATTTGATTTCAAGGTGTTGGAGATTGAAGGAGCAGCGTTCCCACATCTTCGCGAAGTCAGTAGGCTCGATGGACCGAGCGGACAACTTCACATGGCGGAGAGTAGAGAGGCCAAGGACGTGTTGAACTCCGCGCACGTTCTGGACTCCAGGGAATCCAACGAAGATGGATACCTTTTGCAGGTTCGGGAAAGGGAAGCCACAGATCGTTTCAAGCGCCGGGGAATATTCTTTTGTGTGGCTCATATCAAGCTGGCGGATGTGCGAGACGAGGTGAGGAGATTCGCGAAGCGTCTCGCAGAATCGGCGCCACGGGAGGAGCGGGTTGAACATGTGAAATATAACCGTCGGTGCCCGGAATAGCCGGGACTGTGCCGCATGCACCCAGGAGCGCGCGACCAAGGCGCAAGCCTTGAGATCCGTTGCCGAATCAGAGAGAAACACGATACATCGGGCCAGCAGCTCTGGGATGTCCAAAGGACCGACGCGTCGAATCGGCTAATATGCTAGGTTACGAGTAGGCCGAGCTAATGGACAGGCGAGCTTACAATATATGTAGCTTCTCCAGTGCCCATTATCGCTGCGTGCTGCCAAGGTAGACCAATAGATGGGGATGGTATGATATACCTCCCACCGTTATCGGTTCTATCGCCCGATCAGTTTGGGGAAAGGGGGGTGATTGCAGTACGCCGTCCGTGTACCGGTGTAGTACGCACAGATTTCTTTTTCGTAATGTCCGTTTTTTTAGGAGTTGATAATTATCGACGTCCACGGATGGTGCTGGAGGCGTGATGGTAGTGTTTGGGTGGCAGATAGTAGAGTCACAACCCGGAAAAATCCACAAGGGGACGCGACGGTGGTGGTCCAGGTGCAAGGTGAGAGGTGACTCAACTAAGTGTGACTGGATCACCTGATGTGACTATCTGTTGGCAGTACACTGCCACTGATGCTTTTCCTGACAGACACCACGACCACTATCTCGCAACTGGATGTTGCAAGCCTCTGCGACCAATCTGCGACCCTGATCAAATTTCTAGCTCACCTCAGAGTCTTACGCATAGTACCGGGATCGAGCTGCTAAATCACTGGTACACGCGCAAAATCCTGGATGGATGTGGCACTTGCAAAGTTGCACATCCTAACGTGGAGGGAATCACGACCAAGTAAGCTAACTGGCTCCTAGAGAGAACTCCGCATCAGACGGCCTATGATCCTGGACAAACACATACTGTGAGAGTTAATTATTCGAAACGTTCAGGCACGAGGCACTGTTTTCTGCAGGCAGTACGGTGATGTTGCCTCTCGTCTGCGTGTGTCTGCGAATGGCTATCTGACATACCACAGATCAGACCCCATCAATGCTTCAGCCTTCCGTTCTCGTGTATACCCGCCGAGCATCTCACAGTGTCGCGGTTAACAGATATCATCGAATTTTTACCCGGTGAGCACCTGGTATCACTTCTCCCTGTTTCACCTCATTTTATCAGGGCACACTTTCCCCACAGTGCGATTCGTTTACACAGCACAATTCAAAGATATCTTGTATCCGCACCCATCATGCCACGGTGGGAACTTTGACCAAGAATACCTCAACCCGGGTTCCATCAGCCAGTCAGTCTGAGTCGGTCTGAGTAACGTATCCACTTTGACACAGCTCATAATCACACCCTCCTCCGAGAGCCCGCTGTCGCCGTCGACCTCCATCCTGCGCAGATGTCTTTTATCTCGAATGTTGACCAGTTATCGCTCGGGGAGGGCGTGTATAACAACATCCAAGGCAATCTGAACTATAATACTGTCTATAACACCTTCAGCTGTGGGAGAAAACGCCTTCAACCCGATGACCGCCCCGGTGAGTTTTCCTCCTTGTACAGAAGAGCCAGACTGAAATACACTCACTAGATGCCTCAGGACCCGCCACGAAACGGTCGAGAGGTGGGGACGCTCTAGATCGTGGGCTCAATGTGCGTACCAAATGGGCAACACGATTTCAAGTGACATACGTGCACTAGGTAATTCCAGCCGAGCATCTCAGACTCGTTCTAGAAATTGGGAGTGCTCCGGGCTACTTTGTTCACGCCGGAGAAGTCGCGGGTCGCGCCGTGATCGTCAAAGTCTTCAATGCAGGCCCCACCGTTCGAGAAGTATACCCATCAGACGTGCAATCTCTCATTACTGAAGGTGCATAAAAGCAACTAGAATCGACAGTGGCTCTTTCTCAGGGACTGCTGTATGTAGGCCATCACTTCACTCTTGCATTCATCTTTACCGACACATTTTTCAGGCACCCAAATGTACTGCGGCTTGAAGGAGTCTCGTCGCCGGAGTCCTTGGGCCACTTCCTCACGTATGAAAACGGTATGGTGTCGTGATTGAATTCACATCAATAACCGGACTGACTGCATCATTGACAATCTATCTCAAAAGCTCACTGGAATAGTGCGGACGGTCCGATGGCGGACGCTCTCCAGTGCGACCTAACCAGGAGTATCGCGCTGGGATTTAAAATGGTACGTACGTGCTATTTCTAAATCGAAGTCTTACTTGCTTACAACGTCGTAGGTCGCAGGACTTTCTGTAAGTCTTGTACTTGCACCCCGCTGTCTATTTCCTGATTTGCCTTCATCAAGTCGGGCATCAACTACCTCAGTGTTCAAGGCATATCTCTCGGCTCCCTGGGAATGGAGGTAATTGCATACCTTGTCTACTCTGTCGCAGTGGTCTCATTCTGGCAGAACTTCGATATTTTCCTTGATGTGAACGACCGATTTCTGATCAGCATCAATCCACCCATAGCCAGTAATGCTACTCGCGCACGGCCGCAGAATACCACTACTACGTCATGGAATATTCTCAATTCCCTGTGTCAAAAGGGAAGACTTTGTCGTCGAGGGTGTTTCTTCTCTGTTCTTAACCACTTTATCGCTACTAGGTTCTGCGGTCCGCTAATCGCATATTGCACGGTACATTTCTATCCCTTTCTTGGCATGGTCTCATTGACTCGCCATCAAGACGAGAATATCGAGCGAACTCCAGTGGCAATTGCCGGCCCTCCCCGCCGACTTCCCTTTCCCTCAAAATCATTGCTATCAGAATTAATCGAACCATCACTATCACAACGTCCGAAAGAAACAAACACTACTGGCATACCTCCTCGCCGGGAATACGTTTGGCGCACTGTACAGCGAGGACAGCAGTCTTTGCCGACCATTGCAAGTCGTATCACCCGGGATCTCAATAGGCTATCGGTCAATGCATTAACATGGTCCAACGAGCGAAGCGCGCACCGGTGTGCTGGGTACGTTCGTGAGGAAATTACACTTGCAACCACGACGCACGACAGCGCGGTGGTATTTCACGACGCCCCTAGTCCGATGGAGGTTTGCCCAATCTGTCATGAAGTCGTGGGCGAGCATGAAGTTTTTCGTTGCATCTGTGGTGACCTCAGTGCGTATGCTCCAGTAGATGGGTCCGAATGCTAACCAAAAAATGTGCCGGAGCAGATCCCGGCTCAAGAACGACAGTCAAGTGTCAGACATGTAATTCCTGGAGCCATATTGATTGCGCTCGGAAATCAAACTCGTCGGACTTCACTTGCGGAATCTGCAATCCTAGCTCTGCTAGAGAGTTTCTGCCGGATGGACGTCCCTTTGTAGACATGACACACATTGGCCGTACGTCCGCGTCTTCTTATGAATGTGGGCATTGAATAAGAACGTGCGTGTGTGTGTGTTAACAGTCTCGCTCGAGAGATCCCCAAACCTTCCGCCGTCGGCATCGCAACTGTATTTTAAGCACTGGATCCTGATGCAGCAGGCGTCGGGGAGGGAGAAAGTGAACCTTGTGCATGCAGCTAAGGAGGCGGCGAACGAGTTTACCGCTCTCAGCAAGAAGGAGAAGGAGGTACGTGCGGATTTCGATTTCTTGTCGCTTGATATTAAACGCTACATATTGCAGCTCTATGCGCGCCTGTCGCAAGCGGCAAAAGACAGCCCGTCAGTCAGATTATTTGGGACGAACACAAGATGAACAGCAGCGAAACAATGTACATCAGTGAAATTGACTTATGCCGTAGAGGCGACAGTGTGGAGGTGGGCAGTCTTGGTCTTGTTCATCTACGCGGAGTTCAGTAGTCGGTAGCGTCACGAAAAATTCCGGTCCAACAATGAGGTAGAGGTACTTAGTAGCTACTGGGAGCCTTGAATGTCGGGAAGCTATACACGTGGTGTCGACATGAGCCAAGGCAGATGGCCTGAGGGATTTATTCAACCTGCTCAGCCTTTGCTCAGCCTTGCCGGAAATAGGTCCAGAATAGACAAGTAAAGAAACCAGATGATTCTGGGCAATCTACGTGCCGCTGCAGCTGTGCGATACCAAAAAGAACCGTCAAAACGGATTACTGTCCCAAAAAGCACTATATGTTGGATATAAAAAAATCTGAACAGCCCATCCGATGCGTCTACTCTCTGCCGTTTGAATGGTCTAACTGTCGAGGCAAACGGGCAAGATTTGAGCCCGGGGCGGGTGTGCAACTGAAAAGGATCGAAAAGTGCCCAAAAACGGTAGAAAAACCGTCCGCGCCCTAAGTTCCGCAAAGAGCTGTAAACCTTGAATGCCTCCAAAATGCGCCGGGACTTGGCACTTGCGGTACTGAAGTGCACTGCATGCGCACTAGAATTGTGGTCGGTGCCCGGTGGGAGTTGAGAATTCTTTGAGAATTGAGCAACTAGTACTGATTGCTACAACAAACGAGGTACGAGTTTCGAATGTTGTAGCGTCTGTTTATAAGAGACTAAACTTTGGAGCCTGATCGGGAAGTTTGAACATTTTTGCGTGAAATCCGGCTGAATGTGGGTCCCCCACGGATTTCGTCCCTAAACCACCGTAGAGCAGAAAATGCATGTGTTTGACGGCATATTGTTGAGTCGGAGTGGAAACTGTGGAATGAGTTCAAGATATGGTAGGCAGAAGTTGGAATTCCCGCAAGATGGGTCTAATCGGCCTATTGTTCGACAACGGCGCCCCGCTTCAAGTTCCCTGAGTCTGTGCGGCGGCGCAGACGGAGTTCAACAGAAGCCATAGGGGTCAGAGTGGAGGTTTAGCCGAAGAATGCGACCCCAGAGGGTCCGATGCGATTAACATGCGACGAGAGGTAATGTAGGAGCGGATGGGCGACGAATAAGTGGAGCGAGGGGAAGAATGCGACCCCAGAGGGTCCGATGCGATTAACATGCGACGAGAGGTAATGTAGGAGCGGATGGGCGACGAATAAGTGGAGCGAGGGGAAGGAGGAGCGATAGAAGGGAAATACACCGAGACTGTAAGTAAAGAAAACATAGGGTAAGAGGTAGCGTAAGCAAAGGGTGGGTGTACGAAAAATGAATACTAGTGGCGCGTTAAGAGGACTCGATCCAAAGACCAGTGTGAGAACAAACCTAGTGACGCGTTGAGACTCGGGTTATGAGCAACGGCTCGTCTCGCATGCACTAGAAAAACCCTGCACGACTAGACAACGAGTCTCGGTACGTGCGCGTACAGGTATGTGCTCGCGGAGCGCGTAAGTACCTGGATGTTCAGACGGCAAGCGACGGCTTCGGGCCGAGAACACCGGAAGGCGGGTTTCAACGGACAGCTGTACTGGACCTGAGTCCCTGCATCAGCTGGTTGAAAACCGGCACGACAACGACGCCGACTTACTAGGCGCAGCGATCGAGGAACGGAGAATGGCGACGCGCCACTCGTTCCTCTCGGTTGGCCTAATAAGGATCCTGGCGCGGTCCAAGCAGACGATGCCGATCGCGCGCGAGCACAATAAGAGCGCGGCTCTTATTGTCTGCTTGGACCTCCAGTTGGCCACGGGCCCCCCGCGCCGACGAGGGCGGGAACAAAAGAACAGCTTGGCGACGGCACGGCTGTGTCGATTGCGGATCAACTCCACCCCCGCTCGAATGGACAGCGACGCGCGAGCCCTCCAGCGATAATGGGGCAGAGATTGACCGAAAGAATTGTGCCGGGGCAGAGGACGATTGCGCCCAGCCGATTAGACTCGAGTAAACATTCTTTTTAAACACCACTAATCGGCCTATTGTTCGACAACGGCGCCCCGCTTCAAGTTCCCTGAGTCTGTGCGGCGGCGCAGACGGAGTTCAACAGAAGCCATAGGGGTCAGAGTGGAGGTTTAGCCAAAGAATGCGACCCCAGAGGGTCCGATGCGATTAACATGCGACGAGAGGTAATGTAGGAGCGGATGGGCGACGAATAAGTGGAGCGAGGGGAAGGAGGAGCGATAGAAGGGTATTCCCTAATTTTTTTATTTTTATTTTTTTCAGATTGGAAGAGTGGATGAAGGGAAGCGCCAGCGGATCAGGGAGAGGAGTGAGGGGTTGCTGGAGAAGCAGACCGGAAACGAAAAGGGGTGGGGAACTTTTTGAATTAGAAGTTGAGGATGTGAGCGTGAGCGAAGGGTCATCGGACCTCTTTCCTCGCCGCTACCAGAGCGTCTGGTGGGCAGGTAAAAGGGTGGATGGATATTCCGGGTACGAGCTGGGCCGCCAGCTCGTCGTTCCAGCGTGAAATGGCGTCGGCCACCTTGTTGAGATCTCCCGGAACATGCAAAACACGAAGTTCGATGTCGTGCTGGAGTTGAACGTCGATCGCGGATTTGAGAATGTCGTTATACGCTGGCAGTGCCTTCAGAGAAGCAAAGATGTCGCGTGTGTTCGAGCTGTCTGTGTAAACAGTAAGACGCGAGCCCCGAGGTAGAATCGAAGCGGCGTGATGGACGGCCGCGCACACGCATAGTGCCTCGTAAAAGAAGATTTTGAGCGTGTCGGAGATGCCCGCGGGGAGCTGTGACTGGTAGCCAATGCCGAGAGCGGGGAGGTAAAACCCCATTCCGCCTTGCCCCGCGCCGTGAGTCGATGCGTCACAGTAAATTATGAGGTTTGCGTCCTCCGGATGGTAATCGACGGAGTTGATGAGTAGAATACCGTTAGCACGTTCGACGTGGTCTGCGAGCCAGATAAGATCCCGTCGGACTGCTTCGTTGATGGGGATCAAGGCATGCGAGTGTGATTTGCCCTCCATCTTTTCGTAGACGTTACAGAGGGATGGTTTCAGCAGAGGGAAGACATTGAAGACCCAGTTGGCATAACCTGCCAGGGCCTGCCAGTCGCGAAGCCGGCGTTTAGCGGCATGCTTAGATCGGCGGGCCCAACGTCTGAGTTCGGCGACGAATTCCCTCCGCGCATCGTCGGGAATTGTTACCCGCATAGTGTGCGAGTCGACGAGGAATCCAATGACTACAAGCTGTGCGCCGAAGACTTGTTTGTCCTCCGAGTGTGGTATTCCAAGCCAGTCCCAGAGGCGTAGTAGTTTAGTCTGGTTTGTGGGGAATGAGCGCTTGTACGGTTCGTAGTAGAGCATGTCCGATGCGAGCTGTGCAGAGAAGAAATCATCCATGTATGCGAAGAGGTGTGGGATGAGATAGATGACCATCGCGATCCAAAGGACGAGCCCGGCAAACGTGGTCCAAATGGGAGGCGATGCGGAGCAGCCAAACGTAGCTGCGCGATCGACGTGGAACAGGCCCGATATGAAGTAAACCTGCCACGGCTGCCACATGATGCTCATCGGGAGCACCTTAAAGGCGCCTTTTACGTCGGATTTGAATATGACAAGATCGGCGTCCGGGCCGTGCTCACGTCGCAGTGCACGGAGGTGGTCAGAGAGCTCGCGAATACCGTCGAAATGCGTGGCGTTCGTGCTGAGGCGGGAAATGGTGGAATTGCGGGAGAAGTCTCCTGCAGTAAAATCGGTGACGAGACGCAATTTGTCAGACTGGGCCTTCGGAACGCCGTGGATGGGAATGGCGTGCATTCCAGGAAGTAAGGCGGGAAATCCGCTGGAGAAGCGACCAGCGGCAATTTCCTCGTCGCGAGTACTTTCAAGGAAGAGCTGCTCTTGCTCGGAGCGAACAGGTTTAGAGCCGTTATGTGTGATGGGATGAGTCGGGTTGGGCTCGGACCAAGGCCAGAAACCCTCGCGGAGGCCTTTACAGAAGGACGAGACGAGAGCAGGGTTCGGATGCGACTCCAGGAGCTTGGCAAGACGATCCACGGCGATGGGCGTAGGCGTAAGAAAAAGCTGCGGGTTATTTTGAACCGTGTGAACGAGATCACGGTTGGCGAATGCCTCGATCGGTACCCCGGGAAGCGGGGGATCGAGTTCTGTAGCCAGAGCGGTAGGACTAATTCGCCTCCTACCCGCGGACCAGACGAAAGAGCGGAGATAGCGGGGGCGTATCGGGAGCCCATGCCTCGAAGGTGAGTTTTCGAGAGGAAGTGCCAGCCCGGAGATGGGGTTCAATGCAGGCGGGACCACGTCCAATGCGGCGGCGTCCGCCACAGCAATGGGGCCACAGCCTGTGACATTGGGAACGTTGTTGGCCGGTACAGCCGTCGGTGGCGCGACGCGCGTAATATCGAGGGAGCGCAGGAACGTGGGGAAATCAAGAGACGTGCAAAAGGGGTCGAAAATTGGCGCCGCAACCGCAGCGGAGCGGGACTTTTTGACGGGGCGCAGATTTGCGTGGTCTTCTGCCCAGGAGCGCTTACAGGATGCAGGGGTAGGTGCGTAAGCGGTCGTCGCACGCGGGGAGTGGAGAGAAGGAGGAGCGAGGAGGTGAGGCAACCGTTCAGCTACGAAGTCGAACATGCTGAAGGCTTGTTTTTTGAGCGAAGCGATGGGAGATGGCTTGGTTGAGCAAGTGTCGACGTTGATTGTACGAAAAATGAATACTAGTGGCGCGTTAAGAGGACTCGATCCAAAGACCAGTGTGAGAACAAACCTAGTGACGCGTTGAGACTCGGGTTATGAGCAACGGCTCGTCTCGCATGCACTAGAAAAACCCTGCACGACTAGACAACGAGTCTCGGTACGTGCGCGTACAGGTATGTGCTCGCGGAGCGCGTAAGTACCTGGATGTTCAGACGGCAAGCGACGGCTTCGGGCCGAGAACACCGGAAGGCGGGTTTCAACGGACAGCTGTACTGGACCTGAGTCCCTGCATCAGCTGGTTGAAAACCGGCACGACAACGACGCCGACTTACTAGGCGCAGCGATCGAGGAACGGAGAATGGCGACGCGCCACTCGTTCCTCTCGGTTGGCCTAATAAGGATCCTGGCGCGGTCCAAGCAGACGATGCCGATCGCGCGCGAGCACAATAAGAGCGCGGCTCTTATTGTCTGCTTGGACCTCCAGTTGGCCACGGGCCCCCCGCGCCGACGAGGGCGGGAACAAAAGAACAGCTTGGCGACGGCACGGCTGTGTCGATTGCGGATCAACTCCACCCCCGCTCGAATGGACAGCGACGCGCGAGCCCTCCAGCGATAATGGGGCAGAGATTGACCGAAAGAATTGTGCCGGGGCAGAGGACGATTGCGCCCAGCCGATTAGACTCGAGTAAACATTCTTTTTAAACACCATGAATCTCTGGATATCTTGCAAAACAACTTCGCCGCCACCCTCATACTTTGAATCGCGACGGAAATGACCCATTTCTCAACTCTGAATAATTTAGGGACGAGTTTGGTGTACATAAAAAATCCCACCAAAAATTCACGCGTTGCCGATCAGGCCCTTCTGAATGCACTGCCACTGATGATCTTCCCTCACCCGCAAACGTCGACTTTGGTTTACCGACCATTGTACTGGGTCGCCAAAAGGGGAAAAACGCGAAAAAAAAGAGAAAAAGAAGGAAAAAGAGAGAGATTCAAGGAGTACCATGGACCGTGGCCTGGAGCTTGACTAGGCGAGTAAAGCATCACTCAAAACCTCCTCAGAGCCTCCGGACATCAATTTGACTTTGGTTTGAACCAAGAAGATGTCAGAAAGAAAAAGCCACGGGAGGAAGTAGAGCATGAGGAATCCGAAATCAAGTGCACAGAAGTGTATTCACATTGGCGAAATTTAAGAAAACCGCGGCCGAGGGACCACGGCTCGGAAATGTGTTTTTGTGACAATCCAGAGGGATGCGAGACAAGATTGGTAGCACAACTCAGAGTGAGAGCAAAAACAAGATTTGCATGGATTCAAGCAGCCGGTAATGACCAAAAACAAATGTAGCACACAATTTGTGAGGAGATGGTTGTGAAGGAGCAGGAAACAAAGTGAGAGCCCTTGTGAACGGGATAAGGTGAGATTGCACACACCATGTAACAGCCCCACGGTGCCTTTCGAGGTCCTGTGAGCATGCTGGATAATTTCCATCATCGATCAAGGCTGGTATAGCTGCTACAGACCATGTGTTTAGTGACGGGGAGGTACCGGAAGGAAGAGGACAAAGGCCTGAGTAGTGCACAAAAAGCGTGTTTTCTCCTGTTTCGAGTACGGAACAAGGGGCCTGTAGACTCCAGAAATGTGCCTGAATATTTCCAGGTCCATAGAGTAGCCGTGTGGCCATTAACGCCGCGACAAATGAGGCGGGACATGTTAAGTGTGACGTTACAGTCACATCATCACGCATAACATTTGGCGGACGAACGACTTTGATATTCAGAACTTTTGATAATTACAATTTTTTGGCTACCATATGAAGCAACTACATTGAATTTGTGTACCTAAATATTTTGGCTATCTAACATGGCGAGCGAAGGGAGCACTGAGTGCCGCCGTTATGTGCCATCAGTGGCTGTGGCACATAACGACGTTATGTGGCCCAGCTGATCCGTCGGTAAACCTCGACTTTGACCTCCATCTCTCTCGTGACTTGAGCAAGACTTGAGAACTGGTAGATTGAACCTCCCGAAACTCTCGCCTTCGCAAATGCATACCTTGCTTCAGTAATGGGTTCAATATGCCCCTTATCGCACACGGCATGAGGCGATAACGAAGACTTCTAGGACGAAGCAAGGACGAAGCAAACTTGGCAGAATGCATTGAAAACGTAACTCGGACGGACAGGTGTGAGTAATCCCGACTCGCGCGGCTTTCAGGCTATATAAGGGCTCGCGGCAAGGTACGAAACAGCTCACTATGGATCCTTCTTCACCGGAGTATGATATCATCTTCGCTGGAGGTACGGGCGCGCGCCCTCATTTCATTGAATCATGGCTTCTCCTGAGATTTCTTTCGTTTTCAGGTGGTACAACCGCCTGCGTCACAGCAGGTCGTTTAGCTGCTGCCGATAACAGCCTTCGCATCTTGGTACGTACAGCTCATATCTCACATATTCATGAGACTCATTACCCTCAAGCTTGTCGAAAATGGTCCTTCGACCAGGGAGAACCCCACTCACGTTCAGCCCGGGCGCTTCTTGGACATCGTGATGAAACCGGAAGCCCAAGTCTTCACATTCCATGAAGCCAATCCTGGCGTCAGCCTCGGGGGACGAGTTCCGCGTGCTTCCAATGCTAATTGCCTTGGCGGTGGAAGCAGTATCAATGGTATGGATAATTTTTGCGACGATTCAGTGCGGCAACAATCCTGGTCTGTCCAGGAATGATGTACAATCGTGCCGCGGCGTCGGACTACGACGACTGGATGCGGATGGGAAATCCTGGGTGGGGAGCGGCGGATTTGGTACCTTTGGCAAAAAAGGTAAGCTCGCCACCCTTTTTCCACCAGTGCTTGCATTCCGCTGTGTTTTAGCTTGAAACGTATCAGCTGGGGGTCGTCAACTCAACGCATGGATCGTCTGGGCCCGTCAAAGTCTCCCATGGCGGTTACGTGACGGATGTGGGGAATGACTTTCTCCTGGCTGCGTCGCGATTTGCACGGGGACGCGGCTTCTCTGACGATCTGAATGATTTTTCGACCTGCAACGTGTATGGGGTATGTATCTATTTGTAATGGAACTCGCTTGTTTTCCAGCTTACAATTTATTCCAGAGGATGCCTAAGCAAGCCCCTTTGCCCATTTGTGATAGGTGAGCTAACGCGACGTCAAGGTTCATCGATGCGGAGACTGGGCGTCGATCCGACACCGCCCATTGTTACATCTATAATCAGACACATAACACAAACCTTCACATCCTGTGCAATTCTAGAGTCAACCGCGTCCTTTTTGAGGACGGAAACCGTGCTGTGGGGATCGAATATCAGACGGGCGGAAAAAATACCCCGATGCTATCTGCTTACGCCGCGCGACTCGTCGTGATCTCCGCTGGTGCTTATTGCTCGGCGGCAATTTTGGAACGGTGCGCAGTCGCGACTATATCCCGGGAGGTCCATCTTATGTGCTACAGATCGGGGATAGGCGCTAAAGCACTTCTGGAGAAGCACGACATTGCGATGGTTACTGATCTTCCTGGAGTCGGACAAAATTGCAATGGTAAGCACGACTACAGCCAGAAAAATCGGGTGTTTATTCTAGGGTGTAGATCATTATGCTGTGACGCCGCCTTACTTAGCGCCCGAATCCGTCGTGACGCTAGCAAATCTTGGTCGCGATGAGGATGGAGGTGCGTCGATCGAATCCGTCTCATTTCGAAAATAATCACCGCCGCCCAGGATTCGAGACCCAGTGGAAGAGTTACGGAAAGGGTCTACTTGCTACCAGGTTCGTGCCGCTTCCCCCCCGGCCCCCCCTGGAATGAGTCTTACTGTCTCATTCAAACAGCGGATTGGACTCTGTTATCAAACTACGGCCCAAAGAGCAGGACCTGGAACAACTAACTCCAGAATTCACGACACGCTGGGAGTCATTCTTTGCCAATGCCTCTGACAAAGCCCCGGTGGTCGTTTACACATCTGCTGGGTAAAAACTGCCGGCTCGCCTGTTTCTTGTATTTACCGGAAGCCCCAGGGATTGGAGCAAGCGCCCCGCGATAGCATCCCGCTCCATCTATGGAGTAGGATATTTCATGGTGAGAAAACTGGCATCGGAAAACTCTGAGCTTATAATACCGCTCAAGACTTATCCCATGTCCACCGGATACGTTCACATCCGGTCGGCGAATCCATTTGCACCACTTCAGATAGAAGCTGCCCTGCTGGAGAGGTGGGTTGCTTTTCAGCTCACCTCACGCGATCATTCTTTACGTGTTCGATAGCCATGAAGATCTCTTGGTTATGCGCTGGGCATATAAGTGGTCGCGGGAGCTTGTCCGTAGAATGCCCTGTTTCCGGGGGGAATATGCCAGCGGACACCCCCAATTTCCCGACGGCAGTCAGGCGAAGTGCGCAGAGGCCGACGGCCCAGTGGAATCGTCGGCACCGGAGATTCAGTGCGTCGGCTTCAATATTGCGCCTTTCAGTTCCTGACTTGAAGCCCGATGCCACAGATATTCAGATGCAGACAATGAGGCAATCGACGCGTTTCACCTTACGACTGGTTTGCATCCCCCTTCCTTTGCTGGTATCCATTGAGCTGATGGCAATCTTACCCCAGCGGGATTGGGATGGCACAGCGTAAATTTTGTTCACCTTCACTCAACAGTGGACTGAATTATGTTTTAGCTCGGGACGTGCGCAATGAAACCGCGACACGAATCCGGGGTCGTAGATCCACGGTTAAATGTGTACGGCGTCAAGAACCTGAAAGTCGTTGACTTGAGCATCGCACCGCTCAACGTCGGTGCAAACCCGCACCACACGGCATTGTTGATTGGTGAAAAGGCTGCCATCATCATCGCGGAGGAGTTGGGATTACCGGATGTTTAGAATGTCCTTATCACCTGTGAAGTAAAACTCAGTTATTTTAGAAGAGTTCTCAAACAGTTTTGCGGATGGCATTGAAACATGCAGGCAGCCAGTTGAAACTTTGCCCCGATTTCCGCCTCCTTTGTGGTTTACCTCCTGGACCAAGTGGCCGGGGATGCAACGCGTATATGACAATACGACTGAGAGTTCTCGGCGACAAAACGATACCCCTGCGCACTAAACCAATAGCGGGCCACGGTTTCAAAAAAGATCGTCCGTGAAGAGTTCACAGCATCCGGCGACGGAGCTCCAGGATGGATGGCTACGGAACCGAAATCCGTATCGCACTAAGCAATGTTTCGGCGAGTTGCGGTAACCCAGTAAGTTCTTCTTTGCTGCTGCCCCCCCGCATCGACTTGCGTCGACAGCAGTGCGATCTGATACGGCAAGGCGCGCAACTTCTGGGTGGCATTATATATGACAGGGCAATTCATCGAAATTGAGACCCCCCACCTCAGACCCCGCCGACGCCATCGGGAGTTTTAATGGCGCATGGTAAGAATTGAGGCGTATCATAGGTATTTTTGACCAGCCCACAATTGAAAAAATTACAGGTCTGGAAGCCCCGCCCTGTCCGGAACCCCCCGTAAACCCCAGCGATTGTTGTCTTACAAGTTACGGGACCGAAAATACTGACGTTACAGAATGTAGGCGTGGCTTCAGAGGGAACTTGAAACGAACCGATAACCAACCGGGAGCGCATAAATCGCCGACGGATGCGCCACCCTCGAGAATTGTCGCGTTCTTGTCTGAGTTAAACTTCCCCATCCCTATATAAGCCAGGATTAATATTCTTGCGTGGGCCCACCATCAAGTCTCCCCACTTTGATAGTAACTCCCCGGTGAGCACCTCCTACCAGATGGTGTCCGACGACAGTATAGTGACCCTCGGATAGAATCTATCCAATGACTATTAACACGCTACCCCGATTCTTGGAACTTCCCGATATACACGACAGATGGCCCTTCCCAGTGGCCCACAACCGATGGGAGGCCACTACTTCCTTGGAGAGCATCGCATGGATAGAGTCTCTGGGTATTTTGTCCGCAAGACGACTGGAGCAGTTCAAAGCAGCCAACTTCGGCGGATTGGCGTCTATAACATACTCGAGTTTCACCGAACCGCTGCATTACCGGGTCGCATGCGATTTTGTTAACCTGCTTTTCGTCTTCGATGATGTTACGGACGAGTTGACTACGGATGAGGTTCAATGCCTCGCAGAGCTCTCATTGGATGCTTTACGGTCGGGGTCCAGCACCACCTGCTTATTCCTCACTCTAACATCGGTTTTAGAAATCCGGATAAGCCACGGCCAGCTGGGGAACATCGCGTTGGCGAGCTGCATAGAAGGTCCGTAGAATATCCCACACCTATTCAGATTCAGACCGACCTAAAATTGGCGGTTGCCAGCTTCTCAAAACGCCTCCACTTTGTGGCCAACGCAGAAGTACTTGGGAAATTTATTCGCCACTACGATGCATACCTCGGAGCAGTCGTCGACGAGGCCAACGATCGCGATCACAGACAGATTCGAAGCTCTCTCGAGGCATACCTGGCGTTGCGGCGCGAAACTGGGGCCGTGACATGCTGCTTCGATCTGCTTCTCCTTCAGAATAAAATCCCGGCCGGTCTTCTGAAGGACTCCAGCTTGAAACATTTAGAGACACTCGGGTTGGATCTTATCTGTATAGGAAATGTGCGGGTGACGCTATAATCCTGAGCAACGTTGTGTATTGATTGGTCCACACAGGACATCCTCTCATTCAATGCCGAGTATGCACGGGGTGATACACACAACGCTGTCATTGTCGTGATGCACGAGCGGGGGCTTTCGATCCAGGACGCAATGGATTTCGTCGGCGAGTGGTACCGGGAACACCTGGAGGAGTTTTGCAAAATCATGCGAGATCTCCCCCCGTGCCGCTCGGTCGTCGTGCGCGACAGACTTAGAATGTACGTTGCCGGGATCGTGAACTGGGTGACTGGAAATTACGAGTGGAGTTTGCGAAGTGGGCGCTATTTCCCTGCCGGCCAAGACCCCGTGGAGGGGGGTTGGATCGTACCACTGTTGGGCGAAGAGTTGACCGACTAGTGCCCTAGGTACTACTAGTAGTACTAGTAGTACTAGTAGTACTATTAGTAGTTGGCTACTAGCGCCTTGAAGTAGCGCTAGAGAAGACGGAATCGCTCCCCGAGGCGGGTTGCGCAGTATTACATAGCCTTCAAAGTATGTTTTCAGACGTCTCCTCGATCCCCTTTGAATTTTTACCACCTTGCACTGGTTGAACATTTCAAATAATTCGCTGAAAAAATTGGTGAATTTTGGTTTGCATAACACAGAAGTTTTTCGCCAAAAAAGTCGGTGAAAAACTTGAAACTTCTTTGTGACTTGTTTGAACTTCATGCAGAATTCAACACTTTTTCAAAAGTAAATCGCCACGTTTGGAAAGTTCACCACAAAGTTTCAAGTTTTTGGCTTGCTTTTTGCTGAAAAAGTGCTGTGTTATTCAAAACAAAATTCATCAATTCTTTCGGCCAATTATTCGAAATGTTCAACCAGTGTTGGCTAGCAAATCGAGGTTGAATGTTGACGGAAATGTTGAACACGGAAGTTGCCGAACATTGTCCTTGCTTGGCTGCATTGTGCTTGTCCCTATTTATTTCCCAGCCTTCCCCGCACATCTCGATGAGTCTCGAATAACTTCTTCGCTTCTCATCTTCTCGCCCTTTGGCGCCTTTGCGGACCTTCTCTTTGAATCCTAACGTCCGGTGAAACCAGCGCCCGCTCTGGCACCTCGCCCTCATCCGGCACGCGCAACGGCGACGTCGACGAGCTGAGCGAGGATCTGCACTCTTTGCCGTCGCCGACGTCGTATGAGGAAGATGACGAATAGGTACGACGGTGGGGAGGGCGACGGGCAAAGCGGGGAGGAGACGATTTACGGGACGCACGGAAAGCTTACAACACCATTATGTATGACGGTGTTTATTGGACAAAAATACGATGCACATCAACTTTCATCCATTTTCATCCAAATTGTCGATGAAAGTGGATGCATATGGATGCAGATGGATGTGAATCGATGCAAATGGATGATTTCGAGTGAAATTCAATGCATAACGTAGTGAAATTCAATGCAAGTTCGACACACGCAAAGCCCAGTCATCTGCATTGCATTTCACCAATGGCCGAGGTATATCAAGCCAGGATGAAAAGCGATGCATTTCCCTGAGTTGCATCCAATTTCACCGGACACTTTGATGCCGATCAATGCAACCTGATGCAGTTTTCCGCAACTGCATTCAAATGCATTGATCTGATTTAAATTTGGCGCAATAACAGTCCATATCAGGGCACTGATATGATTTCCCCTGCCTATTCAGTTCTTCATAACCTCCTTGTCCAGCAACCTCATTCCTGGCTCAGCTCTTTGTAACCCCGCGCCGGGAAACCTCCTCCACATCGATTCTTACCCCCAGCCAAGATATAGCGCTCACCGTTAGCAGTCGCCGGTGTCAGCTGGCCAGTTGACTGTTGGGGCAACCTTCTGTGGTTATCACTACCCTCGTGTGCTGGCACCACGAAGTAGGTGCTTCGCAGCCGGCACGAGCTGGGAGGGGCTGGACATGGCGGAAGGAATGACAAGAAAGGACAAGTCGAGAAAAGATGGCGACTCACCTGATCTCCTATGCAGGAACAGCCACAAGGACTGAATAAGAAAATAGGGATTGTGGCCCAAAAGAAGTGCATTGCATTGATCGCCGCCTTTGCATCAAAGAAGTGAGTTCCACCGATCAATGCAAATCAATGCAGAGCCATGTATGTGCAGTTGTTAGTACACCGAGCCAGAACGATGCAATGCAATGCAAATCATTGATGCAATGCAAATAAACAGGTCCTGCACCCAATTGCACTGAAAATCATCAAATTTCACCCATATGCATCCATATGCATCCAATTTCATCCACAATTTGGATGAAAATGGATGAAAACGTCCTTCATCGTATTTTTGTCCGATAAACACCGTCATACCATTAGCACACCACCACGAGGAGGATGAAGTGGAAAGGGAAGGGTACGACACACTCGACGCACGCCCATGGTACAAACCCTCGATCCCCGTCCTCCTTGCGCTCGCACCGCCGATCGGCAACTGGCTCACCGGCGGCGACCACCTCAGGCTCAAAGACCTCCTGCTACTCCTGCTGCTTGTGTTTTATCTGATCAGCTGGTTGAAGGTGCGTTACTCGCTTCTTTGTTTCCTTTGTGTGCGTGGATTTAATATAATTTGGTGCAGTCCCGTGGCGCCTCTACCACGCGCACAGGCCGAGCTGCGCCGCCTCGAGCTGGCGCTGCTCCTGCTGTGCCTCTTGACGCCTGTCCTTCGTGTCATCTTGCTGCGCTCGCTCGCATCTTTCGGCTCCTCCCCCTTGTCCCCCAACCCCTCCAGCTCCGCCTCCACTTCCCCCAATTCGTCCTCTAAAGCTGGCGGAGGCAGCGGAGGCAGCGGAGGCGAACCAATATCCTGGTTCTCCACCTCCCTCTTCTTCCTCCTCACCGCGCTCCGGCCCCTGCGCGACCTCACGTCGCGGCTCTCCTCGCGTAACAGTACCCTTCATACTTTTGTGCACATTCTCCCCTTTCCCTCTCATTCGTCCTCTATCCACGCCTGCTCTGGGCTAAAAGCGGTGGAAGACAAAACCGCGCGCCTCGAAGCAACCGTCGCTCGTCTCGCACAGCGCGAAGACGCGCTGTATGACTACGTCAAGGACGCGCTCGCGCCGCTCGAGAAGGGGGTAAGGCGTGTCGAGAGGCGTGTCGATAAATTAGGATCGGCGAAGAAGAACGGGGAGCTGGCGTTGCTCACTGGGGGGACGGGCGCGGGTGCGAGTGCAGGATCAAGCGGGACGAAGAGCAATGGAACGATATTCATCCACGCGCCGGCGAAGCAGAGGCTGAACCCGCAGTCGCTTATCGCGTCGTGGTTTGGGTCGGTTGCTCCTTCTGCCTCTACTTCCGTTTCTACGTATGCGTTACCTCCTTCGTCGCCGACCGTGGCTGGCAAACGCCGCGCACTCGATCCGATGGAACTCGGATGCCTGGAAGAAACAACGAGACTCAGACAGGATGACTCGGAGACATCAAATTCTCTTCCGAACGGATGATTGGCCGACGTTTCGTGGATTTAGACCGCTTGTCAAGTGTCACATTTTCACACAGCGTCTCTCTCGCCCGGCATGCACGTATGAAGACCAAATCATCCGTCTAATGAAGGACCCAGATATTTTGTTGCATCAGCGCATAGCGAGCCTTTTCGAGAGCTGCTCAACAGGTATTCCGTCCGCAGATGCAGCTGAACGTCGCCGGATTACTTGCTATAAAGCTCTTTGGGCTATTGCATATCTCTGTTCTACATGGCGCTCACAAGGCTCCGGTGTTGCGGTCGACTTTTACCGCAACTACGACTGGGGAGCGGGTTGCACACCAAGGAAGGATCTGGACAAACACTATGTTCCGTCCATGCTGGCACTTATGCGGTGGAGCACTTTCGGTGCGCTACGCCCCCAGCTACTGGACCTACAGAAATCTCTCGAAATCTTTTTGACAGAAGTTAGCCCGGGAAGTACTCTTAATTTGGAGCAAATCGCATCGACTGTCAACTAGAGGTTCCTTCGACTGCCTGAGTTGGCTTGTAGCCTTGTACGATTAATTCCGCTCGACGTCACACAGGCTTGAATCGCTATTTACATAGACCATTGTGGTAGGATCAACCGAACTGCGCTGCGAGTATACTGCGAGCAATCATCACACATGGTTCGATGTCGCGAGATCCCCGATGCACATAAATACTTGACCCCGACTCGCGTCGGAGGATCCAACCAGTCCGACCACCTTCGCTTTCCATGCCAGTATTTATCCGGGGTCAATCTCGTCCTCGTTCTCGTTCTCATTGTTTCTCAAGGAACTCGCCGCTGAATATGAAGAAGGGCTCAAGATCTCATACACCGAGAGCATCAGATATGCATTGCGCGACTTCGAACTCCAGGCCCGTGTCACCTTCGCTCAAACAGTGAAGGTATGACACGTTCAATGAGGCTGCTGTCCCCCCACTCACCGCCTGATCATAATACAGTGGTTTTATGCAGATGAAGAGCGGAGCAAGGCGTACAACGATGTTCCCAGAACCGCTATCATGGAGGTAACTCTGCTGCCTCCCTCTCCACGGCGTGCTCATATATTTCCAGAAATTTCAAGTCATTTTCGACGGACTGCAGAATGTAAGCCCCGTAATCTTCGAGAGCAGGTTATCAAAGTCCATCGGAGACGGGTGTGATGTGGGTAACGAATGGCAGTATGGGCCAGGCGGCATATGCATAGGTTGAACCCAAATTGTGAGACTGCGATCAGCGACGTAGCAGTTATGACACCAATGGTTGCATTCTTTCGAGCTGGTGCTTTTTTGATAAGGGATACAGGAAGCGAACTTTCACGAGGAGAAAATGTGGAGTACAACCCACTATTGCAGTATTTATACACGGTCAGGGAAATGCAATCCCAGTAAAACTGTCTGCACCCTACGGCCGGGGAAAGAATTTGAAAGAGATGTGCAGAAAGTCTAAGAAATAATGGTTCAATCAATCCCCCTACCCGACATCAAGAGCACCGCTGATATCACGACCACCTTGAGAAGTTGTTTTTGTATGGCCCTTGGCGTCAGCTGGAGGATCGTACCGCCAGCTCCCTGCGATATACGCGCCAGCGCTCGCGAATCCGAACTGTTTATTGCGAAAAGCTGGGAAGAACGTCAGTCTCGGAACTTAATAATGTATGGCCCGCAAAACGCACCTCGATACACCCGCCATTGGGCCGCCAACTATATTTTTCGTTGTCTATTATCATGGTGCGGCACCTGCAGAGGGTCATAAAACAAAATCAGGATTATGCAGGCTGCAGAAGGACGCACGCTTTGTTGGAGGATAGATACAACCACTGCGAGGTGCGCATCATACGACCCAGGTCCTCGATGGCGATTATCGGCCGCGGCCCCCAGCTAACCTGCCCCACACGCCGTGAATTCGCGTCCTCCACCACTGTCCACCCCGGGGCCATCGAGTCCGAGTCGTCCGTGATGATGTGAAAGCAGATATTGTTATCAGAGCCGATGAGGATTGAGTTCAAGATTGAGTCGCCGAAAGAGATGAACGTGAATGTGAGGAACGAGTCAGCTGGTGAGAAGGTGTGGTTGACGGCGGTGTGGTATGGGAGGGCGCCGTGGATGGACGGCTGCGTGCCCCAGTCCGGGAACGTGGGTGCCGGAGACCAGCCTTGCACGAAAGGATTCATATTTGTGTTCGTTGAGAACACTTGGTGGCGGGGGCGAAGAAGGTTGAGCTTGAGCAAGACCGCCCGGACCCGCGCGCCTTTTAATAATTTGGCCCTGCGCACCCGGACATCCCATGAAACTTCCACACAAGGCGCTGGGCGATGACAGAGGGAGGGCGGGAAAAGAAAGACGCGGGGCGTGTTGCAGCCCGACGGGAGCGGGCGGGTTACGGTTCTGGCAAGAAGTTCTCTACGTCGCCGAACTGAGCGATGCTGTGTCAATATGCGCACAAAGGTCGAAGCCCAAAAACGACAACATTTACTTTCACCAGCAGCCAGAGTTGAGCCACTTGACCGTCCTAACAAAGGCTGGAAGAGACCAAGATCTGGGATTATCGCGATACGCTGACCCTCGCGGACAATAGGACATTGCCTCGCACCGAAATGATCCTGAAGATCTTCTTGACAGACGGATATCCTTAATAATATGTTGCAGGTGGAGGATGGATGACTGATGCACTGTAGAGGGTTAAATGCAAAGACAATCAGCAGCGTTTGGTGTATAAGCAGCAAGGATATCTGTGATCATTCGCGGATGCAATTGGCTGACTGTTGAGGCTTCATTGGAGCGCGTTTGCAAGCAGCGGTGTAAATGTGAGTGACTGTGTTTGAGCGGAACTTTTCCACTCATCGCTTCTTGGAACAGAACACGAGTTTTCCGCCAGTTGAAAAAAAATGTAAGTCGTCGTACAGGGATGCGATACACGGTACTTGGCTTCCGGAGAACTGCATACATCGATAGCGGAAAATCCGCGAATCCAACTTAACCACCCTCCTAAAACACGAACAGTAAGTTCCAATTGAAAGTCTGACAAGGCAATCTATACTGACCTGGAATATATGTCCCTGGATCACAGGCACGTCTCCATCGTCGTCCTCGTCCATGTTCAGCTGAACGATAGACGTCAAACAGGAAACGCAGATCAGAAAGAACGCACATACCCCTTCGGCGGTCTCTTGGTCTCGGACACTCTGTCCATTGAAGGTAAACTTTAACGTTTCTGTCGAGGAGGATCACGGTAAGAAAAGATTCACAAAGAGACCGAAATCAGACTCACTTCGGTCTAGGTTGAATTTTTCCTGAACAAACCGATCAAATTATCGAACACGATAGTGTCAGGCGCAACTTGAGACTCACGCAAAACGTCTCCAAAACCTTCCCGAGCGGCTTGTTTTTCTTGTGCAGAAAAGTCAGTTCTGTCGGACCGTTCACCGTCAATTACGATGACAAGTGGCCGGATCACATACGATTGCCATTGAACTCAACTATCATCTGCACTTTGGAGATGTTGGGCTTCACATCCTCTGAAGCAGTCATGGAAGTTTGTGGAAGGCCGCGTCGCGTGACACGGCGTGACTCCGCGATCAGTAACGAGCAACAACGCCAAATAAGACGTGACACGTTTGCTTCCAAGAATCCAAACTCCGACCTTCAAAACACTGCGACAGCCCTGTGGCTCTTGCCCCAAACTCGCCGGCTTTCGAATGAACTATTTGGCCAATTGCGGGACTTCAAGGCGCCGAATCCACCCTTGGAACCAAGTAAAACCACCCCGGACAAGTGACACTTGGACGCCGTCTTGGAGGATTTAGGATGAGCTGTTCGACGATTTGAAAAGGTATACCCTCAATACATCCCCCTTTTCCGGTTGAATTGCTGAGACTTGGAAGCAGTAAACTCGGGTAATATCCACATCTGAGGTACGTAGTCTTTGCTCTAGCCAGACTGATGCTTATGATTCATAGGCACATTTCCTCCTCAGGACACTTCGGAAACGTTCCGTCCGTACGAAATCAATTTCTCTGCTGCATGCTGCAAGATTTGCACACTTGCTTCCGCCTCGACATCGGCAGTCCTCCTTTGTCTTCAATCTCTCTGTCAAGAATCTGGGAATTCTGAAGCTCGTAACTGGCAAACCTCCGCTGTTTTTTTCGGCCGACAGGCCGCAAATTTTCTCTCTTTTCCTTTTTTTCTGCCGGTCTGTCCTCAAGATTGACGCAGCCAAAACTGCTCATACTCGACGACGCCCCTATTGAGCTACGCCTGACTTACATATCTCGTATCCAACTGCCGATATCTTGAGTAATCCCGCGCCTCCCAAGTTTCTTCCGTTCGGCCTCTTCAAAAATAGAAGCGCCCCAGTCTCACACCGTGCCGCACGCTTCTGCATTCACTGGTCCGCCACCACCCTGTCTGCCAGGACGCCCATCGCGTCCCTTTCGTCATCCATTGGCTCGCCACGCGCCATCTCCCTCTGCACTGCGCCCCGATTTCACCGCGCCAGCGGACATCTCGTGCACCATCGATGTACGCTCCTCCAGCTTGCACAAAACGAAGACGACGCAATTCGTGCGCAGATCGAAGGACGTGTGGACGCACACCGGATCTCTGTCACATTCGATCATGTGTAGCTGAATCTCGGTGTCGAGGGGTAAAGTACCGGAAAACGAGGATGATGCAAAGACCCTTCACCACGCCATCGACGAATCCCTCTCGCTACCGCGCCCGTTGCACGGGCCTTCCCACCCTTCACCGACGCCCCTTATCCTCTCAAAACGTCCTTGACACGCGCACGCACAGAAGCCGCCCCTCATCCCCTGTAACTGGTCCGCCATCCTCATCACCAGCAGGAGAGCGGCGCGCCTCTGTACCCTTTATCCACGCCCTATACCTCTCACAAATGCTCGCGCCCGCACGCACGGGCACAAGCCGCTTCTCCTCCCCCACAGCCAGAAAATCGCCGGGATCAGCGAGTGGCGCACCTCCCGCCAACATCCGCGCGCGCTGGCCCATAGTCGAACGGCACCGTGTCCTCGCCCTCGCTTTGAATGACACCTTCCACCGACGGGCTCCCTTTCACCTTTTTTTCCCTCACGACCGTTGGGCATTCGCACAAGCCGCGTCTCGTACTCCGCAGCCGGTTCTCCACCCTACATACCGACGGGAGGAAGCCGTAGGGCGCCTCCCCTTGAAGAACGTGCGCCCGCGCCGGCCCCATAGTCGCCGCACAGCACGGCGTCACCCGTCTGCGTCCCCCGTCTTACCGTCGACCCCACCCGGGCGCCGCATCCACGCCGATTTCCTCGTTCTCGGCCTCCATCGCAAGCGCGACCCGGAGCACCGGCGGGCGCATGAGATGGCGCACCGGCGAGAATGCGTGTCCGCCCACCGACGGTAGTCTTGGCCGAACGCGTCGAATACCGCCATCCCCCCACCCTCGCCATACATCGCATCCACATCAAGCTCCTTGCCCTCGCCACCCTTGCCCTCCGTTTCTCGCCCGCCCGCATACCCTCCCTCCCCCGCCGTCACCGAGCTCCTGCCGCCCGCAGGTATGCGCAGATGGTCACACCAATCCGTGTGCGTCGCACGCACAATACGCCCGGCCACTTGAGCCACCACGAGCGTCAGGTCGGTGGGGTGCATTGCATCCTCCCCAGCCTCGCCCACGCCCTCGCCATTCATGCATCGCATCCCCACCGAGCTTCCACCCGTCCAGGAGCTCACCGCCCGTACGCGCCGCTGAGCAACCGCCCTCGCCCTCCATTGCACTGCATCCCCACCAAGTTCTTCGCCCCCGGCATGCACGCAGCATGTACGCAGAGCATACCCAGACCGTATACATCGTACAAGATCACCGGATACGTGAACCCGACGAGGGCGACATGCATTGCATCCTCCCGTGTCGCCCTCGCCATCCCTCGCTGTGCGCCGCATCCACACCGAGTTTCCCGCACGCGCGCAAGAGCACGCCCTGGGCGTACGCGCCGCGCCGCGTCTCCGGATACGTGAGCCCAATGAGCGTCATGTGTCGACGAGGTGCATCGTATCTTCCCGCTCGCGCCCTCGCCCTCCATTGCATTGCACCTACACCAAACTCTTCGCCCCCAGCATGCACGCAGAGCATACCCAAACCGTACGCGTCGCGCATCGTCTCCGGGAACGTAAGCTTCACGAGCGTGCGATGGGCGACGTCCGTCCATCAAGTCGTCTACGTGTATGACACCCTCCCAACCTTGCCCTCGCCCCTACCCTCCGTCGCGGGCATCAGCGCGCCCTCGCCGTGCGTCGCATCGCGCCCGCAGCTTCTCTCCTGCTTGCACGCGCACCAGCCCGTGCGTCGCTCAGCATCTCCGAGAACCTGACCTCCGCGACTGCGAGGTCGGCGACGTACTTTGCATACTCCCGCTCGCGCCCTCGCCCTCCATTGCATTGCACCCACACCCCAAACTCTTCGCCCCCAGCATGCACGCAGAGGATACCCGCATCGTACGCACCGCTGAGCCTTTCCGGGCACGGCAGCCCGTATGTGTCGCGCAATATCTTGTACGGGTGCCCCGAGCGTCAAGTCGGCGACGTGCGTCGCATCCACACCGCATGCCCCGCCCGTCCAAGGTTGTCGCGCTCTTCCCCCAAGAAGAATGCGTACGCGCGCGAATCGTCGCACACCGCGCCCTCCGTCATCGCCGTGCATCAAGCTCCTCGCCCGCCAGCTCGCACGCGCCCAAGACGCACTTCCTCCCCAGAAACCGGTCCGCCTCCAGAAGAGCCTGTACCTGCATGCCCAAGGATGTAGTCGTTGGTGGTCGCAGAATGTGTAGACCGCGGCCGCAGTCGCGCGAGATCTGCACTGGCGCGAGATCTGCACTGGCGCGAGATCTGCACTGGTGCGTCCGGTGTCGCGGTCCAAGGCGGGGAGAGGAGTGGGGTGCGATGCGGTGCGCATGCCTGAGGGCGGAACGACGCGCGAAGGCTGGGGGTGGTGGCCGGATAGCTTCAAGGACGATGACGGCGTTAATGCAGACGGTGCTGGGTGATAGAACGGCGGCGAGCCGTCAGCCGTACCTCGAGCAGGCGTGTCGAGCGCCTGAGAAGGAGACGCGCGCGGTGAGGGTGGCGGTGCGCACTTTCCACGGCGACGAGAGGCGTAGCGCGGGTACGACTAGAGCGCAGACGGTGCACTTGGCGAGGTCGAGGTCGAGGTCGAGGTCGAGGTCGAAGAGGAAGGCGGACGCGGACGATACCCGTGCCCAGGCACATGCCCTTGGCGACGTGCGAAGCAGGGCGCGGTGTGCGATGTCCACCCATCCCTGTGAGGGCTCGCGCGGCGAGCGGGGATGATGAGCCTCGTGCACACACCCGTGGGCTTGATGATGTCCAAGGCGCAGAAACGGGCAGTAGATTGCCATCCCAGCGGTACCGCGCCGGGCGGGGCCATGCGCACGCATACCACTTGGAATGACGTTGGGATACCGATGGCGGTACTCTTAGAGATGTGCGAAGAGGCGGCCTCCCCTCGTCCATCCGTCTACGCATCCACTCCATCCCTTCCTTCCTCATCCACTCGTCCCTCCGTCCCTCCGTCCCTCCTCCCGTGCTTTCTTTCCACCCACGCACCCACGCATTCACTCCCCTCCTCCACTTCCTCTCCACTTCCTCTCCACTCCCTCCACTCCCCCCTCCCCCCTCCATCCCTCATCCCCGAGCTCACGCCATCCACGCCGTCCTTTCAATCCTCGCCACTTGCTTCCTTTGCCGAAGCGG
Source organism: Mycena vitilis (assembly GCA_029203975.1). Lineage (NCBI taxonomy): Eukaryota > Fungi > Basidiomycota > Agaricomycetes > Agaricales > Mycenaceae > Mycena > Mycena vitilis. The sequence goes on from JARGYF010000145.1 coordinate 39,558, forward strand.
AGTCGATTCGAGAGAAAAGTCGAGGAGGAGTCGAGTCGATTCAGAGAGTCCATAAGGAAGGAACACAGATGAATGCGGATGTCCTCCTAGTCCTACTACGTACAGCCGTTTTGAAGTACAAGTACAGTGTACAATATCTTACAAACGCGGTACACTATTTTACACGTTTTGTTATGCGAATGAGAACGAGAGGGGATGCAGCTAATAGCTATGATAAAACGAGTCCGGAGACGGCGATGCGAGTATGAGAATGCGAGTATGTACAAGTTCTAGAGACTCGAGACGAGACGATTCCAATGAGTGACGAGGGCGATGCGAGTATGTAAAAAGAGACGAGGATGAGAATGCCAGTATGTAAAAAGAGACGAGAATGCCAGCGAAAGGAGAGTGAAGGCCGATGCGGTGAGGCGAGGCGAGGCGAGTAGACGGAGGATACGATAGAGTAGAGTGGAGTAAAGTATGCAGACGGAGGCAGGACGCGATGGACGGGGAGGGTACGATATAGTACGATACGGTAGAGTAGGGAGCAGCGGCGGGGGATGGCATCGAGCAGAGACGGGGGAGGGTACGGCGGAGGGTACGGCGGAGAGTTCGGGTGTCGGAGGGTTCGGTGTCGGAGGGCAGGAGGTGATGGTACGACGATAAGGCGCGGGAGTAGGAAGCAGCGGCGGACGGACGGGAGACAGACAGACAGACGGCGGATGGGGCGGTGTACGCGGGAGAGTTAGGGGAATGCCGTCGTAAAGCAGCAGTCAGAGACGCGACGCCCGGCTGTCCGCACGAAGGTCCGACCCTCCGCCCCCTCCCACCCCTTTCTTCAAACACTACACAACCCCAACCAAAAACCCCAACGCCCCCCGCACGGGCAACAGCACCAAGTAGAGCGGGTACAAAGCGAGCGCGAGGCCGGCGGCGAGCCATTGGCGGATCAGGGCGAGGAGGAGGGGCAACACGTCCTTCGCCCCGCGCATTCCTAGGCCGCGGGTGGCGCCCATGCCGCCCGCACCGCCGCCACCGCCGACGCCCCCTAGGTGGGAGTGAGCGGGCTCGCCCTCCTCCGGGATCGGATCCAGCGCGCGGCGTTTACCGGCCACGGTCGGCGACGAAGGAGCCAACATATACGCCGAAGTAGAGGCAGGAGGAGGAGGCGGGGAGCCAAACCACGACGCGATCAACGACTGCGGGCTCGCTCTCCCCCTCCCGGTCGTGCTCGGGGCGGGGATGAATATCGTTCCTTTCCCTTGCCCTCCTCCTCCCACACTCACGCTGCCACCGGTAATGAGGCTCAACTCGTTCTTCTTCGCCGAGCGCAGCTTCCCGACCCTTCTCTCCACGCGCCGTACGCCTTTTTCAATCGGCGCGAGCGCGTCCTCGATGTAGCCGTACAGGGCGTCTTCGCGCTGTGCGAGACGGGCGACGGTCGCTTCGAGGCGCGCGATTTTGTCTTCCATTGATTTTAGCTGAGAGTCGCCGGCGGAGGCGGTGGAGGCGGAAGAAGAACGGGTAGAGGGGAGCGTGTGCACAAAGGTATGAAGGGTACTAGTGCGGGAGGAGAGCCGCGACGTGAGCTCGCGCAGGGGGCGGAGCGCGGTGAGGAGGAAGAAGAGGGAGGTTGAGAACCAGGAGATTGGTTCCGCCTTTGCGCTGGCGGGGGAAGTAGAGGAGTTGGCGGCGGAAATCGGAGAGATAGTGCCGAAAGACGCGAGCGAGCGCAGCAAGGCGACGCCGAGCGCAGGCGTCAAGAGACACAGGAGGAGTAACGCCAGCTCGAGGCGGCGCAGTTCGGCTTGTGCACGCGATGCGGTGAGTGTGGGCGCAGCAGAGACGGTGGGCGTGGGCGAGCGTCGGGGGCGCGCGGCGTGGTACAGGCGCCAGGGGACTGCACCAATTATATTCAATCCATGCCCAAAAAGAGAAAAATAAGAAGAAAGGGAAACGCACCTTCGACAAGCTGATGCAGATAAAACACAAGCAGCAAGAGCAATAACAGATCTTTGAGGTGGTCCCCGCCAGTGAGCCAGTTGCCGATCGGCGGTGCGAGCGCGAGGAGGACGGGGATCGAGGGTTTGTACCATGGGCGGGAGTCGGGGGTGTCGTGCTCTTCCTCTGCCCCTTCCCCTTCCCTCTCCTCGCGTGGGTCTGCAGGACCACGGTGCCGAGAACCACTAGCGTAAATCGTCTCCTCCCCGCTCTGCCCCTCCTCTCCCTCCACATATTCGCCTTCCTCGTCATCCTCCTCATACGACGTCGGCGGCGACGGCAACGAATGCAGGTCTTCACTCTGGTAGTCTGCGTCCGCGTCGCCGTTGCGCGTGCTCGAGTCGGCGGTGCTGGCCGTGAATGAGCGGCTGGCGCGGGAGAGGAGGTGCATGCGCCGACGGAGGGGATTTGTGGATGAGGAGGAGGAGGTGAGGCGGGCGCTGGATTCGCCCGACATTGGAAAAGAAACTAGCAGAAATTTGAAGTCGAAAGAGCGCCGGAAGAGAAGACGAGAAGAAGCAAGGGATTCGAGATGACGGTGCGGGGAAGGTTGTGAAATACACAGGGATAAGCAGGGTGTAGCCAAGCAAGGACAATGCTCGGTAACTTCCGTGTTCAACTCTCTGCTTCAACGGGCTGGCCGAAAGAAAAGTACGGAACGCCCGAAAGAAGAGAAGCAGCTGGAGGTAGCGGAGCGGCGTCTTGTGGTGCGGCGTTTTCGGGCGCAACGTACGGTGGGCCAATTGCGACAGGGAGTTGAACGTCGATAGGTTTGTGAAACCGCGCGATCCAAGTCAGAAAGCCTGTCAACGTGAGCCATGATCTCGAATTGCGATACCGGCAGTTTTTGCGCCAGCCTAGCGATGAGGTAGACGAGCCCGAGTGCGACGTTCGCGATGGTGAACAACTTGTAGATCTTATCGCCCTTGCTTTTTTTGCGGATCTGGGGGTCCTCGGTTTTCTAGATCTGGATGCCTTCGAGGATGCCGTCGCGCTCGATCTCAGAGGTGGTCATGATGGTCGACCCGGCAGCCGTCGTGAACCCGCCCATGACGAGAAAGAAGGCCTGGATTTTCGTCAAACTGTACATTAAATCAACATGAGCCGTGCAACAGTGCTAAAGGGATAGATGGCTCACTATGCTCAAACTTCTTCGCCAACCAGAACTGGCGAAACGCAAGAGCCACGATAATCTCCGGGGCGAAGAGGGTGAGGAAGAATAGCTTGCTTTTTTCGGCGGTTCCAGTCCAGTACTTCTGATCGCCAGGTACGTCCGGGTGTAAGGACTGCCATGTTGAGTTGAAGATAGTGAAGAAAGAGACCTATCATCATGAGTGTGCGGCACCCGTCGATGTTTGGGCAGGTGGGCGAGGAGGCCATTGAGATGGTGGAAGAGGGCAAGAGAAAGTGGGGCGTGGGGGAAAGGAGACTGGGCAATGAATGAGTCGGTCAGCCACTTATGATTGCGGTGGCTGACACTCAAAAAGTTGAACCGCATTTCTCTCCACGAGCGTGTGAGAAGGCTAAATGAGATATCTACAATGTAAATCAACAGATTGGCTTTTAGTCTGCATCTCTACTGCATTTTCCAAGAGCTGCGGCGGTACTTGTCAGTAAAATAATCACAATGAGTGTTGGTGATAATTTGATAAAGTGAGTTCATTGAACTCTGAAATTCAAACGGCCTTCCTAGTGCGCAAACGCACCTGATGACGACCACAGACGTGTGGATGTAGTGCATTTTGACGTTACCAGGCCACTTTGAAGGAAGTGCACAAACGCTCACGGTTCAATTTGCATCGAAAGTGATGCCATCACTGGCAGCGCGGCTGAAGTCAGCGGTCTGGTCCGTCATCTTGAGAAGTCTGTGAGAGGGCCGGCCAGCCACATTGTACCAAAGGTCTACAGGCTACAGTGGACTCATATTCATTCATCTCAAGACCCTCTGCCATCACGGCAAAAGGTCGAAGTACTTACCGCTTCGCCGGGCCTTGGCCCTGCTCTACTATCTAGCCTCTTATCAATATTGAACAGACACTACAACGGAGAAAACTCGTACCTCGTTCCCCATTCGCCTACTAATAGGCGTTTTCTTGGCGTCATGGCGGGCCTCTGTTCACAGTTCGACTGAGACTGTTTGGGCTCTGCACATCTTACCAGTCTTGTCTGTCTTGTCCTCGGCGTCGCCTACTCTTTTATTGCTTGCTTATTTCAAGTGTCATTCTCCTCAGGCTTTCACCTGCATCGCATTCACAGGGCAGAATGCTGCGTGTTTCTCTCGCTCGACACCAGAATGCACCGGTGCAACCTCCTATCACCGCCTTAAGGCGGTGACTCCGCTGAGTGCCCCTAAGCCCCTGGGGCTCATAAGTGCGCACGGAAAGCAATGAAGGCTCCATATCCCTCCCACATTCGGAATCACGTTCGAATTGTAATGCGCGTTGGGCCCACATCCCCGCTACTGCCGCGGTACTGCTATCCAACGCCTGCGTCGAGGTCCGCGCCCGGCTCGACGCTGTCCGATCCGCAATGTCATCCGCCCGTTGACGATCCCTCCGCGCTGCCACCGCTGGCCCCCTTCGCGCGCGCTCTAGTAGGGATGGACATCGCACCCTGTTCCGCCTTCGACCTCGCTAAGCGCACGGGCGTTCAGACCACCGCTCTCATCGTGTCCGCACGCCTCGACCCCGAGCGGCTGAAAGAAAGTTTGTGCGCCGTCGTGGAGCGGAGGTTTCCCAGGGCGGGGGCGCGGCTGGGGAAGAAATATGGGGTCTATGCGTTCCATGTTCCTGCTGCGTTCGACGTAAGCACGCCCGCCGTCGCATTCACGACGGCGGAGTACAACGAGCCGTACGGCTTGCCCGCCGCGGGGCGTCCGGTAATCCCATTCCTCGCCGACCCCGCACTGTATTCGGGGTCGAAGCCCGCGTTCATGCAATCCCCGGGCCTGCGCGAGTACCTGATTAGCCCGACATGCCCCACGTCTCCGGCGGGATTCACCAATATCAACACGCCCCTGCTCCACGTGCACGTCGCGCGATTCTCCGACTTGACGCTCGTTGGGCTGACGTACCTGGAGATGTTGTGCGACGCGTACGGGCTGGGCATGCTCCTGCGCGCGTGGACGCGCGTGCTCGCAGGCGAGGATCTCGCTGCAACGGAGGGTGAGGGTAAGGGCATGGACTGGAACGCCGCGCCGTTCAGCGAGTTTTGTGACTACGCGCCGGCGGATACACAGTGTCCGCGCGGGTACGGGTTCTTCTGGGCGGAGTTGCACGACTTCCTACTCCCGCCGGTGCTCTGGGCGGTGAATTGGGTGTCGGACACGTTGCGGAGGGACGAGACGCGGCTTGTACGCGTTCCGAAGGCGTTTGTGGAGCGAATAAGGAAGGAGTGGATGGAAGGTGTGACGCGCCATGGGACGGAGGGGAGTAAGGGGGTGGTGAGCGAGGATATGTTGATGGCGTGGTGGTGGAAAGTTCGTCAATTCATCTTATCTCTTCTTCGGTTCTTCCTTCGTGCGTGTTCATTTCAATTCCTAGACGAGCTACAGCTGCACCACTCGCGAATACGAGCAGGAGCCAGTCTGCCTTCACACCTCCGTCGATTTGCGTACGAAGCATGTCGTCGCCTCCGAGCTGGAGGAGCCGTACATCAACAACGCCTCCGCAACCATCCCGCTCCAGATATGTCTCAAGAGCGTGCAGGAGATGTCCGTGGGTGAGCTAGCGCAGCGGATCCGAGGGGCAATCAAGGAGTATCACGATGCGGAGCCAGCGAAATTCGAGAGAGAGTTGCGCTGGCGCGAGGCGAACCCAGGGGTGCCACTCCTGCGATGCCCGCCTGGCTATCACAGTTCGCTGATGACGGATTGGCGAGAGACCGGGCTGGGGGCGTTGGATTTTTCGGGGGCATCTGTACGCTGCGAGAAGAGTGTTGGGCCGTGGAGCGACTCGAAGTCGGAGGAAGGATCGAAGGTGCGCGTAGTGGGTGTTTCAACGGAAACGCTTCTAGCGGACAAGTGGGAGCCCAAGCGTGTGCTGCAGTGCGGCACAGGGGCCATTTTGATGGAGGACGAGCATGCGATCTGGATGAGTCAGATTAAGAGCAAGCGGGAATGGAGGAAACTGGAGCGGTGTGGAGTTATCGACAGTTTGAGCGCGCGAGAGTTGTAGTTGAGTTATACATATGGAACAGTGCTTGTAGAGTCGTCAGCATCTGTCTTGCAATACCTCCCAATCCTTTGGCAATGATCGTCCTCGGGAGCGCCGGAAGAGAAGACGAGAAGAATCGAGACGACGGTGCGGGGAAGGCTGGGAAATACACAGGGACAAGCACTGTGTAGCCAGACAGGTACAATGTTCGGCAATTTCCGGGTTCAACTGGTTCAACCTCGCGGAATTCTTTTTCTAGCGTTACCCTTGGTCTATAGCTAGGCATCCCCCCAAGATTACAATACTTTTGAAGCTAGCTGTTTCTGAGTAAATTCCGGGCCGTGTTGAACCTATATTCCTAAAATTCTGTATTTGGAGTCCCTGAGTCCCCCGGCCCTGCCACCGACCAAAGATTACGCTTACAATTTGCGGGCCTTATACGTGATCTTCGGAACTCTACAGACCTTACATGCTCCTTGAGGGAAATGGAGGCTTGCAGCTTCCATCTTCATCAGCAAATGCCGGATTTGCAGTAGTGCTCTGAAGCACTACAGAGCACTACGTAGCAAAAGACCTTCACTACGGGCCACTACAGGCCACTACAGGCCACTATATAGTGCTCCGGAGGCTCCAAAAAATCCGGGTTTTGCTGATGTTCGGGATCCTACCGTCATCCTAATACCGCGGCCATTCAAGAGACAGAAAGACCATCTGCTAAGGACCAAGGCAAAACTATGAGTAGGACGACTCGTTAGCGGATGGCCCGCGCCTACTTTCAATACAGTCGAGGAACTCCTCGGAGCAAGTGAAGCAGGAGGAACCTGGTTCGACTCCGGGACGAGTCGTGTATCATCCGTGAAATTTTATTGTCAGTTTGTGATTTTGAATCTGTTAAGCATCCTTCTTCTATCTCTCCAAGCCTCGATTTCGCCGAGCTTTCAAGACTCTGCGTGCCTCAAAAACCAATTTTGAATCCTGACGGTGTTCAAGTCGAATGTTCAACCTTTGGCAGTCACCGCTGCCTATTCAATCGCTCTTCATCAAAGCCTAAGGGTACATTCAACTCAACTTACACCGAAACACAGAGCTCCGAACTCAGGTAGGGCAGACTCGGTAGTGGGCTACACCTGCCCTTCATAGGACGCTTGAAGTTGCATGCAGGGACCCGGTTCGATTCCGGGACGAGTCATAGTACCGAGCGTATCCTCGTTTTTTCTTCGCGGCTGCAGCGGACCCCTGGTGAAGGATATTCAAGTTGTAGTCACTCCACAATCTCCTTGGTTCCCGGTCTGGTCACCCATTCTACCACTAACACCCAAGTGTTCAATGAATCTTCGACCCCAAACTGGGGATTATACACAACCACGAATATCATCGGCAGGAAAACTCCGTAGCGGACGGTCCGCACCTGCTTTCGATACGTACCGGTTGTTGAATTCTAAGCGGGAGAACCCTGGTTCGACTCCAGGCCGAGCCGTGAGATAACGCGAGTATGTTTCCCCCTCTCCCCATTGTTCGCATAATTGAACGCATGGCGTTGCTCAGCTAAAAAAGGCTTGATGCGCACTTCATTCACTCCGGCGGCAAGCACGAGAATCGGGTGTTCACTTTTTATGCATGCACTCATCTGTGGATGAAAGGGCTGATCTAAAAGTGCTAATATAAGACTCGTTGGCGGATGGTCCGCGCCGGCCTTCGATACGAAATCGGGGATTGAATTGCAAGCCGGGGGACCTGGTTCGACTCCGGGACGCGTCGTGTATCGCCATCCGTGTAATTTTATTATTTCTCTTTTTCTTCCTTCTTCTATCTCTCCAAGCCTCGGTTTCGACGAGCTTCAAAGACTCTGCGTGCCTCAAAGAACGATTTTGAATTCTGCGGGCTCTCAAGTCGCATGTTCAAGCTTCTCACCCTGCCACCTGTATAATCAAATCGCTCTGCAGCCAAAGCCCCAAAGTTGGTTCAAATCACATCGAGCCATGGAAGCACAGGACTCAGGTAGGGAAGACTCGGTGGTGGTCCGCACTTGTCATTCATGATGAAATTCTTTGGCAATGGGCATTTGTACGCAGGGACCCAGTCCGATTCCGGGTTGAGTCATGCGGGGTCTTACGATGGTTTTTTTTGTAGTTGCAGTGGACCACTGGTGAGCGACCTTGTGGTCATTCCACAGTCTCCCTTGGGTCGTGTTCTGGTCCGAGTCGCCCATCCTACCACTAATTCGCAAGTATCCGTGAACTTCACAGCGTGAGAATTATATCGAGTTTGAGCAGGAAGACTCGGTAGCGGATGGTCCGCACCTGCCCTCGATACGAAGTGAGCAGGAAGACTCGGTAGCGGATGGTCCGCACCTGTCTTCGGTATGAAATCGGGGATTGAATTACAAGCCGGGGGACCTGGTTCGACTCCGGGACGAGTTGCGTTCCCCTTTTCCACTTCCTATGGGATGATGTGCTTTATGCGGGAGCCACTTGTGCTAAATCCAGGACGAGACATACCATCTTGCTGAGCAGGGACAAACTTCCACGAACACGAATCACACCAATGCGGATCTTTCGCTCCTGCATTGAGTACCAATTGATTGGTTCACGCCCCATCAGATACTGAGGGAGGCTTTTTGTGCATCGCTGGTGTTTTTGTTGTATCGCCGGGATCCCCGAGAACATTCTCACGGTTGTGTTTTTCGAGTTGAATATCAGTAAGCCTCGATTATCGGCAAGTTAAGAATTTAAGATCTCACGACGCAACTGTTTCAGGGCCCCTTTAGCTGCGGATTGTGATGAATCACGAGGCATTCGGGCTCTGGAAGAAAAAGCAAAGGCAACTGCACAACCTCAACAAGGACCTGCAGAATTTCCAGGGCCATTTTCCCAACGCCCTTTGTGTACCGATTCTCTGACCCTCACCATGCAGCTCGGGGTACAACGCCAACGATGTAGCCCCCAAATGAGACTTGTCAATATTTTGCAGCCACTGTGAGGAGCTTCCACTGTGGCCTTATGCTGGATCTTTGGGCTCAAGATTGCGATGAGGACTATTCAAGTACGTAGAGAAGAGTGCTCAAACTTGTTCAACAACACTGCCGATTGAAAAAAGTGCAAAGCTTTGGAGGATGAAGGAGATCAGGGAGATCTCGGTTCGAGACAAGAAATCAAGTTCCTCCTCTATAGAAAAATGTTTCGCCAAACTTTTTGGCGCAGTTGTATACATGCCGACAGAGTCTAAGGCTGACTTTCATCTGATGCACCCGGCATACTATCCAGCTCGAGTACAGTTTGTTCTTCCGATACAGCCACCGTCTCCACACAAATTGGCTCAGGATGTCTTGCCACAAGTCCTTCCAAGATCAGCCGCAAGCGAGAGAGTGTCGGCGGTTCTTCGGCAGCCAACGCTGACTCGGCTTCGTAAGCTGAGAGGCGGTCCTTGATTTGCGACCGGGCAGTGAGGTCATCAAGCCACGGAGTTAGAGGTCGCACACGGTACGGGTACGGCCAAACGCCGGCGACCCGGTAGATCTCCCAGCAATTTAACTTCACGAGCGTGGGGAGGAAATTCGGGACCTTCTTAGTGACAAAGCATTTGTGCACGGCGTTGGCGAACCATATTTGAGTGGTCCAGTGGATAGCAGACCCTGGAGAGTTGCCCAAAGCATTCAAGGCCTCCAGAGTTTTTGTCGCTTCGTAAGGTATGACATCCGACGCACAGTCGCCGAGAAATTTCGCGAGAATGCAAATTCTGGCGCCATCTTGCCAGTCTGGATCTCGCCACTCGGTATTTGTAGGTTCAACTTGAACCCCCTTGAAGTGCCGGTAGAACAGTGATAGGCCGACTGTTGTGTTCGACGGGGACGTGGGATCCCAAGCTCCACACATAGTGAAGATCATGTTAAAGACGAGAGGACATAAAGAGGCCGACATGGATGGAAAGAGGCTACTCCTCGACAGCGCGTTAATGACTGATTCGAGACAAACCAGCTCCTGGAGCTCCATTGGGTCGTCTTCGTAGGTATGAAGGCTTGCTACACGCCACATGGCAGTGAGAAAGGCATGCAGCACGTCATTCGGCACAGTTGTCGAAGACAAGGCATCGGCGAGACTGGACCACAAGTAAGCCTCGCATTTTTTTCCCTTCCCCAAAATGCGCTTCAGAGCTAGGTCCGATTGTCGTCCGTTGAAAAATTCGATGATGGGGCAGATCTCGTTGTTGTTGTTCCAGCATCTGACAAATGTGTCGTCGTCGGGTTGCCAAAAGGATAGTAAAGTGGAGATGCTTGCGTCGATCCATGTAACTTCGGAGATGTGCGGTGCGGCGTTGAGTCTTTCCAATGACTCGGATAGGACCTTATTCAACCGCGGGCGGACGATGGACTGGATTTTGGATAAGGGGACCGAAGCGTCCAAGGTCATGGCTTCTCGAGTTGCATCCCAGTTATATGGGGCGGATGAAAGTAGTGCCGATTGCGCCAGGTATTCAAACACAGCTATGTCAGGCTGCACATACACTGACAGCAGGCGATTGATATCGCGGAGGGATGATTCAATAGGTGAGGGGCCGGCAGGGGTGCGGGTGAGATCGTAGACTTCGATTTTTATGCGCCGCCCATTCATAAACTTCCTTTCCATGGTATTAATGGTTGATCTGATCTGGTCCAAGTCAAGAGCTTTGCTTTGTCTTTTTACTTGCTCAGAACTACGGTTGGCCGCAGCCTGTTCGAGACGTCTCCGTAGGTGCAGTAGCCGCTGTTTCATGACACCAAAAGTGCTCCACTGCATGAGGGCCCAGACAGATAGCACATGCGGGTCATCCGATGGGAAGTCGTCATCTGTGGCTTCCTCGCATATGTAGGAAAAGTCCACAAAAACCTGGGGGCGGAACAAGTCCCAAGTCGAAGAGAGATGTGCAACAGCCCAGAGCGCTTTATAGCACACGATCCGGCGGCTTTTTGTGACATCCGAGGATAGAATGCCCGTTGAGCAGGTCTTGAGAAGAGCTCCAATCCGATGGTGCAATAAAACGTCAGGGTTCTTGAGCAAACCCCGAATTTGGACGTCAAATGCGTGGCGCCTCCCGTGGGGTCCCAACAGGAGGTCGGGAATCGCCTCGACAAACGGCTCTAATTCCATGTCATCAGACAAAGATTTCATCGTCCAAACCAGAGCTCTCTGGTCTCTATCTGAGCGTTGCTTGGTCGGCTCCATTGCCACGCGAGACATTGATTCCACTATACTCTCGGAGCGGTGAGGTGCTAAAGGCGAGGCAGGTTTGTTGGCATGCAGATACCAGTGGTGTCGGATGGTCTGCACGATCTGCCAACCTCTCCAAAAGCTGGCTGAGAGCGGTGTGCGATATGGGCAGTCCAAGTACCGCAAGGGAAGCAATGTGAGGGTGGAGTACACGACTGCCACAGCAAAGAGGATGATGCTGGCAATGGCGGCCATCGCAATGCTCACGGGGATGAGAAAGGCGACCAGACCACAAAAGAAAAGCAAAAGGGATGTGTGGAGGAGCAGAGGAATAAGCTCGACCACCGTGTGCATATGGAACCGCTTCATGCCGTAGTAAAGGTACGAGAAGATGTGCGCGCGGATAACAGGGGCAGACCGCATGTCGGCCTTGTGGAGAAACTCGCGAGCCCACTGTTGTATGAGGGTGGCAATCAAAGCGCAAGCGAGACTGAGTCCCAGGCTGATGAACCAAAGTGCATTGCATACAAGGGACGTAGCGGCCGGGGTGAAGGGGGCGGAGGGAAGGCGGGGATTAGTTGAGCTGCCGTTGGCCGACGCTTCGAGTCGCTCGAATATCTGGTTTAAAAGCTCAACAGTAAGATCGCCCGAATCGATGTTCAGAGTCTTGTAGCTTTCGATAATGAATGCCGCAAGTATAGCGGAGAAGAGCGCGGCCTGTGAGAGTACATACATCAGTAACAGTCTGTAGACATAAGTATATGCACGCTCACAAATATAAGGAGACCCTCCATGTCACTCTTCCAGCTCTCTACCAGAGCCTTGTCGTATTTCTCTGCCTCGGATACATATACGGCCCACAGCTTGGCCGCCGCAGCCTCGTCGCCTGGATCGCCCGCGGTCGCTAGAGGTTGATATTAAAAGATGTCAGTCGACCGCGCACAAGTTTGAGTCACTTTTCTTGGACGTCTTTCCCTCTTCCAGGTCTCCCATAAGGACGATGAGGGTAAAACAGACAGCGCGGAGTGGACGGTAGCGGGCTGTACACAGGCTGTGAAAGGCGCGTATCACGGATCCGGCATGATAGCCTCGCGCCAGTAGAGGGTTCTGAGTCGTAAGTACAAGCGCCAGGTTACGAGAGGGTCACGAATAGAGACGGACGTGGCAACGTTGTCCAAGACTCCCAATCCCCAGCCAATGCAAGGTTCTTGGCACAGCTGCTGCTTGACTGAATCGCAGATCGGTTTGGAGGCAGCCGAGTCCGAACAGATCGCGTCCACGTCTGTCTTGAGCAACGAGCTGGACAAGGGATCGCGTTACGAGAATAGCAACACTGGCAAGCGAAGGAGAGCAGTAGTAGCGCATATCTAGTGGGAGGTTTCAATTAACGAACCCCTTTCGCGACCTCCGACATAGACCAGCCCGAACCGTTTCAAGGCCATGCGAAAATGTCCAAGTTGCCAGGGACAGGCGCTGGATTCGCCGAACATTGGGTGGTGAAGTTGAGGGGCTATAAGGAGTAAGGCGCCGGAGAGAAGACGTGACGAGAGGAAGCGAAGAAGCGAGATGGCGGTGCGGGGAGGGTTGCGAAATAAACAGGGACAAGCATGAGGTAGCCAAGCAAGGACAACGTTCGCGGCAACTTCCGTGTTCCGAACACCATGCTTCAACCATTCCTTCCTGGAATTCACAGAGCACCGTGGATCTTAGTCCTCGCCTGGTCACCTCCTTGAGCGCTTCAGGCTTTCAAGAAAATATCAGGAATTTGCGGGAAACCCTTTTTACTTCCGTGGCAGGCGAGCACTTACAAAGTTCTCCGGCTCCCTGCAACTTTTGCCTTCTATCCTACCATCATCCTGTTGATCTAAGAGGCGGAAAACCATCTACTGAAGGCCACGGCACAAACATGAGATTCAATGCAATTGAATCCCCTGAGAAAACATGCAACTAGTAGCCGATGTTTGTTAAGTAATTATCTCAATCATGTGCGCTCCCATGTAACAGGCGCGACGTTAAGAGCTGGGCCATACTTCCGTCCTTTGCCATCACGGACGAAGCTTCAATGTCACGGCGGACCCTGGTTGGCTTGGTCGGTGGCGCCGGATATGTGCGCGACCCTTGAGCACACAGCGCGTACCGCCAGGAGAGATGGCGAGGGCAGTGCTGGTACAGGCCGGTCCTTCGCTCTGCAGGCTGCTGCAAATTCAGGGTCAACTTCAAACCTTACGCGCTTCGGAAGTGCGGGTCGCATCGTCCATACTAGCCACACGCCCTGAATATCGTATGTGTCAGGCTGAAGTGGGTCAATTGTTTGGAGAAAAAGAGAAGCAGCAGATTAATAGCGGGTATAGTACGGTAAAACAAAGAGTTGCTTACCTCTCCGATCACCTCCTCGAACCAGAAATCTAGAAGGTCAAATCGCCGAAGCAAAGGCTCATGCAGGCACATCACGTTTGAGAGCCCGTGGGGATTACGCAGACGCTCTGCTTCGTCTGAGAGACCGAACATCTCCAGAAGCGCCTTAGGACAAACCATGAACTGAGTGATACAGGATTAGCAGTGAACCACTTATGTACTTCTCTTTCGCCGATTTGCGCCGACTCTGGAAAAATATGTGCACAATCCACGGTTGTGAGACCCAGTCCAGAGGCGACAGCACGGTCGACCAACTCGGGGTGCGCCTCGCCCGAGTCGCAATCATAGAGTCCTGTCAGCACACAGCGATACCCATCGCGGACGAGCGCCTGGAGTTAAAGTAAGGGGTATCCTACGATTTTGCGCGGGTAAGCCATGCGTACGTGCTTCAGGGCGTCGGATGCCGTCTGTGGCGTTCTCGTGTCCTCCATGATTTGTTCTCGAGCGAACTGCAGTGAAAAGCAAGTGGGATGTTCAGAGGGTGGGGGTCGCTGTTCGCCATTTGTGCGAACTGGAAAGCGGTCACATTAGACATGTACACGGACACGGATTGCATACAACTCACAGATCTGCAGAAGGCGGTTTCGATAGCGCACCCCAAGTTCATACATCTGGGCATACTGCGCTTGAGCGGGGGCTGCTGAGGTCCCATAAATGGGCATGCAGGAGTTCATTTCGGCAAGAAGTCGTTTGTACGGGCCGAGGCCGAAGGAATGGGACTGGTGTTTCCGCAAATCCAGCAAGAGAAAGCCTAGAACACGCACGCCGATGAGGTTGTCATCGAAGTTGGGCCCCGTTGTCAGTGGGGAATTAGCCTGTGCAGTCTCTTCGGCGCGTAAAAGGAGGCCCCAGAGACCCAAAACCGTCCTGGTCAAGGCTGTAGACGACGTAAGTACGGCGTAGTCCTCAGTCGCACAACGTAGCGTAAGACTCAAGGGGGTGCCGGGCCGTGATTGCCGGACCGGTACCTGGGTGGTTGGTCTCCGCCGTCAGGCGGAAAAAAAAAACTGGGGTACCACCAATTTTCTGGTCCCAGCAAGGTCAGAGATGGTCAAAAACCTCCCATGCAGTCCCTGGACTTCACTTAGATGCAGAGAAATCAAGTTAGATGGGTTGAATATAAAATCAGGGTTGATGGACCGTCATGGACGGTTGGACCATCGGTTAACCAAAGTGGTTGACCATTTTGGGTCATGTTGACTCCTGGAGGTGAGGATATTCCAAGGAATTGATCACATCTGGAACTGGTTTAAGCCATCCCTGGTTGTATTCTGACAAGTTTGAACACTATTTTGACCAGTTTTGTCGGCCAAAACGTGACCCGTGGGACAGAATTCCCATATTTAGACGTCACGTGGTTGGTTGGTCTCCTAGGCCGGTCCGAAATTTCAAAAACCGGGTCCGGTTCCAAAATTCACAGAATTTTACACCCTTGGTAAGACTCCTATATTCACCTGTAGACGACGTAAGTACGGCGTAGTCTACTAGAGTGTAAGTAAATAAGTAAGCAATGAAGAATGAATGAACGTACCCTCAGTCGCACAACGTAGCGTAAGACTGAGGGTCGTCAAGGACTCTGCACCCGTTATATGGGTGCGGAGTTGATCCAGGAATTATAATAAACAATAAGAAAGAAAGAGTTACGCTGCGAGCCATATAAGGAGATACCTCCTCAACACTCCCCCTGGCGAGCAGCTTCCTTGCGCTTCCAGTCCAGGCCCAGCTGGGAAACGCACTTTTCGTGATTGATGCGCGGGAGCGCCTTCGTGAAGATGTCTGCCACATTTTCTTTGCCGGGTACCGAGGAGACGGCAATCTCGCCATCCTTCACGCGCTCGCGAATGAAATGCCATCGGATTTCGATGTGCTTCGCGAGGCCGTGCCCCTTTGTCGTTTCCGTGAGGCTGATGGAGCCCAGGTTGTCTCCGTGCAGTTGGAACGGGAGCTCCTGCGGCAAGAAGACCTCCGAGAGCCAATTCTTCATCCACATGGCTTGCTGTGCTCCGCGCGCAAGCGAGATATATTCAGCTTCGGTCGAGGATAGGGCAACGACGGCTTGTCGTTTCGAAGACCACGAGACAGGTGCGCCTCCCATGAAGAAGACATAACCAGAAGTAGACCGTCGCGTGTCCACGCAGCCTGCCCAGTCCGAGTCAACGAAGCCGTTTGGCTTGATGGCGTGTCCAGCTGTCAAGACGGCGTCCGCGGAAGGTGAGTAACGCAGCCCGTAGTCCAACGTCCCCTTGATGTAACGGAGAACGCCCACGAGCAGTGACCAATGCTCCGGCGTAGGGTTTGATTGGACATGCCCCAAAGTGCAGCATGAGTAGGACAAGTCGGGACGAGTTCCACTGCTCCCCCAGACGATGGTGCCGAGGATGGGCCTGAACGGCTTGTCCTTCATGAATGCCGCGTCTTCCGGGGACAATGGAGTTGGCGACGCGTGAATTTGGTAGCCGGGTGGGAGTGGGGTTGACAGCGGAGGTAAATTAGCAAAGCCGAAGTGATCGAGTACCTTGAGAAAGTACTGTGTCTGATGCACCGAAATTGACCCGTCACTCTGCTTCTCGACGGTCAACCCCAGCAACAGCTCGACATCCACCTCTTTCAAGTCCCACATCTTTGCAAACTCGTCGACAACGCGCTTGCTCTCCGCCTCTGACGACGACGCACCCAGGACATCGTCCGTGTGAGTGGTGGTGATGGTGTATTCACCGTCTTTGCTCCGCGTTCTGACGCACGGGTCTGCCAGGCTTTCCTTGTACCCCAGGTCGCCGTAGCCTTTTGCAAGGAGTTTGTACCAGATGTGGCCCGCTTGTACCAGCCCGTAGAGAGGACGCTTCAGTAAGCAAACTTTACTTTCCTCCCCCTGCTTCACGAAGCCAACGGGCTGCTTCATATAGACGGTCGTATCCATCTCGCCGTTGAGGTACGCCCCGGAAAAATCCCACTGCCGGACGTGCAACCTCTGTACCGCCGCGACAGCGAAAACCATGCGCACAGACTCCATCCGCGCAACCATTGCCCACTTCACGGCAAAATCTCTCCCCTCCACCATTTCATCCCCACGCGCGACGTAGCGCCCCTTGGGTCTCAACATCTCGCCGGCACCGTCGACCTTGAGGTCGTAGACCCACATCCCGTCGATCGCACGCTCCCCCTTCGGTAAGTCGACCAAGACCCACACGTTCCGCTCCTCCAATTGATCCACCTCTGCTTTCATAGCAGGGAACCACTTCTCCGGCTCGCGCATCGCCTCGCGATACGAGCGTGGAATGCGGTGGATGCTCCCGCCCTTCACGACACTCGCGTATGCCCACGGGGAGACAAGGAGCTCGCCGTCGAAGTCATCCCAGTCGACGTCGACGGCGTTGACGGACGGGCGTGCTTGATCTCTCGCCCAATCTTCCCCTGCGATCCTTGCCCGCCTCTCCTCGTCTTGCGACGCGATCGAGCGTAGCAGGTTTTGGGTCGGCTGTGGTGCACGGGTACTCCGACGGGGAAGGGGAGGCGGAACTTGGACAGGGATGGGCTGTGGATTCAGAATGGGGTTTACTACGGGCAACGCGTTCGGGGCGGCGTTAGGAGCAGGGTTTTCAGGTGGTGCATTGGGAATGTCGGGAGGCGGTGATGCCGTGCGCGGTGCGTCGTCTTCGAAGATCGTCGGGTCTGCGGGCAACGGCTCCTCTTCGTCTACAGCTGCAGCGGCGGGGATCCTCGTTCGGTGCGGCATCGCCTCCTCAAAGATAACGTTGCGCACTTCGAAGACTCGCGCGCGCGCGGGATCGAAGATGCGATACCCGCGTCGTCCCATATAACCCACCATTTTCCCTTCCCAGCTCTGCTCCCCCAGCTTCCCTTGACGATTGTCAAGGTCCTTGACCCAGCAAGTACTACCCCACACACGAAGGTGTGAGACATTGAGCTTCACCAGGTTGCCATCGGCGTCTTTCCTGCGGAACCAAGCGACCCACGGGACAACATCGGGATGTCGGGAGGAGGGGATGAAGCCACGGACGTAGCAATGCGCCGTCGCTGCCTCGGCCCAAAAACGCTTGCTCATCCCGCTATCAATGAGTTGGGTCCTGGTACCTTCAATCACAGTACGATTTCCGCGCTCGACGTGCCCCCCAGCTGATGACGAATCTTTAGGGATTTTCTCCACCCGAATTCCCCGTTGAGCGCAGTACCCGAGAAAGAGCTCGTTGTCGAACTCTCTCCCCAAGTCAAAACGAACACACTTCAGGCGCTCCCCGGTCTGCAACTCCGCTTCCGTCACCCACATCGTGAACGCTTCCACAATGGTCTCCTTCCGCTTGTTGGTGAGGAAGAGCGGAAACTTCATAGACGTGCCTCCATCTGACACGAGCATCATGTAGACCGCCCCCGACCAGCTCGGTGTTCGCGCCTTCCCCCACAAGTCGAGATGGACGCGCTCCAGCGGCTTTGTTTCATGTACCACTTCGTCATTGAATGGTGCTTTGTCCTGCTTCCCGAGTATGCAATCTTTGCACATCCCCCGCAGGTCGCTGTTAACGATTATTAGCCCGTCAACAAGGCCTCGTTCTGCCATGCGCTTTATGACGCGAACGTCCGCATGGCCAAGTCGTGGATGCCAAGTCTCGAGATCGGTGGGCTGATTTCGGTCGCGTCCCGCAATTGCTGCGACCACATCCCCGTCGTCCTCGTTTTCGACAACATCCACCTGGTACAATCTCCTGCGGCCAATTTCCCGCAAGATTTGTCCGTCAATTACCACTTTCCCCTCGCGGTTTAGGACTGACAGCCGTCCGTTTCCCCAGCTCCCCCGGAATCCTCGCGTGTCGAGCGTGGCTATCGATATCAAGTTCATTGCGAAGCTCGGTGTATGAAACGCCTCCAGATGGACCTTGTGATGCGAACCGTCGGCGATGCGCACCGTGAACTCTGCAAGCCCCTTTCCGGCGACCTTAAATCCACCTCCAACCTTGACCGCTGTTGATCCCTCGACATTTAGCATTTGGTATGTCAGGAAGCGCTTGCGGCTAGCCACGCAATGGTCTGATGCACCGGTATCCAGGAACGTCGGGACACAGGATTTGGCAAGCGGAAAGGTGGCATGTATTGACGGCGGATCGACTACATCGGCTACGGTACGAATAACCTGCTCATTCAGAACGGGAGGAGCTGATTCTCCACGTCCGAATCTAGAGAGTGTGTTATTGTCCGTGCACGATGAGTGGGCGAGGGGTGACACACCATTGTCGTCGTCGATGAGGGTGCTGAGGACGTAGGTGGCCATCGGGGATGTATATGCCACGGCGGGAGCAGCAGGCGCAGCGATCGGAGCTTGGGGCTGGACCGTCGCGGCTGCAGCGGTAGCCTTCGCAGAGCGTGCAGCCTTCGCAGCTTTAGAAGCGTCGACCATTGCCTGGCGCGGCTCTTTCCCCCTCGGCGCGCGCCACCAGTTTGGTGCCTGCCCTTCTCTTCCACCGCCCAAAGCCCAGCATGCCTCCTTCGAATGGCCATTTGATGTGCAGTTCCCACACGGCGCCGCATTGTGAACGTTTGCAGCAAGCGCGCTGGCGACCGCGGTGTCAGCAGCTGCCGCTGCCTCAGCTGCCTTCTTGTACCGGATATCCCAGTACTCATTGAGCATGCCGAGGACATCGCCTAGGCGCTTCATGACCTGGAGTGTCATGATGGACTGGCCGAACTCTTCGGCGGGGAGGGTCCCGAGGATGATCGAGATCATCTCCTCGTCGCGGATGTGGCAGCCAATGCGGTTTGCGTCGGCGCGCAACTTGACGAGGGTTTGGAGGTGAGCGGGCAAATCCACACCTTTGCGCAGTTCGAGCGACGTCATCTTCTTCTTCGCAGCCGTCTTGAGTGTTTCCGACGACCGATTGAACTTTGTCGTGAGGGCCACCCACATATCCCTGCTCGACGACGTCGCACTGATGTCGTGAGCCTGAGGGTCGAGGATGTTCTGGTACATGACGGCGGCGGCCATGTTGCACCTGAGCTCAGCTTCCTCGGCAGATGGGGTGCGAGAGTTGATTGGGGTCGGATGGACAGCGTAGAGCCCAGGGTACGTCGCTGCTACACTCGGAGAAATAAGACCTTTGGGGTAACCATCAAGGCCTTTCCCGCGCAGCAGGTTCATGATCGTGTCGTTCCAAGTGCCCCAGTTGGCATCGCCGTCAAGCTGCTTGTCGACGGGGAGGATGGGAATAGACGACATCGAAGACATCGGATGGGATGGATGGATGGAGTGAGTCTGCGAGATGTTGTGTTTGACTGATTATTGGACCAGGCACTGTCTGCGTCTGACTGCGAATCTGTAGACGACGTAAGTACGGCGTAGTCCTCAGTCGCACAACGTAGCGTAAGACTCCTATATTCACCTGTAGACGACGTAAGTACGGCGTAGTCTACTAGAGTGTAAGTAAATAAGTAAGCAATGAAGAATGAATGAACGTACCCTCAGTCGCACAACGTAGCGTAAGACTGAGGGTCGTCAAGGACTCTGCACCCGTTATATGGGTGCGGAGTTGATCCAGGAATTATAATAAACAATAAGAAAGAAAGAGTTACGCTGCGAGCCATATAAGGAGATACCTCCTCAACAAAGGCAAACAGTCTCCTGACTTGACAACCTCGACATCGTCCTGAGGCGTGATTTGAATTTTCGGCGCCGTCTTGACTCTCTTGAGGTCGTCCAAGAGGTCGTCCGTGAGTAACTACCAAAGAGTAAATGAAACTGCACAGGGTCGTGTAGTGGCTTACCTGGAGCGAGAGCGAATCACGTCTCTCAACGAATGAGAGTCAAGCAGTGCAGGGGCGCAAAAAACAGTGCCAAAGGTCGAGCACGGCCACCGATCACACAGGCATCAACTGCTTACGTACCATTTGTTGGGCTCGGGCACCTCGGGCAAGTTCAATCCATTATTCAAAATTTTATCGAGTGCCAAGGGACGAGATGGTCTGGTGTACTACAGGCGTGTCTAGGGTTGAATATGCTAGAGCTCTGGTCTGGTACTCCTATGTCTCTCTCCACCGGGCAGCAAAAAACACACCCCTAAAGGCAATGAAATGCCCCTAACCAGCCGTCCATCGTATATAAGCCACGGCCTATCCGACATTCGGATCCTGACGCGCATTATGTTCACAGCGCCGCTGCTGCCGCAGTACCAGTGCGATACAACACCTGAATCGACCCCGGACCCCGATGATCCATTGCCCGCCTTCGCGCCCGCCCTGGTAGGTATGGACCCTGCACCATGCTCCGCCTTCGACCTTGCCAAGCGCCATAGCATTCAAACCACCGCTCTCATTGTGTCCGCCCGCCTCGACCCTGTGCGGCTGAAAGAAAGTCTGTGCGCGCTGGCGGAGCGAAGATTTCCGAGGGCGGGGTCGAGGATCGGGAGGATCGGCGGTGTCTATGCGTTCCACGTCCCCGCTGCGTTCGACGAAGACACGCCCGTCGTCGCATTCACGACGGCGGAATACAATGAGCCGTACGCCTTGCGCGCTGCGGGGCGTCCGGCTATCCCATTCCTCGCCGACCCCGCACAATATTCAAAATCGAAGCCCGTGCTCATGCAATCCCCCGCGCTGCGTGAGTACTTGGTCAGTCCAACGTGCCCCACGTCGCCGGAGGGCTTCATCAATATCAACTCTGCTCCACGTGCATTAGTCTCTCGCAGCCAGACGCTCTAACATTGGGAAGCTCGTACCTCGCTTGTTAGAGTCTGTTGGTTACCGAGGGGCTCGGATCGCGTTGCGGTGTTGTTTAGTAAGCTTACGTAAAAGTATTTCCCACCAATTTGCCGTTTGCCCTTCTGCCACTTTCTCTCGCTGCATCCAGCTCGTACCGCCTCACATAATCCCAGAATTCAGCCTGAACCTTTCAACCTTCAATACTCCCCGTCCTGACCCGCCGGCTGGCTGCACAAGCCGATACTGGACCCGGTCGCTGGGGTTTCGTCCTGCGAGCTCCGATTCAAGTCTACCTGCAGTCCCTTGACGCTGTATCGCTTGCTTTCCCATCCTGCCATACAGAAAAACCTTGGTAGCTTAATATCTCGACCGTTCTTGTCGACAAAGCCGGCCGTCGAGTCATAGCTGCTCTGTGCAATCGTTGTGCATCCTCGTGCGCGCGCAACCTGTAATCGCGAAGTCCAGTAGAGGTATCGCTCGGCGTGGAAGTGCAGTCAGTTACTGGGTATGGAGGTACGCCGAAAAAAAAGCATTCCGTCCGTCTGTTTGGTCACCGCCGACGGTTTTTCAGTTCAGGATACCGATTGACTGTCGTACATGGCGGAGGCACTGTATTCATCACTCGCGCACGACGTGGGCCGGCGCCGCGGCTATGTCCTCGCTGTCGCGACGTCCACGACTGACCGCACGCCGCCGCTGCCGCTGCTGCCGTCAAATCCAGCCCACGGACTTCAACGACGCATGCTCGAAAGCTGCGACGTCTGTGGTGCGTCGCCTCCGTTCTCCCCGTCTCCCTCCTGTACCCGTGCCTTGCTCCTCGTCCTCCCTCGTCCTCGCCTCATTGCGCCTCTTCCTTCGCCCTTCCCCTCCAGGCTTCGCGCCTCCCTGTACCTTGTGGATCGCCGTCCAGACGAAAGGGCATCGCAACGTCGCACAAGGCCGGCTGCTGCTAAATTCTGCGCCCCGTGCGAGATACGCTAAGCTTGCTGGCACTGCTGCACCGCGCTCGGACGGCGGGACTCTCTCTGCATGCGGGGATGTCCACCCGGGCCTGTATTTGTATCCTTCACGTACAGATCTAATGTAATAGATTTAATGAACTGACTTCGAAACACACTACAAAATGACAGTTGGACTGACCTTGATCAGGAGCTAGCCTCGAATTCTCTAAACGTAGTTGGAGCCAAGTGCCCCGTACAGAAAATTATGGGAGAACCTGCGGAAGTTGCGGGGCCAGACGCGATAATTTTGAGCGCACAATTACTGACGTGGCCGTTGCAAACGGCTCCTGATTAAGTAAACACAAACTGCCCAGAAAAAACAACCCGAAATTCAGAGACGTGCTTGTGCAATATGCGATGGTACTAGTCTCCGCCAATGTGCCACAAAGGGCTGAGCAAACGCAGAACAGCGTGCTGAAGGGAATCCGCTATTTGCCGTGATGGTACTTTTACATAAGCTTACTAAACAATGCCGCAACGCGATCCGACCCCCCGGGTAAACACAAGACTACACGTGCATGTCGCGCGGTTCTCCGACCTGACCCTCATCGGGCTGAGGTACCTGGAGATGCTGTGCGACATGTACGGGCTGGGCGTGCTGTTGCGCGCGTGGACGCGCGTGCTGGCAGGAGAAGATCTCGACGCATCGGAGGGTGCGGGTGAGGGCATGGATTGGGACGCCGGGCCATTCAATGCGTTCTGCGACTACCCGCCGGCAAATACGCAGTGCCCGCGCGGGTACGGGTACTTCTGGCCTGAGATTCGCGACTTCCTGCTCCCGTCGGTGCTTTGGGCGGTGAACTGGGTGGCGGACCACTTCCGAGGGGACGAGACGCGGCTTGTTCGCGTTCCGAAAGCGTTTGTGGAGGGTATTTGGGAAGAGTGGATGGAAGGTGTGAAGCGCTGCGGGACGGACGCGACTGAAAGGGTGGTGAGCGACGATGTGTTGACGGCGTGGTGGTGGAAGGTTCGTGGATTTATCTTATCTTTTGTTTCCTCCTCCGTTCGTATTAATCTCGATTGCCAGACGAGCTACAGCTGCACAGCGCACGAATATGACCAGGAGCCGATCTGCCTCCACATGGCGATCGATTTCCGCACGAAGCGCGACGTCTTTCCTGAGCTAGAGGAGACGTACATCCACAACGCCTCCGCGACGATCCCACTCCAGATATGCCTCAAGGAAGTCCAGGAGATGTACGTGGGTGAGCTGGCGCAGTTCATCCGGGGTGCGATTACGGAGTACAAAAACGCGGAGGTCGCGACGTTTGAGAGAGAAATGCGCTGGCGCGAGGCGAACCCAGGGGTGTCGCTCCTACGGTGCCCGCCTGGCTATCACAGTTCGCTGATCACGGATTGGCGAGAGACGGGGCTGGGGACGTTGGATTTTTCGGGAGCCGCTGTACCCTGCGAGAAGGACGGGCTTGGGCCGTGGAGCGACGCGAAGTCGGAGAAACGATCGAACTCGGGACGCGTAGTGGGCGTACTCACGGAGACGGCTCTAGCGGATAAGTGGGAGCCAAAACGGGTGCAGCAGTGTGGTACTGGGGGGATTTTGATGGAGGACGAGCATGCGATCTGGATGAGTCAGGTTAAGAGCAAACGGGAATGGAGGAAACTCGAGCGGAGTGGAATTATCTGAATGAACGACAGTAGAGCTTGGTCGCCATCCACTTTACAAGGGCCGTCTTGGGGACAGACGGGGGGACTGTACAGAAACCATGAGCTATACGCAGAGTATCTCGAGGATACCAACTTGGTTTAAGGATTTGCAAGCGTTCGTTGGGCAAGCTAGACGTTCTCGAAATGTGGTCATGTCCGTTTCGGGATGAGGTCAAAAGCGGGTGACCCATGGGTCAAAACATGAATGCTGTAGTAAGGCAGAGCCGGGGAGGAGCACAAAGCCCCGAGGCACCGGGCACCAATCTCTCTATACTTACCGTCTTGAAGCGTAGGGTCGGTGAGCCGTGTAAGCGGAGGTGGCAGCTCAGCGGAAACCGAACAAGTGAGTTCAAGGCGGTTGGAATCCAATTTTGTATACTGGGTGGAGTATGAACTTCATACGCCCGCAATCCCCAACTCCTCCGCGATGATCATGGCCGCCTTTTCACCGACTATCAACGCCGTGTGGTATGTGTTTGCGCCGACATTGAGCGGTGCGATGCTCAAGTCGACCACCTTCAGGTTTCGTGTGCCGTAAACGTTCAACCGCGGATCGACGACACCGGATTCGTGTCGCGGCTTCATTGCGCACGTGCCAAGCTGTGAGATATGAATTCAAGTTAGTCCACCGCGAGTTCAAAGAGAATAGCAGATTACGCAATGCCATCCCAATCCCGCTGCAGTGGAATCAATAATGCGATTTAGAGCAAGGAGACAAAGACGAACCGGTCGCACGGTGGAAGGCGTCAATCGCCTCATTGTCCGCTTCGGAATATCTGAATGATTCCAAGTCAGCGGCCGAAATTGTGGATAT
Source organism: Mycena vitilis (assembly GCA_029203975.1). NCBI lineage: Eukaryota > Fungi > Basidiomycota > Agaricomycetes > Agaricales > Mycenaceae > Mycena > Mycena vitilis. The sequence goes on from JARGYF010000145.1 coordinate 64,468, forward strand.
TCGAACGGGCGTACTCGATTTCAGGTGCTGAAGGTTCCACCGGGCCATCAGCCTCTCCACACTGCGCCTGACTGCCTTCGTCAAATTGCGGGTGTCCGACGACATATTCCCCGCGGAAACAAAGCATTCGACGAACAAGCTCGCGCGACCACTTATATATCCAGCGCATAACCACGAGGTCTTCATGCCTGTCGAACGAGCGGAATTGGATCGAGAATTTCGAGTTGGGAGAAAGTAACCCACATGTCGAGCACCGCGGTGTCGATCTCGAGTGGCGCAAAAGGATCCGCCGACCGGATATGGACATATCCAGTTGACATCGGATAGGTCTTGCACGGCAATACAGCTTAGGAATGTCCAAAGCATTGATTGTACTCTCACCATGAAATATCCTACAGCGTAGATTGTCCGGGACGGAACTATAGGGGGCCTTCCCAGGACACTAGTCACTGGAAATCAGTAAGTTATGACACGAAAGGACTGAGGAATTTACCCGGCAAATGTGAAGATCGCAGCCACGGATTTATCAGGGGCGTTGGCAAAGAAGGACTCCCAGCGCGGGGCAAAAGTCGGCGTTAATTGTTCCAGCTCCTGCTCGTTGGGCCGAACCTTGATCACTGACTCCGCTCCACTGTCAGAGGCGCACATTGAGGATCGTAGCCTGTCTAGAAAACGAGCACGAACCTGGTTGCAAGCAGACCCTTCCCATCACGCTGCCACTGAGCCTCGTATCCTGGAAACAGTCAGTTGGATTAAATAGAGGACGCATGTCGCTGAACGTACCACCGTCCTTATCCTGGGCGAGGCTGACGAGTGTCAAGACCTGCTCCGGTGCCAGATAAGGTGGCGCCGCAACATAATGATCTACATCGAAAATTAGAATCGCGCCTCGCTTTCCGACCATATTTCACTTGCCCTTGTAGTTTTGGCCAACGCCAGGAAGATCAGAAACCACTGCGATGCCGTGTTTTTCCAGAAGAGCCTTCGCTCCTACCCCCGATCTGCAGGCCATAAGTAAAAATGCGCCATGATGAACATGATATTGAGTTCCACACCGTTCTAAGATCGCGGGTGAGCAGTAAGCGCCGGCGGAGATCACGACAAGTCGCGAGGCGTAAGCAGACAATATTGGAGCATCCTTTCCGCCGGTCTGGTATTCGATGCCCACAGCACGGTCTCCGTCTCCAAACAAGACGCGTTTCACTCGGCTGTTGTCCAGGACATGGAGGTTTGTATTCCCCGTCTGGTTGTAGATGTACGCATGAGCGGTGTCGGAACGCCGACCAGTGTCAGACTCAATAAACCTTCATCGCGTCAGCCAAAATTTATCGTAGAAGATGAAAGGAACGTACTTCGGCATTCTCTGGAGTGAACGTCAGAAAGACAGAAGCGAGGGGATAACTCTCAGAGGAAACACTTACTCCATATACGTTACAGGTCGAGAAGTCGTTTGCGTCTTCGGCAATGTCGCGTCCCCGTGGAAATACCGACGCAGCCACGAGAAAATCTTTACCAATGTCCGTATCGAAACCACCATGGGATACTTTGATTGGGCCCGAAGAGCCATGCACGGAGGTTACTAGCCCTGCCTGATATGTCTCGAGCTAGATACGCAGGTCAGAATAGCGCGCGGGGTCAATAGGGAAGGTGACCTTTTTCGCCAGCGGTATCAAATCAGCGGATCCCCAGCCAGGATTTCCCATCCGCATCCAATCGTCGTAGTCCGACGCCGCCGCGCGATTGTACATCATGCCTGAGGGTTTAGAAATGGGCGTCATACCCTCATAAACTGCTATAAAATTGGACCGACCATTAACACTGCTCCCTCCGCCGACGCAATTACCATTGTAGGCCATCGGGATGCGGCCCGCGAGGTTGGCGCCAGGATTCGCTGTGTGGAAGGTTAGGACATCAGACCCTGGGTCCGTAGCAATGTCGATCCAATGTGCCGGCTGGGTGTGGAGGGACTTCTCCTTTGTCGAAGGACCATTCTCAACCAGCTTGGTGATCGTGAGTCAGTAGTGGTTTTGTAGGGAGGAATAGTGTGCACCAAAACGCGAAGGCTGGTGTCAGCAGCAGCGAGTCGGCCCGCGGTGACGCAAGCTGTTGTGCCGCCTGAAAAGGAAGAGAAATCAACTCAAAGCTGCAAAATCTCGTGAAATGACGGTACCTCCCGCGAAAATAATATCGTACGCAGGTGAGGAAGGGGCCATGGTGAGCTGACAGCGGTCTTGAGACTTGTACTTTGGTCAATACACGTTATACAGGTGCCGATGGCGCCGAGACCTGCCTCCACCCAAAACTCCTTGCGATATCGGATTGATATCGGATGTCACGCCGTCCGACCACCACACCAGGGAATCCAGAAACAGAGAAACAAGGAGCAGAGGCATCGTTGCTCGTGTCCTCAAAGCTTCAGACCTCACGAGCCCGGTCGGTGGACATGGTTTGCAACAAAGGGCGGCATCACGTTTTGATCATCACGGTTTGATCATGGGTCAGTTGCCATCAGCAACCAGTCGTTATTTTTTTCGTCCTTTCCTCCTACCATCATGTCTGGTTCTTTCACTTACGTCGACAGGGTTCCAACCGAGATCTGGCACAGATGTTGGAGAGGGTGTTCCAAACGCCAGCTTCGACGGCTGTCCCGGGTCTGCCACTACTTTCGCCATCTCTGCCTTCCGCTTCTTTTCCAGGACCAAACCTTTTCACCCCCAGATGCACAGGAAATAGACCGCCACAATTGGATCGAGGTCACCAAGAATCTTCACCGCACGTCACTCCGGCTGAAGCGACTGGCCGCCAGCGAACACGTTTCATCGGTCCGCAATTGGCAGTTTCGGGGGAGCACAGAGTTGGACCTCACCGAGACGCTTCCGCACATCCGCAACATCCATTTGCTCCTGGAAAACTACTACAAGGTCGTTCGCACCTTCTCCGCGACTCTCGGCGTCTACCATCAGCTGCATTCGTTGAGCTTGGATGCTGTCTTCATCGACGAAAATTTCAGGGAAACTCTATCCTCCTTGCCACGATTGGAGGACCTCGATCTCAATCACTGCAGAATTCTGCCCAGTGATCAGGTTCTATCGTTGCGAAAGTGCACCATCACGGGAACGGTACTTAAGACCGACGAGGACACGGAGACTCCTCTAGAGATCGTGTCACCCGACGCGTTGCACTCCCTGAAACTCGACAGCTCTGCCGCCGCTATCGCGGTACTCTCGCACATCGCAGACCACATTCTTACCAACCTCACCACCCTCACCATCAGCCTGTCCACTCGAATTGCAGACATTTTTTTTACGTCTGTCGTCAACGGTTGTCCGCGTCTCCAGCGTCTCCACGTCAACCGCCTCTCAGACTCCGTCGTCCTCCCTTCTCACCTCCCTCCTAGCGTTTTGCCGCTTCTCAACTTCTTCAGCGGCCCGCTTGCCTTCCTACAACTGCTCGTACCCGGCCGTCCCGTCGCAACTTTCCACGTCTTGTATCCCATCACCGCCACCGCAGAGGAGATCTTAGGCGCCATAGCCTCTATCACGCAATCCTCCGCAGTCCCCCGCGTGCTTGACCTCCGCATCCGCATCGCCGGCACGCACGAGGTCTTCGCAGCCCTGACCGAACGCCTCCCCGCCCTGCAACGGCTAGACCTCGAGCTCGAGCAACCCGCGCGCTTCTGGCCGCCCCTTGCAGTACCGCCTCCCCCCGATGACGACGACGCCGACGTGGCTGAGTTCCAGGAGGAGGAAGTTGACAGACGCACGCCCGAGCTGTCGGATGACGACGACGCGCAGTCCACCTCCAGCCGGATATCGTCGACGTATTCCTGGGACAAGCACGCATCGGTTCAGTTACCGAGTCCCGTTGAGCCCGGATACATGTACAGTACGTCCACCCTCATTCCTCTTCTCTTGCAATTCACTCAACACATTTCCGTGTGCAGCTCGTCGCGGGCTGCGCGCGCCTCCACCTTCTGACGCCGCCCCGAGGCCCGATGACGAAGACATCACACTGTTTCCCGTGGGTCCACCTATCCGTCCTCGTGTTCATGGCACTAACTCTTAGCCATCCAGGGTCCAATTCACAGCCTCACCACCGGGCTGCTCACCCTGCCCGCCTCGCTCCAAATCCTGCGCTTCGCACAACCTGCGGGGTACGGCGCCAGTGTATTCGGGCTCGAGGACCAGCACCGCGCGCTGCTGCGGCTCGGTGCACGGTACCCAGCTTTGCGCGAGATCGCGTTTACACGCAAGAATTCGAGCGCGTGGACGCGGGAGGGAATGGTTTGGTCTTTGTGCGTGATGTTCAGTGTTATTCTGGATTCGGGGGATGTTTTGAGCTGATATCCGTTGTAGAAAATCCGGGACGGCGAAGGTGGTTGCGCTGTAATCGGGTGATATGTACATATCGAGAAGAGAAAAAAAAGATGTGATGCCAATGTATCCTGTATGTATGTTCGTTTTCCCCGCCCATGATCTTCGGAGTTCATCTTGGCTAACTACTCACGATACCGTTACCGGGAAAATCTTCCCCATATTCCCAATCTTTGATCCCTGTTTTGAAACGGAGGCTCGGGGATGTTTGAGATGTTCCTGCTCTTCTGCCTGATACTGTCGATCAAAGGGGGGGCAAGTTCGGCTCTTTACAACTTACCGGGCGGCGCGGGACGGCGCGCGCTCTAAACTCTGAGGTGGCACGGGATACGGAAATCAAACCGGACTTCCAGTCTCCTCGCCGCTCGGCACACTGGCCCAAACATACCTTGATGATCGCCGTACTCACTGCATTCACGAAGGCTAGGGGAGCCCTCGGTGAGGTCAGTGCAGGGCAACGGCCTCTACCTCCGAACCCTCGGAGTGCAGGGACCCCATACTTGCGTCGAACCTACGTCAGAAGATTTGGAAGATCTTCAACTCGCTGTGCTTGATCAGTTGGGTTTCTTGCCAATACTGGGTGGACCGTGGAATTCGAACGGGTTGGACCCAGAACTGTGAGATACCGTTTCAGCACCCGCTTGCTTGCCATGTCTGAAATTCCTAATCCTCGCTGAAGGTATGGAATGAGGGGGTCCAAAGACAATTTGAAGACGTCGGCTTGGGGAAAATCCGAAACGCCGCGGCACCGACTGATAAATATCTTCGGGCTACACCCCGGGTGCGGCATGAACTTGAATTCATTCATGGCTGTAAGAACTCGCCGCCCGATGGTGCAAAGAATCCTATACTGAGGTTTAAACAGCGGCGCGACGTGAACGCCGACTTCTTACCACGAGGCGCGGCGAGTTCAAATCCTATATAATCAGCATGCTCGGTCTGAGGAAAGACCACTCCACTCCAGTCTCAGAGCCCAACGTGAGCTTGCAGCTCTTACTCTCTTGGCTACTCTGACCCCCCGAAGCCTATAGTACCTTCTCATCAACTTATCATGACGCGAACTCCTCCAAACTTCCAGCCAGTCTTGAGGCTGCCAGACATCCACGAGAAATGGCCGTTCCCGGTAGCTCATAACCGATGGGAGGAACTGGTTTCAGCGGAGAGCCTAGCGTGGATCGAGTCTCTCGGTATCCTCTCAGCTGTCGAAATGAAGAAGTTCAAAGATGTCCACTTCGACATCTTCGCTTCCATGGCATATGCTTATTTCACGGACGTGCGCCATTTCAGGGTCGCTTGCGATGTCGTTCAACAACTATTCCTTTTGGACGACTTGACGGATGAAATGTCCGCGTCAGAGGTTCGCTGTGTCGCGGCAGTCTCGATGGAGGGTTTACGGTTCGGGTTCAAACAAGTTGATTGTATCCGGCGCTAACTGTGAGTCTCAGCAACTGGAAAGTACAGAGGCCCAAAGGGGAGCATCCAGTGGGTGAGATGCTCCGAAGGTTCGATTATTATTATTATTTTTGCACACAGTTCGGCCGATCATATCCATATCCCACAGCTGTTCGGAGCGCCTGCACGCTGTGGCCAGCCTATATATATTGGACCGGTTTATTCACAGCTACGAACTCTATCTCAATGCCGTCGTAGACGAGGCTGGGGATCGTGACCAAAAGACCATGCGAAGCTCTCTCGACTCATATCTGACCATGCGTCGGGAGACGGGTGCGGTCAAAGTCTGCTTCGACTTGCTTCTCATCCCACACAACATCCCGAACCACATCCTGGAAGACAACCGCATCCACCGTGTCGAAACACTCGCCAACGATATCATCTGTGTTGGAAATGTACGCCCCTCTCACAGATTTCTCTGGGTTTATGTCAAGATTGCTGACACTACAATAGGACATCCTTTCTTTCAACAGAGAGCAAGCCCGAGGTGATGTACACAACGCTGTGATTGTTGTTATGCAGGAGCGGGGACTCTCAATCCAGCAAGCGATGGACTTTATCGGGGCCTGGTATCTAAAATCCGTCGAAGACTTTTGCGCGGCCATGCGCGACCTCCCGCCATGCGGGTCCATCTCCACACGAAATCAGGTCAAGGATTATATTGCGGGGATTGCGAACTGGATAACGAGCAATTACGAGTGGAGTTTACGGAGCGGAAGATATTTTCCTCCAGGCGAGGATCCAATGGAAATTGGCTGGATTATACCTCTGATGCCGAAGAAGCACCAGTAATGTGTTCTGGCTGCTCGAGTCTCCTCTTGCTACAATAACATACCATATAATCAGCAATTAGTCAAGTAAATAATCAACTTCGCCGAGATCCCCGACCTGTACTTCAATTCAACCTCAATTTCCACTGTGCAGGGCATGATCCTTCTCTCGAAATTGATATTCATCGACGAGATTTCATGTTTGCAGTACACGACTCTCTCGTTGCTTGAGCTCCCGCTACGGGGACTATCGATTCATCCAACATTCACAACGTTATTTGACACTGCTTTCTGGTACAGTGATGACAACGATTTGGTTACACACGTGCCACTGCTAAGGCTTCAAGTTTCAAACTTCCACGTCGCAAAACTACGCGCTCAATTCTGGCCCGGCGGCGATGAGTCTTGTATGCGCCGGGCTAGGGTGCATCCGCATTCACCTTGACCCCCCACTCTCAGAGTCAATTTGACTCGTTATCCGGGACTCATCGCCCGAGGTGCCCCGGGCCCAGCGAAATTCCCAGTGCCTCGACCTCAATGATTTTTGCTGGTCAGATGAGGGTCTAGACGTCTAGATCCTCTTGGCTTTCAGATGATCAATCGTCTGGTTTCGGAATTCTTTGTCTATTGCCGACCGAACTATGAGAGGCACCGCGGAGTCCTCACGCTGCTTCGCTACAAACACCATGTATCTGGATATACGACCCACCAATCCGAGAAAAAAGTGAGTTGTGCCGTTTCACCCAGATACCATATACTGTGAGCACCGTCCCTTGCCCTCTGTGACGGAGAAAAAACTGGATTTCTAGGCGACTTCATTCATCCTGACAGTCAGACTTTCATTACCCAGAAAAACTACTCGTGGTGTCCGGCAGTCGATGGGCGACGCGGTCTGGAACAGCCGCGGAGTCTGCAACTGGCTATGGCTCCACTAGTTTAAACCCAGCTTACATTTATAACTTCCCAGTTCGCCGCTGTTTACCGCATACACAAGATCGGACTTTGGACGGTTGTACCGGCAAAGGAAAATCTTAACACAACATCCTCGCCGCCCGCTCTTTAACCGAAGTCGTTGCAGCCCCGATACAGCGCATGCATCTCATGCAGCTCTCGCTCCTTCGCTGAGCTTCACAGTAAGTTTTCACGGTCAAATAGCATTCTACATTTCGTTTGGCCAGCTCAACGGAGAAGACGTAACCGTCGGATTCTTCCGTAACCACATGTACGGGCTCCGCCACTCCGTGCAGCGATTTTTTTAGGACTGACAATCGTGTCCAACAGAGCTTGCACGCCGTATGCGAGGTGACATGTGAGCGCCCTACTACCGCCCCAGGAGCCCAGGCCTAGACATTGCTGTGGGCCTGTGGCTGATATTATCTGCGTTTAATCCGTCTGCGATTGTCCGCAAGATTAGACGACGTAGGTTTTTGCTCCGGATCTCCATGCGCCCAATTGAGGAAGGTCGGTATTTAATTGGCAGGCACACCGTCGCGCATAAGAAGACCCACAGAGTCAGATCCAGAGGTCAGTCCTCCTCCTCAACTCCTTCCTTTTCTTCGACTCCCTCTCTTACCTGGTGGTTCCACGCATACAGAACCCGCGTCAATCATGTGCAAACACGAGATGTGCGTCGGCCCTCTGGTCGAAAAGGCTCTGCTGACCGACTCCCCTAGCATGATTGATCGGTATACTGTTTGCAAGGTGACAAATCCTTTATGTTTTGTCCTGTGGGCGCACCTTTCATTGACAACTTTTGCTCACGGTACTGCACAGCACCGCGAGTGGTTGCATTACACAGGAATGAAGGTCGATTGCGATCTGCCCACCTGCCGCACATCTCCAAATCACATCCACGACACGCAAAAGTGCGGTTGTCCTGCGGTTCGTTCGTTTCTCGACGACTTCGTTCTTGAAGCTCACATTTTGATGCAGTACGTCGAGGACATCGAGAAAACGAGGACCATACACGATACGCTCTGCCCAGGCTGCCAGGCAGTAAAGCGTAACACGGCGCGCATGTAGAAGGTCGCTGCGTCGTATCTATCAGACAGCAGGCTTTTGGATCGTCGTTTTGTATGATTACTCTCCCTTTCCCACTGTTGCTGCGGTGAACGATTGCCAACTTCATGTTTCTCCATTCTCCGTACTAAAAACTCTCCCAAAACTAAATAATCATGCCGTGCTCGCTGGCTCTTGATAAGGAGGATAATTAGATCCAGGGAATATTACTATGGGGAGACAGCATATCACGGTCAGCAGTGCACGGCCAACTCTGAGCCCAGACTCTCGATTGCGTGGAATATCTCGTGCCCAAGGTCCGATTTCGGGATGCAGCCGTCGCCAAAGCGTGTCGCAATCTCCGTCAAAGTATCATGCACCTGCGAAGTTTCCGTCCGAAGGGGAACCACGAAGAGGCGATCACCGCTTCCGTTAGGAATCACCATTACATGCAATGTGATGCGGCCCCCGGATTCGGAGGCACGCAGGAGTGCGTTCTGCCACAAAGGGTCGTCGCCGACGTATCTTGGCACCGTCCCATGCTCAACACACTGGATCTCCAGGCGAACCCGGGGACCCTTGGAGTAATCGAACATGGTGAGGAACATCGTGCACTCGGGGCTCTCCGTCATAAACATGACTTGTGTATGAAATATGTGCGAATATTTCATCGTGTGGTAGTCGTGCGTGAGCAGGGCCCGTAGGAAGGCGCGCTCGCGCGTCCACCGTGCGCTCCAGTAGGAAGTAGGCTGTGTGCCCATGGTCGACGATTTCATGCTTCCGAGACGAAGGCGACTTTGAGCATCACAATATTTGCGATGTTGTCCTTGGTGCCAGTCGATTTGCTGACATTCAGCAGAACAATAATGGGAGAATCTGCAACCGGAGCATCGTTTAAACAAGCTCGCGTTTGCGATTCTGCAGCACTGGAGAAGTGTAAGTAACGGAACCTGCAGTTGTAAGAATTTTGGCGGACCTTGGCGTTGTCGCACCCCCTTAATCGTGGCGGCGAATCGCCAGTAGCGAGTCTCCGGAATATTGTCAGGCGCTCCTCAGCCAACGCCTCAAATTCCGTCCACGCATCGAACGCGGGAGAAGCAATGAATTTGGGGTCGCGACTGTAACCATAGCTCTCCAACTCCTGCAGAGCGAGGTTCAACACTCGCAAATCGTAGTAGTATAGAAGGGAATTTGGCAGCATCTTCTCGAAGATGAACTTCAAGTTACCCATCAGTTTCCCCGCTGCGGCGGTCAAGACGATGACACGAAGAAGTCCTTCTCGTATGGCGTCTACCGTGTAACAGCGCCCCGGAACCGTAAAGAGAGTCATGATCATGAACCTGTACGATTTTTCGAGCACAAGAAGGGAGGTGGAACCCTCCATCTCTGAAAATCCAGAGCCCGGCCGTGTGGTGGAGCTAACCATGGAGGTAAGCGCATCCATGACGCCTACGCGAAGGAGAGCGGAGCTGAATAACCCCAGCTTAGCGTTACGAGATCCCAGCGCGTTATCGATGTCCTCCACAACGTCCAAGATGCTGCCTGCGAATGCGGGATCGTCGTCAGTGCTCCTGGACGATCGGCTGGAGGAGGATTTGTTGATGTATATGACCACAAGTTGGGCCAAATCCAAGAGGTCGCCACCCGCGCCCTCGATCAATTCCTCGGCGTGTACCAGGTTTGCGGAGAGATTCTTGGACATGACCGTGATGCAAAAGATCAGGTAATCCATCGCAACGGGCACAGTCTTGCCATCTCGATTATCCACCAGGACGGTGGTCCAAGCCCTCGCCAGCATGTAGAAGAAACCAGTGGTCGAAGACAAGAGTTCGAGCAGCCCTGACTGCATATAAATACAGGCAAGGGACAGAAATCGGAGGCCGAGTACCTCCTCGACGTAGAAGTCGTCCCGACGTGTGTCGAAAAATTGGATCCACTTCCACGCACGCGGCCAAAGGTCGGGAAGAGCTGCGGGAGGCAGAAAAGACAAGAGATGGATAGAAACGGCTCGGAGGGCGAGGAAAGCGCGACGCAAGATGTCCTGCTCAGATGTGGAGAGAGCATCGAGCTCGTCGTCCCCCGGAATCTTTGTGGGATCGAGATTGGCATAAAACACCGGAAGCAGGGCCACCAAGGTTTTTCTCTGTGCCTCAGAAACACCTTGCAATATCGAGTCTAGCCGATGGGCTGCTCGAGTGTCCCCTTTGGCTGCAGCGGTTGCGATTTCCTGAAATATAAGGTTCAGACGTCAAACTCGAATTACGCGCCAGGGCAGATGTTCTTACGCGAATGGAGGGCGGCAGCGCGTTCATTGAGTCCGCATGAAGTGCCGCATCCATTTCGCTGAATAGGTAGCCGTGGCAGCAACACTGAACGCGGTGGTGGACTGTGGTGAGAAGCAAGAAAATAATGATGCGCTGATGGGAGTGGTGATTGTTCGGTGATTGTCCGCATTTGGATCTTGTTCCGGCGGTTCCGCCAATTCTGCGCACAAAGGTCGCTGTGTATTCAATTTCCGCATACCTTAAATCGAAAGCATCTAATTCGAATCAATGAAATCCAATTTTTCCAAGAAAAATCCTCGTCGGACATGCTAACTAGAAAAAAAGGATAGACTACGACTATGCAAGGTGTAATACGGACGAGACAAGAGGATCCGGAGAAATGAATTACCTTTCAAGCAGCAAGAGTATGATACGACGGAGAGACAGAAATCGGAAATCTAGACAGAAACAAGAGGAAGAAAGAAAGAAATTGACCGAGAAATTCCACCCATCCAACTGACCACGACAGCGCCATCTAAAGGGGCATAGACGCTACCCGCAGCCTTCTCGGCCCGCGCGCATTATGTTTCCCTCTGCCCCTTGGAGAAGGATGTCGTGTCCGGACGGAGTACGGGGTCCTGCGGGCGTAGACGCACTCTGGCCGCGCTGGTGGCTGATACCGCACCCACTTGCGCTTGCACTTCTGCTCGTACTGAGACCTGGCCGGGTACGCACGATGGGCCAACTCCTGTTAGGATCCATAAGCCGGCGCAAAAGAATATGCTGCCTCTGCGAGCAGATCGCCTCCCATATCGCCGACGAGAGGCGGCGGCGGAAGCTGAAGGTGCGATGGCGCCTGTCCTGGCGAGACTGACTGCGTCTGCGGAGGCGGCGGTAGCGCAAACAAAAACGCCGACGATGATGCTGCGAAGAGGGCGAGCGCACAAAATCGAGCGCCTCCCCGCCACGGCTTTCCGCATCGCCCACGCCACCAAAGACATACTGCAGGTCCAAGAACCGGAGACGGCAGAACCCTCTCGGCCTGCCCATGCTCCTGCGCGCGCGTTTCGGTTCACGAGCGTCAACTTCTGCGCGGTACATACAAGACCGCATCGAGGGCGAATGGTGCAAGGGCGCAGGCTGCAGCGAGGGGAGGGGCGGTGGTGGCCCAGCACCCCCAGCCTCTCTTCCGGCGTCTCCCCAAGTCGCACGCAGGGGCGGTAAAGGTACAAAGCCAGCATACGCGTGGGGCAGGCGATGAGCGCAGGAGGGAAGTCTGCGGCAGCTCCATCGTCATCTGCATATCGTCTCCGCGCCCGCCCCCATCCGCGTTCGTGACATCTCCATCTCCATCTCCATCTCCATCTCCACCTCCAAATCGCGCTGCGACAGGTCCTCGGAGCTTGGCGTCGGCATCCCCGTCTCCATCTCCGTCCACGGCTGCCTCCACCTCCGCCTCCCCATCCGCCTCCCCGTCTCCCGCCTCCGCGCTTCATTGCGCCGGCGCGACCCCTGCCCCCGCGCGGGCCCCATACGTCAACGCCACTCCATGTCTGCTGATGCGTCTGCGCCCGATAAAGAAGACCCAGCCGTATTCGAGTGACGCGTGGACGCGTGGAAGCCGCCCCCGTAACCCCGTCACTCCTCCCGCCCTTCCCACTGCGCGCCTGGCATGAGCCCCACCGCTGCCCGGCCCCGCGCGCGCGCCGGACGCCACCGCCACTCCATATCCGCTGATGACAATGCGTCTGCGCCCGAAAATGGGATCCTCCGCCGCAGTCGAGTGACGCGTGGACGCGTACAGCCGCCGCCCGCAACCACTCCCACGACCCCTCCCCACGATCCGAAACGCACTGCCATCCGCGCCAAACGCATCGTCCCCGCTTCGGACAGCGAGGAGCGCATGCACGCATACGAGCGATGCGCGGCGAGCGAGAGAGCAGAACGGTGCTCGTCCAGCGAACGCGACGCAGGGTGGAACGAGGGCGGGGAGCAAGAGCGTGGGGCGGTCAGTCACATGGAAGAGCGCATCCCCACGACAGCGGTCGTCGTCACTGTCACCGCCCCCAAACACGAATGGAAGCCCGACCTCCCCCGTAGCGCCATCCTCCCCACCCGCACTCCGAGCCCCCGTCCCCGCCGAACGTGAAGTGCGCCGACGACATCCCCATCTGCCCACCACCGCTGTCCATCTCCGCGTCGCACTGCTCTCCGCCGATCGACATCCCTGCGCCCCCAGGGAAACACAATGCAGGACCCGTCGATGGGCACAATCCTCCATCCCGCTCGCAGTCTGCGCAAACGTGGAGGAGATCATGGCCTCATCGAAGGGACAACTTCGTAAAGCCACGGGACAGCCCCAGCTTCGGCCTCGACCTGCTCCTCATCCGCCTCTGAAACCTCGGCCGCGAAAATAAGAAGAGGAGTGAAAACGCCCGCAGCCCGGTCGTCCATAAGTGCCCTCGCAGCCATCCAGACACCGCGCACCCCAAATGGGAAACGAATTCGAAAAGAAGAACGCCGCCTCGAGCAGATAAAACGCGAAAAAGCGGCCATGCCGCATTTGACCGCCCGTAGGCGTGAAGACGAGACTGGAAGTCTGTAAACGTAAAGAAAGCCCGCTCGCTAGCGATAGGCCGCATGTGTGCTGCGGCCGTAACCACAAGCAACTCGGCGTCTCCGCGAGGATACGATGCACGATGGCCGTAGGCGCGGTGCGCGAAGGAGTTTGGAGCAGAAAAGCAAGGAGGACGGAGGGAGATAGGACGTGTCTTTCCACGGGCTAGGCGCTGGCGTAGGCGGATTGGAGGCCGGAGAGAGGATAGCTTTCCCGTTGGCGACGTCACGCTGCGGATGGGGGGTTAGCGTAGTTACGGTTGGACTTTTGTGTAGAGGATGCGCATGGATTAAACGGGGGGAAGACTTGGGGAAGACGATGGGATAGGAAGAATAGAAAGGAAAAGAGAACGGGACTCACGACATTATACCACATGCGTCTGCTCCGCTTTTCACTTGAGCTACAACTTCTTCTCTTTCTCCTGAGTACCAGGCCCGATAGCATGATGCATCTGCGCCTCCTCCTGCGTCTCTCCTTCCCTAGTCGCAGTCGTTCTTGCGCTTGTGTCGTCGCGAGGAGAACAGCGGTGTGAGCGACGGGTGACGGCAAAGGAGCAGACCCGGAGGCGTGCGTGCCCTGCGACGGAGCCATAGACGCCTTGAAGCAACCTCGAATTCTGAAGTTTTGAAGCAGAAGGACGCCGAGCGCTTGAACAAAGATTCGACAGTCAAAGCTGGGTGCATTTCAAGATAAAGAATAATGGCGCTTGGAACAGTTGCGTGCGGCATAGGATTGACCACAAGTGAATAGCATAGAAAAGAGCATAGTCTGTAGTTAACCGCGCCACCGTGCAAGGGTGGCGGCAGTATTAGTAATCATCGGAGTTTCAATCATGTTCCCACGGCCCTTTCTTCCACGTCCGTCGACGTCCTCGCTCAATCCTCGCTACCCGTCTACATCCCCTGCCTTCTCTGGCCCTTCTTCGGCCCTCAAAAGCACCCGAACGCCTCTGAAGCGACTCTCAAACAGGCCGCCCCCTCCCCACGGTCATAATGGACCAAAGCCCGCAATTAGAAGTCGGCCTTATCCCTCGCAGGCAAGGCTGACGCTTCACGGCCAATTTCACGACGCGACGGCACGGTGCTGAAGACCACCCGAACTCTTGCTTCCCCCATCCACGAGGACAAGCCTCTGCGTCAATCCTCACAAGGCGACGAAATCAGCGATATGGGAAACGGTGCGTCGCCCCGTTCTGGCTGACTGTACTAGCTGACCCCCGTGTACAGCCTCCCTGGCGGTACTCCAAGCACTGAGGGTTGCAGGTACATACCTCTGTCCCTCTCCCCGACTAGTTTGATATGAAGCCCTTGTCCAGTTCATCTGCTGTAGTGCAATTACCCTCTGCACGCGTGGAGGTGATGCAGCGTGTGTAATGGTGCCCGTTCTCGTACCGCATTCCGCCCGAATGCAACACGAAGGAGTGGTGTCTTGGGAACTCCCTCATCGCATGGCGCTGCCCGCAGCGTCCGGCATCGGCTCGCGCACACAAAGCTAGAATTCCCCGCGCAGCAGCCGGCAACGCATGCACGGTGAGGTGCGTACACTCCTGCTTTCTTTTCTCTTCGTCTCCCCGAGTTTTGACTGCTCCTCTCCCTCCTTTTCACTCCCTGCCAGCAGAGAACCGTCGTATCTGCTTCTTTTCGATGTTGTATATCGTACGAGGGTTACAATTTATGTGTTTGCCAGCCTCGGTGCTTTGCAATTATTGCGCGCTGGAACTTCATAAAGTCGACCGTTTCGAAATTTACCTGTTTCACCCTAGAAACTTTCAGAGACCACTATATGCTTCATTATACGCGTCCTTGAGATTTAGTTGAGGTGCGAGAGATGGCGGAAACGCCAGAAGACGCGTCGAATGGGCGTGGGAATGTTTTGAAACTCCGATCATTACTAATACTGCCGCGAGCGAACACCGGATCGACCTTGATGACAGACTACAACATGCGAGGTACGAGCACAGATTTGTTGTAGCGTCTGTTTAGAAGAGACTAAAAAGAGCAAGCAAGGATTGAGAAACCGTGGGCGAAAACGATACAAACATAACCCAACTACGTGCACCGCCACGCGAACCCATCAACGGTCAACCTTTGCCTCAACCGCTATCTACTTAGAATGTGCTCTCAAACGGCCCAGAATCTGCTCTGAGCCCTCCTTTGCATGACCTGGACAGGATGAGGCTGAATTTGGCCGGCATCCTCTCGTTAACCCTCCGCGTAATAACTCGGCGCAAACCTGGGCGCTTTGCGGCGCGTATTCAACGCGTATCGCATCTATGCTGGAGGGCGCTCGAAGGCGTCCACGCCACCAACGGTACGCATCCATCCCTCTTCTAGAACTCGAAAAAACCTGTGCTGCCGGGGCGTCTGTCCGTCTTAGCGCTGTGGACTTGGCCATTCGCCATGCGGCGCCTGGCCTGACCGTTCCCCGCTGGAAAAGGGCATTGAGCCACCAAACTTTGAGCCCAGTGAACCGCAATCAATAGACCACCGTTGCATTACGTGCGTGACCGACGGCGGCTGCTGCTCGCCTCATCTTGACGAGAGCCATGATCTCCCCCCTCGCAGTGCTCTACCTCCTCGTTATGCTGAGCGCCGCAGCTGCGTATCCTCGTCCCGGCGGCCCTGCTTTGGATAAACCATCTTCGGAATTAAAGGCGTTTGCGACCCCAGTAAGCTTCGTACGGATTTATTCAGCGCAACCTCTCACTGGGTAGTAGGATGTTGCAGGAAAGACGGATTCGAATGACATTGTTTTCGAAGGACGCTCTGTGCGACGCGAAGACCCGCTGGCCAACGATCCAGCCCCAGCGGCTGAGAAGGCAAACATTGGGGTGGTACGATAATCCTCCCTGTCATGCTGCTAGTCCAGATGCGATTGAGCTTGAACAGAATAGCGTCGGGCTACCCGGCGACGTACCGGAAGAGCCTGCGGTCACCCAATCCGGCATCGAAAGTCCATGCAGCGATGTCATTGTAGGTTACTTATCTCGGTCTTCTCATCGCATATTGCATCGCTTATTGAATTTTGGAGGTGGTCTTTGCACGCGGGACGTTCGAGCCCGCTCCCATTGGAGCCCGCGTTGGGCCGCCTTTCAACGCGTCACTTGAGGTTTTGTTGGCCTCAGAGAACAAGACCTTGAGCTTTATCGGTGTCGACTACCCGGCGGACGTGGTTGGATTTCTCGAAGGCGGCAGCGGCGAGGGCTCTCGCGCCATGGCTCAACAGGTGTGTCCCGCCTCAGGGTATCGTGAATACATACACTGATAGTCCGCTCCAGCTAAGCGATGCTGCGATACTCTGCCCGAATGTGAATAAAACTTTCCCTTTCCGTCCGATAATAGTCTGAGCATCTACCCAGGCCTCTCTCGTCTCCGCAGGATACTCGCAAGGCGCCCAACTAGTGCACAATTCCGCAAAACTGCTCTCCTCCAAAGTCATCGCCCACATAAAAGTCGTTGTAACTTTTGTGAGCACCTCACCTTTTTACACTCCCCTTCGCTCTTAGCCAGCACCTTCCTCCAGGGCGATCCAGATAATGGCCAATCCGTCGGCGGTATTTCTCCCTCCGAGATTGACATCATCTGCCATCCCCTCGACGTCGTTTGTCTCGGGGAGCTCCCGTTGGATATCCTCCTTATCCTCGTCGCGGAGCCGCATTTGTGGGTGGAAGGGTTTTTCCCCGTCCCAAATATGGCTAAATGGACTACTAGGGACTACGACATGAACGTAGCTGAGGCAGCGACGTTTGTTGTGGGAAATGTTTAAATGGGTTTTTGCCAGATGAATTTGAGAGCCTCTCTTTAGCTTTTCCTGCGCTCGAAATTCAATCCGGCCAGAGCTGTTTATGGCCGCGCCGACATTCCGCTTGAGTTTGGTCGAGTTACTTTGTCGCGTCACAGCCAAGCTCGCGTCCACAAGCTGTCAAGCTCTTCTCTCTTCGAAAAACTATTTCCACTCCAATTCACGATGACACCAGAAGAAGTGCAGCTCATCGTCGAGTTCAAGGAGCTGAACCCTGGACTGGTATGTTGCCTCGAAGCCTCCCGGGTCGTCACCCGTACACAAAATTGACTTTCTCAGGGCGTGAAAAAAACGGTCGAAGGTTTACGCGCATCCATTCCGTCCATTACGAGCAAGATGGTCCGCAGTGTGGTCATGGAGCCTCGGGATATTGACCCTGGCGCGGCAGACCCGGACGAGCCCTTCTTTTCGAAGCCCCCGCCGCCCCCCGGCAGCGCGTCCACGTCGGCGTCTGCGTCTGCTTCCGATGGCCCACGGTCAGTCGCTCCCCCCCCCCCCCCCCCCCCCCAATAATTCTAGTGTAACCCAGAATCGGTTCCAACTTGGTTCTAGGTCAATCAGCGACATGTCTCCCCGGGAAGCCGAAGCCTACGCCGAAAAGCACCGCGAAAAGGTCATGAAGCAGATCGAAGCGTGCTACAAACGCCCCGCCTTGATACAGCAGACAGAGATGATGGTGATCTCGCAAGCGCTCGGCCACTCGCCCATGGGAAAGTACGGCCTGCTTGCGCGCGGGAACACGGTCTACGAGTTTGAGCAGATGTTTTGGGTGGACGTCGTCAAAGGCGATCAGGACATCCGAACTCTCTGGGGTGCGTCAAATTTGATTTTTTTTGCCCGAAAATCAGCTGATGGTCAATGGGTTTCAGAACGATGCAAGGTGGAGGCGACGCTGGGGCACAAGGAAGCAGTGTGGATGTTGTGGACGCTGCTGAAGGCGGCCCGTAACGACACCGCCGAAGGTATCCGGCTCATCAAAGACGAGCATATTGCACGCCAGTTGGAACAAGAGTTCGTCGAGTCCTCTTGCGAGCTTTTCTGTAAGCTGATTTTGTACTAGGTTTGGGACCAATCCCAAGGATCTTGATTCCTATTTGTCGGGAGTCGGTGCCATGAATCCGAGCGCGATGAGGCTGGCCGAACTACTGGGGAGTATCCAACATGGGATTTTTTAGCTATCAAAATTACACGAACATTCGGAGCCACACAGAGAACAACGAAGAGCGAAAACCAGGAGAACTTGGAGCGCAAGGATTCTGGTAATAATTAAACGGAAACAATTGTAGCGTCTCATCGAGTCCACTTTGTTCCCCCCGTTATCAAATACTTTGGCTGGTGTTGGCATAGAATAATTGAAGTGTCGCCACGAGCTTGCAGACATCCATGTACAGAAGAGTCCAGAAAAAGAGGATCGAGAACAGAAGTTGAGCTGAGAATAAATACACAGTGAGGACAGACTCTAATTATAGGACAGTCTAAGGAATACACAAGGAATACAGGATGAGGATATGGATACAAAGGAAATTTACCTAGATGATACAGTCACGCTACCCAACTCTCTTCATGCCTTGAGCGGCGCGCCGCGGAGGTGCCTCTTCAACGACTCGCCACCCTCGAACGTTTTATCGCACGACACGCAAATCAGCTTGAGATTGAGGTGGGTGCTCCGCGTCACATGCTTTCTCATGTCGTCCCCGCGCAAATTCTCAGAGCATTTACCGTTGCCCCACCGGCAGAGCGATCGCACCGCGCTGCCCTTAAGGCCGTGCATGTCTTTCAGATGCTTGAAGATGTCTTTAATGTTCACGATGTTCGTGCACCCCGCCCAGTCACATCGCACGGTCGGGGTTGTCGCGTATAGCGTCGCTTTGGCGGCGGCGACGGTCTGCTGAATTTTGTCTTCCGAGAACTGGGCAACGGCGCGGCAGCGGCCGCTTCTACGACGTCTGGGTGAAGAGGGAATGAATAATGGGCTCAACGGCGTCTAGGGGTTGACTTACACAGGTACGGCGGCGGCAGCAGTACGAGGGGTGGCGCGACTGCGAGTACGAGGCTTGCGCACGGGCCTACTCGCAGGGGGGACTGAAGGCCAAATGCCAGGCGTCGGTGGCAGCGACGCACAGGTCGTGCTCGGGCTCGTGGCAGCTGACATGGGATAGCTGGGGAGAAGGATATTCAAGTTTGGGGACTCGTGCTGGTGCGGGTATGATTGGATGTGGGACTGTCCAGCCACCGAGTGCTGGGCCCCATGCCACTGACTCGGTGCGACGGGTACCAGTTGGGACGCAAAGTACGACGGGGGAAGGGCGGGATATGGCCCGTACGGTATGTACTGCGGCTCAGAGGTCACGACGGCGTGGTGGGGAGCCTGTTCCGCAGGCGCGGATGGAGCAACCTGCTGCGGCGTCGAAACTGGCAGCCAGGTCAGTTCATCACTGGCAGTATCCAACCCAGTGGGTGGCACGGCGGGTAAGGCGTGGAAAGTGGACGCTTCGGCGGCAATGCTACGTGAGAGACGGTTAGCGAACGAAATGAGAGAGAGAGAGAGAGAACACGTACTCGCCCATACCCTCGTCGTAAATATTTGGCTCGTAGGTGGCCTCCTCCCGAGCTATCGCATTTGCGGGTGGAGTATGGGAAAACGGAGGCTCGAGCGGCGGGAAGGTTAACGCCGTGGCTATAAAGCTGAGCGAAAGAACGCGTGTCAAAAATGTTGGGAGATCATGTATGGGTGAAGCACCCACTTGTCATAGTCGGCGCAAGGTGGCGCAGGTACAAGAGAAAGGAGGAGGTCGGAATGGATGTGATCAAGAAGGTCGAGCGACGCGTCTACGGCCTCGCCTGTGGGATACGCGCTGCTGGGGGGGATTGTCAGTATGAGTAAATTCATGAAGACTGGGAATGTACACGGGGTGCATGGCAAAGAACATCAGAGTCCTATGGAGGAGACTCGTCAGTGGAGCGTATGAGTTGCAGCGGTAGGCACGTACTCGATGTCCCAGTCCGGCCAGCCTATGCCATCGCAGAACGCGGTGATAGTCGCGTGCCTCTCATTACCATCACCGATTGCCGCACTGGACGAGGGGAATCAGCCTTCGTACTGGAGGAGGAGGAAGAAGAATTGGATTTGGGAGACGTACTACTCAGTGGCACTCGCGTTCTCCGTACCATTCCCATTTTCACCAACACTCGACTGCCAGTTAGTGGCAGTCGAGTGCGAGGCGAAGGGCGGAACGGGCGATTGTGCAGAAAGGGAGGCAGACTGAGGGTGAGGCATTGTGAAGATGGTAGGAAGCAGAGAGAAGAATGGGATGTCACGCTTGGTTCGTGTCTGGTTATATAGTGCCAAACTTTATGTGGACTGATCGCGCCGAAAAGCGTGACTTCAATGGACGGTGGCCCGAGGCGCGTCGTGTCTATCTATGCCACAAACGATAGGCTCTACGCGGCGGCGGCGCTGAGTTTTCCTGTGAGAGACGAGAAGGTCAAAATAGAGAAACCATCTGTAAAGAAAACCTGCCCGTTCTTGTTTTCACTGCGAAGCACGCGTCGAATCTCTTGCATCCAGATTGGCGTGGTCTCCAGCGCCGTTAGAAGGCTGAGACTGGTCTTGTATTTGCCTACCGTCTTGAATGAGGCATGTATTCCACTCGCGAGAGCTAATACGTAATCTTTGAAACAACTGAGCATTCAGGCAACTGAAGAAAAGAACGAGAAGTACCTTCTCCATCCAACCTTATCCGGAGTCAGAAACCCAACGATACTGGTGTAGATGGAACAGCTCTGTAATAGATCGCTAAGGAGTTACTATCCACGGCGTCGACGCAACACCCAAACTGACCTGGTATTTCGTCAGTCAATCCATGCTGTGCCATTTAGCTCGCAAGTGAAAATTCAGGCAAGCTGAACGAACACGACACATGAGGTTCTCGAAATAGACAATGGTTTCAAGGATGAGCTTCAGCATGAAATTCGTGGCGACCGCAGGGAGAAAGAACTTGCATCAGATCAGCACAGAGATTGCCTCGATCTTGTGGACTGAAGGAGTTTTAGGACACCAGGTGGATCAGATGAGCACGGTACAAGGTTTCAAAAAGGTTCAGGGCCACGCAGGACAATCAGTTTGAGAACCCTCTTCGTCTTGCTTCCTCTTTGTTGCGATTTGGCTGAGAAGGAGCCTGAATCGTCATCCGACCTCGATCCAACTCATTTGCGGACGAAATGTTGCAATTTTCTTGAGATGAAATACGGTATGGTCGCGTTAACCGATTTGAGAGCGGACCGATTTCGGTGCACGGTTTCGACACTCGAAATGAGAGGTGGTGGAGGTAAAGGACAAACGCATCACATCGTGATGATCAGTCACGGTGACTTCAGAGTCCACGTTGTGTCGCGTTGTGGGTGTGTATTTGTACATCATCCTCGGTCACGGGGTCGCGTGCGTTCTGCGTCCAGAGAAATGAACCCGAGCCAGTTTCAATGCCTGCTTCCAATACCCCTGCTCCTCCACCCTCTGTGAATATCAGGTTCTCCGTAGTACCTTCCGGTTGTCTTCCGGTTTAAAATCTTCGGAGTTGGCTCTTGGCCGCTCCGAGTCTGAATTTAGAAATCAACGAAAACTTGCTGCCAGTCTTTCAAACACTCTTGCCTCCCTTCTGAACGATGCTACACAGCACACGAAGCCAGCCTCATCTCTGCTCAGGACGAAGTAACCAACACTTTTCAAGTGCCTCCCTTCCGAACGATACACACAAATCCTCAAAGCACTCAAAGCAAGCCCCATCTTTGCTCAGCACGAAGCTGGATTTACAGTCTGTGTGGATCCTGCGAGCTGAGTGCTGGCGTGCGCGCACTGCTTCGACGACACCGAGGCAGAGCACCAGGAATCAACCAAGCGCCGATGGGTTGCTGTTTTACACGGGGCTCGCCGTGCAGGTCGAGTGGCGCACGAGACCTTACACGCGATCTCGAGTCGGCATTTGCGCGACGCACCAAGTATAACTTGCTCCGAAGTTTCTGAGGGAAAGTTTCGAGGAATCGTGCCAGGGGCCGACGCTCCGAAATTGGCACACTGATGCACGATGCGTGGTCGTATTGGGGCCATTTTGGCGCGCCGTTAATTCACGCTGTGGACGGCACATTGGTTGTACTTCATTCGTCATGGGACGACGAGTCGGCGACGCGGTCTGTTGTTCCACATGCTGGCATTCACAAATTTGTGGGAATCCGTCTTCCGCGAAGGCACAACACCACAGCGTTCCAGGTCGAATAGGAACCGTGTCGTACATTGACCGAAACGAGAGATTGAGTGGGGAGACTTGTGCGAATTATGACTTGTACAATATGCTGGGAAATTGAATACATACGCGCTAATGAGGCGCAGGGTAGACAAAGCAGAGTCGCTTGTCCGGATCGTCAGTCGTAATCGATCCACTCCACGGGTGGAGGGGAACGCTCGGCGGCGGCGGCTGAGGCAGCGGCAGCGGCAGCACGCTTCTCCTCTCGCTCCTCCTTCTTGGTGCGCATGCCGGCCTTGCGCCGCTTGAA
The DNA here is from genome assembly GCA_029203975.1 of Mycena vitilis. Taxonomy (NCBI): domain Eukaryota; kingdom Fungi; phylum Basidiomycota; class Agaricomycetes; order Agaricales; family Mycenaceae; genus Mycena; species Mycena vitilis. Next base: position 87,290 of record JARGYF010000145.1, read on the forward strand.
AGCATTCTTCAGGAGTACATTCTGCTTCGTCCCACCTATTGCGCACTCCTCGTGCTCCCAGTCGACTACTATCGGCCAGAGGAGCGCCTCCGGATCACGCGAGACCAGATCCACGAGCGCAAAAGAGTTGGTGGGGCTTGTTCGTAATCCTTTTTCAGTTAGCAGCGAGGTGAAGGATGGCAGTGGGAGGTACGGGAGTAGGAGGCGGAATTCTTCGGCATTTGGACAGTGCTCGTGCACAATAAGCTCGGCCTTGAGCTCGCCACGCCATTGCCGCTTGCCGAGACCATGCTTGATTTCGGTGGGGTAGTTGACGATTGCTTCCCGGAATGTGCGCAGGACGAGCTTTGAAGTGTCGTCGTCGGGGTTGTGACTGTCGAGGCCGGTAGGTCATTTTTCGTTCGAGCTGAACTTCGACCGAGCACGTACAAGAAGTGATATATTGTTGGCTCGATGCGAGCCCACATCTCTGGCGTTGGTCCCTCAGGTTTTGTCGAGGACTTTTTCGGAGGCGGGGGGGCCCTGGCCCGGGGTCCACTAAAGGTGCGGCTGAATGTTAACCTAGAAGGGCTCGTCGACCGGGACAGCGCATAACGCGTTGCGTGGTCGGCGATGCGTGATCGAAACATGGCAGACCGTTTTTTCGCAAGCTGATGCTGTGTACATGTGTTTGGATTTTCAAGTCACACGAGTGACGCGCTCACTGAGACTCGTGTGACACACCGCTTTTGTCCTCCCACGACTACTTATACATGGATCCAAATTCCCGGCTCACTCATGGAAGAGTTGCAGACCGATCCTTGCTTCTCCGCTGCTTTTCGCAAGCTTCCCCGAACCAGGGTTCACAACCTGGGGCCGAGGCCCGAATCCTAGATAAACCAGGTGGCCCATTGGAGTCCAATGGCCATCTGTCAGTGTGCACGCTTTCGTTCAAGGTCCTTGTCAAAATTATGACCCTTGACCCAACCGCACGGATTCGGGGACACACGCCAAGAATCTGCATTCTCACGGGAGTCCACGGAAGACGCTATGGTCTTTCCTTACTTACGCTCAAATTTAGTACACATAGTATCCAACCTGCAACTTGAAGTTGAAGTTCCATCCAAACCTCCGCAAGAATAATGACGGTTGGGACGAGGCCACCCCCAGGGTTCTCTCTTCTCAGTCCGGATACCCTTGAACAACTGAGATGAGAATATCCGATGCGCTTGCCAAATCTTCGTCGCTTCTCACCGCGAGATACCCGGGTGTGGAACCATATGAGTGCGACTTGTCGATTGCACATGTTGTCGGTAAGTATGAAGTGGCGGATGTTTCAGTTGGATGTCAGCGTGCAAGGGGGCGGCGACTACTAGGGCCGTTTCTTCTTCATCGTCGGTTCTGAAAGTTACCTCTGGAGGAAGATAGAATGACATAACTAACTCTTTCCTTCTCCAGCGAATAAAGTCTTGATTCAGAGGTGCTCCAATATCCTTCCAAGTGCACCCATACCTAGCGGCTTGAGCCATCTATGTGTCCGTATGCCTACCATATTGATAGCCCTTGGTCACAGAGCACCTTCCTCCCCGCCCAGACCCTCGATGACTTCAGGGCTTCGTGGTGGAGTGCCGTCAGGGACCAGCATGAGGAGTGAGATAACTAAATACTATGCTGTCCAATTGAGTTGTCCGACAAAGTGAAATCGTTGTACTCGAGATAACCATGCTGGCAGTGGACTCGTTTCAGGGAATCCACCAAGTAGTGGGCATTGCAGGCCATTAACCTGCCATCAACCATAAATTCAACATCAGTTGAAATTGAGTTCAAACTTGTGAGTCAAGGCCATCGACGCCAATCGTGGCGCAGAAGATGCCAGCCCTATGATACATCCCCTTAATCAAACCAGCTTTACACCGGCGCGATAATTTAGACACTAACAATATATTCGATCGAGGGAAATAAGTCTGACGAAAAGGGCTTTCAAATACAACCAGACATTCCGATATTACTTATGAAGATATGACCGTAGGAATGTCATAAAGGACATCAAGATGGCTGCTTTCCGTCACAGCCACCATTGCCATCTGTCGCGACGCAAGTCCGAGCAAGACTGGCACTGAACAATGATATGAATAATGAGTAAGTGCAACGGGACGAAAATTTGTTATCTAATTACCTGGTCCGTTTCGACAGAGTAATCGAGTCAGGGCAAACACTTGATCCAGCAGAGAATTCTCCGCTCTACTTACAGGGACACATCAGATTGAGCGCGAAGAAGGGAAATTAAACGGACCGGCGTGAAGTATTCGCAACGACCGGCAGCCTGATATTGGCAAAACACGAAACCATCGTCGGTGAGGCCGTTGCTCAGAAGAGGGCTGCCGTTATCATCTTTCCCGACACAAATCGCGAGGGTGGAGCTGAACAATGTCAGTGAATGTGCGGCGAGACGGATTGATCATTCAACAATGCACCTGGCGCGCTTGAATAAAACACGTTTGGAAGTGCCCGGCGTGATCGAGTCGGGGCACACGCTTGAACCAGCAGAGAATTCTCCGCTCTGAATGCGAAATATCAGATCAAGCGCAGAGAAAGGATACTCAACGTACTGGCGTGAAGTACTCGCAACGACCAGCAGCCTGGTACTGGCAGAACACAAAGCCATCGTTGGTGATTCCGTTGCCCAGGAGAGGGCTGCCGTTATCATCTTGGGCTACACAGGTTGCGAGGCTAGAGCTGAACGATTTTACCGGTGAATAAGTGCGAGACGGATTTGTCGTCCATACCTAGCGCGCTTGGACAAAACACGCTTGGAAGTGCCCGGTGTGATCGAGTCGGGACAAACGCTTGATCCAGCAGAGAATTCTCCGCTCTGTAGCACGACATCAGATTGAGCGCGAAGAAAGAAAATCGGACGGACCGGCGTGAAGTACTCGCAACGACCAGCAGCCTGGTACTGGCAGAATACAAATCCATCGTCAGTGAGGCCGTTGCTCAAAAGAGGGCTGCCGTTGTCGTCTCTCGCCACACATGCGGCGACACTGGCAGGAGCTGCGATGACGAAGGTGCCCGCTGCGAGCGCAATGAATACCAAAGACTTGAACATGGGAAGAATGAAAGTTGAGAGGAAGGCTTCAGAGAAGTGAAGAAGAGAGCGGACATGCTGCGCTGTTTATACTCCAGCCGCCCAATGTATTTCGAGGCCGCCGGCATGGGCTACCCTGCATTTGTGCGACAGTGGAGCCAAAGTTCACCGAAGTTCACCGTCGTCGAACCGTAATTCCGCAGTGTAACAGCCTCCGGAATGCTCGGTGTTCCATACCTTGTTCCATAAAGTGGTGTCCGCCGGAGCTCCGTTGTATATAGTCTGTAAACATAAATGCCAAGTAAATCTGTAAACGAACTGCCCCACCAAGTACACCATTCCTAGTCTTTCCTTCCGGAGCGACAGACCTTCCTCCCGTTGGTGTCGGGGTGCAATCCTTGTCACTTGCTGCATTTTGAGCTCACAAAGAAGCGAATTTCAAAACACCGAGAGCATTCTAGTACTCATCAGGATAAGTATTGGGTTTAAAACGCAGACCGACTTCAAGACCATCGCCACGATTCCGAGTGTGGATGTAAGTCCTTGCAGAGACTCGTTGACTCTTCCCTCCTCCTACTTTTGATGTCGTGGCTAAAAAAATAACAGACGGGCACTGCCGACGACCCTCCGCCGAAAATGAACCAGACCAGTTGCACATCCCTGCCTTGAATCCGTCGAAGCGGGTTTTAACCCGCATAATTGGAAGTTTCAGGCTTCGAAAGACGAATCATATTCGATGCAGGGGGAGACAATGACATTGTATAATGATAATTATGCATCAAATCCACCTCGAGGCTTGTCGTAGTAAGCATCTTCTGCAGCGCCATGAGTCAAAGGGACAGATGTCCTGGACGGTCAATATCAGCACGAGGAGTATAGCAGCATGAGCCACGTACGGTGCATTGGCATTCGAATAGAGGCCTTTCAGACTACTTGCACGATTATCGGTGTGTCGGCGGAAAACCCATATAGCTCCCGCGGCGAGCACCGCGATGACGAGGATAGCGTTCATCGCGAGGAGAGCGATGACCACTGGTTGGGATAGCTGTACCCCGCTAGCCGGCTTGCTGGTGCTGTTGCCATCGCTTTCGGCGAGAAACGACCCAACGGAAGATGTGAGCGCCGTGCTACTGCTGCTGCCCGGGGTGATAGAATCTGGGCAGGTGCTTGACCCCGAAGAGAATTGTCCACCCTAAGTTGGGATAAACATAAGTAACACGATGAGAGGCGTGATGCAACAACATACGGGTGAGAAATACTCGCAGTTACCAGCAGTTTGGTAGTTGCAGGTTACGAATCCGTCTGTGGCGATGCTGGAGCTCTGCAGAGTGCTCCCTGCGTCGTCGGTGGTCACACACTGAGCGAGGCTGCCCGAGGGCGAGGACGGGGACGAAGAGTTATCAGTACCTGTGCCAGAGGATGAGGAGGTGCCGGCAGTTATGCCATCCGGACAGGTGCTCGAGCCGGACGAAAACTGTCCGCCCTGTATCGGACAGGTTAAAACAGTTCATGGCAAAATGGCGGGAAATATACCGGAGAGAAGTACTCGCAACTACCGGCGGAGAGGTATACGCAAGCCACGAAACCGTCATCTGTCGTGCTTGAACTTTGCAGAGCGCTGCCGGCATCGTCATTCGTAACACATTGGGCGAGACTCGAGCTGGATCGGTCAACGTGAGTGTCAAGAGTTGAGCGTGGTATTATAATTGTACTTGCCTGGGTGATGAGCCTGTGGAAGAAGAGCTCCCGGCAGGCGTGATCGAGTCTGGACAGGTGCTTGATCCTGAAGAAAACTGTCCCCCCTATGTACACCCACGTCGGTTGGTCATTGAATAGTGCAATGAATTCAAAACCTACCGGCGTGAAGTATTGACAATTCCCCGCGGCCTGGTATTCACACGACACTAACTCGTCCGCGCCTATGCTAGAAGCTTGAAGAGCGCTTCCAGCATCGTCTGTTGCAACACAAATTGCGGCGCTAGAGCTGCAATCAAAGTTAGTGACAAGAGTTGAGCGTAATTATTGGACTTGCCTGGGTGATGAGCCTGTGGAAGGAGAGCTCCCAGCAGGCGTGATCGAGTCTGGACAGGTGCTTGATCCGGAAGAAAACTGTCCCCCCTACACTCTCGTCGGTTGGTCATTGAAAACTGCGATGAGTTCAAAACCTACTGGCGTGAAGTACTGGCATGTCCCCGCCGCCTGATATCCACATGATACCAACCCGTCCGTGCCTATGCTAGAAGTTTGAAGAGCACCTCCAGCATCGTCTGTCGCAACACATGTTGCGGCGCTAGAGCTGCACAGTGCCATCCCTTACTTAGTCCGGTTGGTAGGATAGTGTATACCAAAAAAACCGACCTGGCAGGAGCAGCAAAGGCGCCCACGGCGAGAGCAGCAACAAAGAAAAACCCGAGCATGAGGAAAGCAGTGATTGCGAGAGAAAAAAGATGAAGGGAAAGAAGTGAGGGAGAACGACGACATGCGAGCCATTTTATACTCTATCGTGCAGCTGTGCGCGCCCGAGACCCCCGCCATTGGCCACCCAGCGTTTGACACCGACCTCCTGTCCCAGATTCGGGCGGGGATATTCACCAAAAACGTCGGGTTTGCCACCACGCTATTGGCATGCGGGCCTCTCGGAGCGCTCGCGCTTGTGTGTTTGTTTCAGCACTGCCCTCGCCACAAATCGCCACAGGTTGGGACCGATTGGGTACTGACTGTCAAAGCCAACGACGGAATTAAGTTTCACCACTTCGAGTTGAGGGCGAAGGCCTGTCCATGCTGGATCAGAGGGAAGACTGGGGATGGAAGGGATCAGTGGGGAGCGAACTTGTGATGGCCGATCGGGCCGTGTGTGACTAAGCAAAAGCACAAAACTGTGGCGGTTGGTGGGGTCGCCCATGAAAGAAGCAAGAGGTAAGAGGTACAAAATAACCCCGTGGTCGATAATTGAATGTGGAATGGCTCGATGACGATTTTTGCGCCGAAAACGCAGTGTCAGGCACTGGCATTCACAATTTCACCAAACAGAAAAACGGGAGACTGTACCATCACATACAATATCTAGTTGCGTTTTAGGCATGGACAGAACCAGGTCCAAAATTCCCTGCTGTCTTCGTTATCGTGTGGGTACCGCAGCGTCACCATGCGCTCCCACCCATGACAAGTGGCGCGGGACTGCATGTCATTCGAGCTCAACGCCGAGCCGCACCGCAGCGGGACAGGGACAGGTCTGGGGCGTAGCGGAAGCGCGTCAGCGCATGAGGAAGAGGCAGTCTCGGGAGCAGCAGACGAGGACGGTGAGTGCGGGGAGATAATGTGTGACTGCCAACTGGGTGACCCGCCCTCCTTGTCTACGTCGACGGGTAGGCGCGGCACCACCCGTAGAATAAATTCTGTGCAGCGCACTTGAGCGCACACTGCACGAGGAACGTATCGCATACTTGACAGACGCATAGCACGGTCTCTCCCCAATGCCAAGCGGAAAAGCGCCTCGACCGTCATCAATAGCGCCGCGGGCCCAACAGCGCCGTCGGTATGGATGCGGGTGGCGACCGAGTCTTGCCTCTTCCAGGGAGTGCGCCCAGAGCCTCGGACACGATTGTAAGGCGCAGTTCCACGAGTTTCGTCAGTGCGGAGGATGACGGGGACGGGAGCGAGGGGCCGCGAACGACAACGCAGGACGTGAAGGGCACATCCACGCCCCTTTGCTCTATGATAGAAGCTAGACCGACTCTGGCGCCACGCACGCATGCACGGTCGAGCTGCGGTGGACAGAGATCGTGTATCGAACGCAGTTCCGGGAACGCTGTGAGCTGGGAACGCGAAAGTGCGGGAAGTCGACGTGCTTGACGCAGCACAAGCGCTACCTGACTCTCAGGGGAACCGCGTGGGGGACACCGTCAAGAGCATCGCAAAACGGACGTCGGTCAGCGCAGCACTCAAGGTCGGCGAGCTGGCTGGCGCAATACGACATGCGGTTCATTGCTGGCCTCCGAACGAGTGGGCACAGTGGGCTTGGCGGTGAAGAGGACAGCTGAAGGCGGGGCAGACGCTTCAGCAAACAGCCGCGAGGAACAGCTGCTGGAGGCCCACGTAGCAGCTGGGGAGGAAGTGGCCATCATGTGCGCCGACGGGATAATGAAGTGGGAAGCTACGCTGAGTACAAGTCTCGGGTGTCGAGGGACTCAGAAGCGACAAACGTGTGCGTCAGGCAAATGGCCGGGACCGATTACGCAAAGGCCGACGTCGATACAGCGGTGGCCAGCTTCGCAAGCTGGGACGCTCTGAGATACGTCCGCCAGCAGCGGGTGAGCTGGCCCCCGCGCAAGTAAACACCGGTCATGTACCCGACATTTGGAGGGTCATATGACGTTGCGGAGCGGCGGGGCGGCCTGAAGCGCTTAAAGCGGCGGTGGAGCGAGGAGGCGCGATCTCCCTCCCGTCATTCGACCGACCGCGTGGAAGCTTCGCGCGAGGGCTCCAGATCGAGAGCGGGGACAGGGAGAGACATGTGGTCCCCGCGAGGATCGCACCCATGAGCCTCGCACGTCGGGCGGTGGGGTTCGACGCTCGAGGTCCCGGACCTGGTGTCGGGGAGTACATTGAAGTTGGTCGGAGGTCGGCGAGCATCTTGCATCGTCGCTGAAAAATTCGGAGTGCGCACCCAGAGATATCATCATACGGTTTTGTTTTGATGCGGGCTCGTCGTCGTCAACGCCGCGCCAACGACGTCCGTTGTGGCTACCGCCCTATCCCGTTGTCCTATCCCGTGGAGCTGATGTCCCGACTGCGCTGCGGGGGATTCCCTCGTCGGGATTCCTTGGGGTGCACAAGCAGGGCTGCGCGGGCCCGTCGGGGCGTCAGATGTGGGCATCTTGCGGGAAAAAGGCTTCGGGCACGACGTCCGGCGCGTGACGCGGTGGTGGGCGAGGACGACGTGCGCGGGATGAAGGGCAAAGCCAGAGATACCACCACGGAGACGTCATTGAGCGGGACGCAGACCACCCGGAGCTTTCGAGACGGTCGAGCTGACGATGCGCGGAGGGCGCTGTCAGCGGGAGACCATGGGCGCGCGACGAGGAGGCAGAATCGGAGGATGTAATCCGTACGGTCGTTGCCGTGGTGGATGTCGAATTGATAGGGAGCGGAAGCAGGTCTAGCACACGGGACGGGGATCGCAGTCATCGGACACAGACGCCGAGCGACAGAAGGCGCCCCCGCGGATTCGACCCTCGACGGCGCGGGCCTGGTGTCAGAGACAGCATGGAAGACGGCCGGAGGACTGGGCGGTGCATCGTATTGTCGCTGAGAGGGTGCGTACACAAGAGATATCACCCGAGGGTAGGGCTTTCGTGAGACGGGCTCGGCATCCAAACCAACGCCGCGACTTGCGAATAACAGAGGGTAAACCGACTGTCGCTGCCACACGTGCCCCTGACTCCGCCCGCGTATGCAACGCGGTGGAGGTGAAGCCGATGAGCCGATTGCACTGCGGCGATTCCGTCGGCCCTAGCCGCCAGGTGCTGCGCGGGCCCGGGAAACTTGAGCGGGCAGCTTGCGAATGGAAGTCCTGGCCCGCGACGTCCGCGGAGACGCCTTGCCCGGGATGTGGGGTAGGGATACAGACGCCACAAGAATTCTGCCGACGCAGTGGGTGTCGGCCACCCGGAACTTGCAAGGCGGCCTGTCGAGGGGGATAGTGAAAGGCACGGGCCGTCGGAAGGCGGAGACGGTCGCACACAACGGCTGAGGAGATCGGTACCACGACGGGGATGTAGGCGGCGAAAACGACGCCATCACGTCGTTGCCGTGGTGGAGGTCCCGCTTCGCCCGCGCCAGCGGCGACGGCGCGACCAGTGTCGGATGTAGCCGCGGTGAATCGCAGCGAGAAACACGCCCGAACGCTCGCCACTCATGCCCTAGATGCACGCCGCCAGCTGTAGATCGCCGGGGTACGACGTCGTTCTCGGTCCAGACTCAGGGCGCATTCGCAGCGGGCGAGACAACGAGCTGGTCCTCCTTATGCGCCCCCAGCCCGCGCGCGCGCGGGCTGGGGTGGCCAGCAGAGTCGGCATCCAAAAAAAACCACACACGAGGGGGTCAATGGGTGTGTCTAGCTTGGCTGTGATCTAGAAAGTGTGTGCAACAGCAGCGCCGGGTGGGTGCGGCAGGTTTAGGCCCTGCAAAATATGAGTAAGGCTGCGTGAAAGATGAGTACGACGTACGTACCTAGTGCTGAAAGCTCTGGAAAGCTGCATCGGCAGTGAAGTCGTTACCAATCAGAGTTGACGCGCAGAAACCCGCGTGCCGTGTCATTGAGAGGCCCAGAGGTACAAAGGAGCAGTACATTATCCCGCCGTCGACCGTCAACCGCGCGAGAAGGATCTCGCTGATGAACATTTTAGGGGGCGAAAAATCCAGGATTGGGAACCGGACGCACGTCGTCGTGGATGTGTTGCTTCTAAACACCGGAACCGAGAGACACCGGCCGATTGTGTACTCCTTCTTCCAAGCCAGGGTTGGGCTCCTGGCTCTTCTGCGACTCCGGCGAGCTCCCTCCTCAGCGACAACATCGGCACTGGATCCGGCGTGGCGCTTGTCGACTGTGTTCATCGTCTACTCGTCGTCTCCACCGAGACAAGCAAGATTATACGGAGGAGAGGGAGAATGTTCTCGTTGAGAAGGTCGTATCTGACGCCAAAGGCAGAAAACGAATCCTGCGGTCCAAGATGGAGGACGACGATGGCGTGAGAATGTTTATCACGATCACATGATACGACGGCATTCTTAACGCGAACCAAACGCGAACACCATGCCCAGTTGCCACCGCGATTCGGCAGCTGGGATTGGCTCAGAACGTGTGCGGCAACACTAAAGGGTGAAGAGTTGCTTGCATGGTGCTTTCCTACCCCCAATTTCTTTGTTAAGCCTTTGTGCTCACTGCTGGTCACCAGCCATTTGACATATAACTTGCGCCTTTTTTGACCTTTTGGGCTTGTGACAAGTTCACAAGGCCAAAAGTGAAAAACACCCCCTCTGAAATCACATTTCGTGCCCAGATCAACACCTGAAAAATATTTTTTTTTCGAAGAAATTGACCTTGTTGAGATTTAGACATAGCTTTGTGAACTTGTGGCTTGTCGACCTTTTTCGGCCTTTTTCGGCCTTGTACAAGGTCACAAGCTAATTGTCAAAAGTCTGATGGTGGCTTGCGGACAGTCAGACTTTCGTCACGCATTACCCCTGGCAAACATATTTCTTGCAGAGAGATTGTAGACTCTCAAAGGTGGGCATCGAAGAAGAAGAAAAAACAGCGTTTGAACTTCGAACTACTAAATGTATGACTCGACCTGGAATCGAACCAGCTGCCCCCAGTCAAATGTCCATTTCTGTACGCCGCTACATTGAGGGAAGGTGCGGACCATCCGCCATCGAGTCGACTCCCTCCATTCCATGAGCCCAAATAAGTATTGTGGCCTTGGGATTATTCTTTCCAAGAAAAGAAAAACACGGGAAGCCGCTAAGACTCGAGCCGTAATCGAACCGGTGCTGAACCTGCCACATTGGATGGCGAGTTTATGACAGGCATAAACCATCCGGCGTCGAGTCTACTGGTCCCTCAATATTTTTATCCTAGGTCGGATTCGCCCTCGTCTGACGAAATTCCCCTTCGCAACTACACCAGATTCGGAAGCGCTCTGTATTGCCTCTTTCATAGTTGCCACCCTCGCAAGGCATCCCAGGGACAGGAAGCCCGAGCTTTTTCGCAGACGAATCTATTGCTCACATTTGAAAAAGAAAAAAGAAAAAACTCCACCCAGACAATGCCACGGTTTCCATACAAATGCGCGCACCATGGTTGTGAAATCATTTACGGCAAACAAAAAACCCAAGAACCCATTGCGAACGGACTCGAACCGGAATCGAACCGGACACCCTGCACGAAACCGAGCGAGCAACCTTACAGAGCGCAAGTGTGGACCATCCACCGTCGAGTCCTTTCCATCGGTGCGCCGATCTTCTTATTACAGATTGAATCCACCGTTCGTCTAGAATTGCCACAGACATTGCTACGCTACTCTTCGCGAAGGACTCTGAAATATGCCGAGGGTGCTATGTCAAGGTGTGGACTACGTGTGAACCATCCATCTGTGCAGCTGAGATTATTCCGAATGCTGCAAAAACAACGACGCTCGACGCTCGACGCAACACAGACTCGACCCGGAATCGAACCGGGCAATCTTGCATGAAACCACTCGAGTCTCCGGCGACAGGGAGTGCAAGCGTGGAACATCCACTGTCGAGTCCTTTGTACTAATTCTTTCATCCTTCTGGGTGGGGCTTTATTGGGTTTTCTTAAGGAATCAGACAAGGTTGAAGGTAGAATCCAAGAATATATTTAGTGCTTGACTGAGCTCTGCAAACACTTGAGGTATACATAGAATCTCTACCGACTTATATACTAAATTGTCCATTGTAGCTAGAATATTCCATGTCATTCTCCGTTGTTCTCCTTTGTTCTACCGCCAACTCGTTCTCTCTTGATCTCTCGCTATGACTCGTTACCTCGGCCATGCCTCGGCCTCGATGCCGGGTTGCTCAAACTTCAAGACTCCCCCTCAAGCCGGCATCGGCCGACGATCCGCATTATGATCCGGGGTTCCCGCTTGCTTCGTGTTTCCGTCGGAGTTCTTATGTGTGGGAGGCCTCCTACCACCACAGAGCACGTAGCTCAAACTCAAAGATTCTGATTCATCTCCCGCTTATGCCCATAGGTGCACGTAGCACTCCACTATGGCAGAGCCTCAATGCTCGGGGATTCCGTTCGATGTCCGATCGCTTGTGCCGTGATGCCGTATGATGGTTCAACTTCGCGTTCGCACTCAAAATGCGCTGTTTTGATCATCGATGGCCACATTAGCCTGCTCTTCGTCATCCTCCTTCTGTTCCTTTGGGCTTCTCCTAGTCTCCTTGCAGTCTCTCGCATAATGCCCCTTCTTCTGGCAATTGTAGCAAGTAATATTCCGGTGCGCACGGCCAAACATTGCCGCTTCGCCAGTTCCATCACTGCTCGGAGGTCCGCCCCGTCTTCCTTCTTCGTCGAGTAAAGCTCCGGTGACGTCGGTCACAATATTCAACTCATCTGTGGTCGCACAAAGGGTGGCTGCAATATTGGACCAAGATTCATCGAGATTGAACAACAGGACGTCCATGATGTCTGCGTCCTCGAGTTTGACTCCGATAGCTCTGAGTCGGGTCGCAAGGTCTGTGATTCCAGTGATGTAAACCTGGATCGACTGCTCTGTGTCATGGGAATAACCGTAGAATTGGCGCTTCAACGCGATACGATTGGCGCGGCTATTCTTCTCGTAGATTTTCTGCAGCGCCTGCCATGCGTGGATACCATCGGGACTATCCCTGATGTACTGGTACTGGCTTGGCTCAATAGTCAATCCTATATAGGTAAGACCTTCCTGTGCTTTGCTCTGGGCATCTCTCGTTGATGCGGTGACTTTTTCCGAGATAACATCCCAACAGCCGGATCGGCATAGGACCATGGAAATGGCAAATTTCCAGTCATGATAATTTTGTCCGTTGAGCTTCGGGACAGAATTGAGGAGTGAGTTCGTGTTGGTTGTCATAGTGGGGATGCTAATGAACTCGAGTGGGGATGTTTCGCGGTGTCAAACGGTCTGATTCCAGCGGCTGGGTTACCGGTAGCGTGCCGGGAAGTGTTTGTATTGGGTTTTCTTAAGGAATCAGACAAGGTTGAAGGTAGAATCCAAGAATATATTTAGTGCTTGACTGAGCTCTGCAAACACTTGAGGTATACATAGAATCTCTACCGACTTATATACTAAATTGTCCATTGTAGCTAGAATATTCCATGTCATTCTCCGTTGTTCTCCTTTGTTCTACCGCCAACTCGTTCTCTCTTGATCTCTCGCTATGACTCGTTACCTCGGCCATGCCTCGGCCTCGATGCCGGGTTGCTCAAACTTCAAGAGGCTTCTGTGAAACAGACATCCGTTTTGTTATTCAATGGGAGTATGGGAGGGGATACACACAACGGATTTGGCGAGGCCGGGGTCCAACACTTTAATATAATCGTCATGGGAAATATAAGTTGGGCCAGGTAGTGGCTACTAAATACATGTCCGTCATCGGCTAATGCAGGCTGGGGTGAGCCCAATATCCTCGTCCCAGCGCGCGCGTTTGCCGACTCAGCGGATTGTCCTTGGGATAGCGCTCGCTGATCCGCTGGCATCTATATTAATAACGGTGCGTCAGTAATTCTAACGTGCTCGTGCGCGCCCAACGGCGACACTGACATTTCCCCTACTCTGGCGTTGCACAAACTACAGTGGGCTCGATATGCGTGAGCATGATAGGAATGAACAAACTCGTTGCGGAGGTCCGACAATGGCCGCACATTCGTTCCCTATCGCAGCGGATGTTACCAGTTCGAGTCTGGCTCGAGTCCTAGTTCGGAGATATGGGTTGAATTTTTCTTCTTGCATCTTGGGCCATTTGAATAAAAAGTCTAGGCTTTGTGTCTGGCAGGCCTAACAGGTCTCCTTTGGTTGAATCAGCCGAAGGGATCATAAGGAACCGCCGACTGGTACCTACTATAGGCCGCCCTTGGTCCGAAGCCTTCCCGCTTTCTCAGGATCTAACCTTCAATCGAACAATTCAGCGTAGCCGTGAGTGGTGTCCAATTCCGAGGGCCGAAAGACATTCGCAAGTTCAACTTTCAACTTTCAACCACGAATTATGTAATCCACGTTGATTATTCCCAGCCAAAACCTTCATCGTTCAACTTGGCATCTTCCCGAGCTCCTGCGTGGCCGAGCTTGGAAAGTATCTACGTCCCCTCAAGCGCACCTATGATTCAATGAGAGAAGAACTTGGGCGCTAACCGGACACTTCGGATCGATATCAAACTCGCATCGCTTCTAGTGTACCTGGGCGCTAATTGCGCTCACACGGCTTTCCGCCTTGCGCCCACAGCGCCCCGCGGCACTCATCGTGGCCGATGAGCTCTGAGGCTCACTATGACCGGTCCCTTCTTGCCCAGGCTCCTGCAGCGTCCCGAGCACAACGGCAGGTGCGCGCTCAACATCAGCCAGTACATGTCCGCTCTCAATGCTCATTCCAAATTTTCCCTTAGGAAGGCTACGACCACGTCCTCCTCGCCCCCAACCGCCGCGCCAAGCGTACCCAGTCAGACCTCGCTTTGAACGAAGGTTCACAAGAACCCAAAGCACCCGTGGCGCCATTGCTTGACGCTCCACAAACAAAGCCGTTCTGGCAGCGGCGGTGGAAGGCTCTCGTTGCTGTAGTCGTTGTCCTTGTGGTTATCGCCGGGGTCGTCGGCGGGGCGGTGGGTGCTACAACCCGAAAGAAAACGCCGACCACAGATACGGTCGGAATAATTACTGCTAGCATGATACCCGTTAGCCAATCGGTTTCATCGACATCTACGACGTCCAGCACAAACGCAGCCTCGCCTTCGCAGAGTGGTGGGACGGCTGTGGCAACGCAGCCCGCCGCAAGCGACTCGCCCCAACCAACCGCATCCTCCGCTGAATATGCATTTGTTGGGGCCGCAACCGAACCTGTCCCTTCAACCGATATCCTCGTCCCGAGGAGCCCGCGCCACGGTATTACCGCGTGAGTCCTCCTCAGAGTCAGCTCAGACGCTAGCTTGACTATCAAATACTAGCCGGCGACGAATGAGCGACGACGACATTTAGTTTCACTAGCCGGCACATGCATATTTCCTGTATCAATACATCTGTGCTAATAACGATCATGAATGTAAGTATCAGTCAAGGAGCCAAGAAAGACTAGAAATATTGTATACAACACGGTGCACATAGATTTGTCCATCCCCTGCTTTTCTTCCCCCGAAAGTCCGCAAATCAAGATGAGGGGGAATAGTGCGGCGGCGCGGTGCGATTGGCGTCATCGCTGGGGCCGGATTGAGAATCCGAGACCTCTGTGTGGGTGTAGCTTTTGCGCAGCGAGTCGAGGTGCTGGCGCGAGCCCGGCCGCGGGGGCGTCTGCAGGAGGACATTCGCCACCTCCATCGCCAGCGCGTTGATGTCCGGCACAGAAGAGGGGGCGGAAGAGTCGCGGTGCTGCGTCTGATCGTCGGACGCCGGTGCGCGGGGCAGCGGGCGCACCTTGCTTGGAGTGCCGCCGAAAGCATCCCTGCGCGAGGGGGAGCTGGGCGACGCACTCGAGTCCTCCTCGCTGCGGCCGTCGGGATGCATCACGAACGGCGTCATGGTGGGGAAAGTGTGCATGGTAGTCGGCGTCGCAAGGTGGAGGGCTTTATCCTCATGGTACATGCCGCCATCCCCCTCAGAGAACCTGCCACCTCCTTGCCAGCGGCGGCGCCGGAAGAAGATGGTCAGGAAGATAAGGATGGCAACGACGATGCCGCCAGCGGTCGCACAGGCTGCGATGACGGTCGTGTGATTCTCCGACCCTCCTCCTCCCGATGCTGCGGCAGTCGAAGTCGCTGCCGCTGAAGACGACGTGGTAGTCGAGGACGAGGTGGATGTCGTCGAGGACGAGCTTGGAAGAGGGGTCGAAGTCACAGTAGGCATGGGTGAGTTGCTAGCAAAGGCTCCCTGCCCAGAAGCAATGAAGGAAGGTGATGGCTACGTGGAGAAAATTAACAGTAAGCTATTGACGATGCGCGGAATGGAATGGAGCAAGGCTTCATGATACGTACACTCGGCGTGCTTGTGACCAATTTGGCGGCAGCCTTGAATTGCTGGAACATCGCAATAGAGGGGGGATTGATAGCCCTGGAGGTATATGGTACTGAGAAACCGCTTCGTCGAGGCACCGGGCAAAGACTCACCCGACCTGCCCTGCCTGGCAGTGGGACTGGGGGATTAATCCTTCGCAGAAGTACCATATCGCTGGTCACATCCGCGACTTGAGCCACACGGCCCGGACGAGAAGATGAAGAAGAATGCGTACGTTCAGTGACGTCCGTAACAGTGAGCGTCCATATCGATGGCGGGAGTGTCAAAACCGCGCCTCCTCCTGCAGCTCCGCTGTCGAATCCCCCCGCAAGGCGGAGGCACGGGGCGTCGAACGAGCTTTGCGTAACCGTGTGCTTGCCGCCTTGGAACACAAAGGTGATCGTGTCGCCAAGCTCCGCAGAGACTGTTTCCGGAGTGAAGAAGCTCCCATTTGCCCCCACCTGGACCTGCAGAGTCGTATTAACAGAGATTCATGTGCATAGTGTGCGCGACAGGTAATACAGAGGGCTAACCATTTGATTCGACTGTGCGAAGACGCTAGGCAGGAGTGAACTGAGGAGCAACGCAGCCCCATCCGCGACCAGCATTGTGAAGGTCCAGAAATTGGAGGCGACGGTGGTGGCCTGCGGGTAGAAGCAGACGTCGAGTCCCCGCTGAAGAACTAGATGTCACTACAGCACGGAGTCCTCAGACTCGGAATAAATGACATCCCGGACCCACAGAATCAGGACGGCGAAGTTTATAGACGCCCAAGTAGACGCTCGGAGAGGTAGAATAGAAAACTGGCGGGCCCCGTTTGCTCGATGGCCGAAAGGAATGGGATAGAATAGAGTGGATAGAGCTCGATGAACGATGATAGATCATGGTACAGTCTTCTCGCAGAGAGCTTTACTGAATGAGCGTCGGAAAGTCAGTTTACAGTAAAAGTACTTCCCGTAGACGTCGGGTAAAGGAGGCAGTACCAACAGATCTCGAAGCGCCCAAGGCCATTCTGAAATCTCTTGAGACCTGGCAGAGACCATCGCGGTCCATCATGCATGTGGTCGTTCTTCGTTTGAGCGAACGCCGTGGCCCAACCCCTGGATCTTGACGATCCAAGATACATATATTTTTCAGTGCATACGGGGACCAGCAGTGCATTGAATAGCGAAACCCGTCGAACGTGGTGGTGGTTTGTTGGTGGAGGTGTGCCACGTGACAGTTCGCGTCGCGGTTAATCATCCAAAGATGTACAATCAAAGAATCAACCTTTGGTCAGGAGCCAGCGAATGATTGGAAGACGCTAAGTCGCGGCTACACCTGCTCCATATTATTTCCGGACGCATTTTACGGGATAAGCTTACCTGAGATATCAACCACACTGGTCCACACAACAGTTGAGATTTGATTACACTGGATTTTTTCCAAGTTGACTGCAAGGAGTCGGAGTTGGGTTATTATCCGACTGTCCTGCCAAGTCAATGGCCAGCCAGTCGATGGATGCTTGACACTTCTGCGCACGCAAATCTGGAACGGAATGTGGGGCAGGTAGGGTAGGTGAATGTCTCACAAGTCACACAGGAAGGCCAGCTACGTTGAGTCAGGCTGCTGCATCTAACTGGCTGCTGCATCTAACTTGCCCGAGATCTACAGCCTTAAAAGTGGCGAGCTCGTCGAGGGTAGGACATTTGTGGCGTAGTGGAAGTACATATCAGGCCGATGTATATTACACTACAACTCGGCACGTTCCGAAAGGGGACCTAGCGGAGCATAATAATTATCCTGAGTCTTATCCAAGGACATATGTACGCGAAATGGCAAACTTGAGAAAGGATACTAATGAATGACAGTGATGCGGCCACTTGTTCTGTCAATCAACGCTTTGACTGCCCGCTAGCGAGAAGGCGACTGGATTGGCGTGATATATTCGATTCCTCGACCACGCCGTCAAGAAGGATGGCCGTCCAAGCTCGTGCAAAAATAAAGCGAACGCCAGTTTGCGCGGACATCATCTCGCGAGTCGAGGCATCGATCCGGACCTGACCAACGAGAAAAGAGTGCTCCAAGCACGCATCCATCTCCGCTTTAGGATTAAACGACGGCCAGGGAAGGTGTTGCCAGTAAGTGTGTATGAAGTGGATTCATGGCCAGACACGGCGCCACAAATCTAGGGCAACAAAATGCGGGAATATGGGCGTATCCACAAATTCACCAACTGCCTTTAACGCTAGTATGCATGCGGCCTCAATGCATGGGTCACAAGTCGCGGTGGTCACAGTCACGTCCACTGCATCTGGCGTCGGAATTTTTCTGGGATCGAGGTGAAGGTAGAAAACCGGCAACCCAAACGGCAGTCGGTGAGGAGCGGAGATCGGGATAGGTGAGAGCAATGTAACATTTTGACAGATCTTCCAAGGATCCATCGGACGCAGCCAACACAATGGACTGTTAGAAATTAATCGATCTGAGATCGAGAAAACCAATGAAGAATCACTTACGCGAAACGAGGCGGGCAATTTTGACAAATTTTCGAGATGTCGTGTGGCATTTGTGACGCAGAAAACAAAGAATCTTCAGACCGGTATGGTCTCCCTGCGGCAGATGTACTGGTGGTGACGTGTCGGACGCCGGCCGCTAGCTTCTAGCCGCCGGGCCCCGGCGTGGACTGCTAAGCTCACAACTTCAAGCGCCGAGAATGTTCCCTGTCCTAGTCTGAGTACCAGTGGCGAATGGAACAGTAACCAGATGAGCGAGCGATGTGGAGAATGAGCAAAGAAGAGCCGGCGAGAAATTGAGCAGAAGGTTGGCAGAAGGCTTGCAGAAGGGCTGAGGCAAAGGGAAAATCTCAATTTGTACTTGTGATGACGGCATCAGCGACCCTCGGTAAATTCCGGTCGAGGGGTCGGGAAATTATTATGCTTCAAAAAATCGAAGAGGGCGTATTATTATAAAAGTGAGCCCTGTCCGCGATCTACTAAGAAATTCGACCCAACCAAGTTCCAAGTCAGCCCGAAGACTCGGATCCCGCAAAAAGCAATTACTGGCTCTTCCAAGCTCGTCCACCTACTGCAAGAGGAGATTTGACGCCCTATCCCCGACCCTGACTCGGGGATTATCCTCTTTCGAGTTTCAACGCAAACAATAGGCCACGTTGCAACTTCGTCCAAATGCAAGATTCACTGTACTACAGTACGGGGTGCCATCCGCTTTTATTGTTTTTGATATTTTGAGACTACAAAGAAGATAGAGGGAAAGAAAAGGAAACACTAGGACTAACCTCCACGTCCGGTTCCGGACTTTTCAACCTACTGGTTGAATTTGAGGAGTCGATCAATTGGCGGTAAAACAGAATTGAACACACCAACTGCTATCATACATGCACACATCGTAAAAGCTACCGATCAAATGTGGTGAGCACTGAGAAACGGAAGCGATATAAGCACATACAAATGGATCCGAAATCACTTGATTTGAGCGAGCGCAGAGAGAACTTTGATGTGGGTGTTGAGCTGAACCTCTTGAGTCACCGGATCCACGATCTCGTCGTTGAACTGGATCTGCGCATTGGGACCAAAAATGAGAGCGTGGCTCGATCCACCGAAGTGGAACATTCCAAGCTCAGTCCCCTTCTCGACCCGCTGCCCCAGCTTCACCGACACCTCGCATGTCGAAACCTCCGCCATTCCAACGCCGATGAAACCAACCAGGCCAAGTTTCGGGTTGTCGGCCTGAATGTATATGATGGCGCGGGCGGAGGACACGGTGAGCCACGGTTGAGAGCGGATGAGTGCCCCATACGGAGAGCCGACTTCCAGGTCGGGGTCGTCCTCGTCGGCGCCGTCGTCAGGCAAAACAGCGTAGTAGGAACCCGGGACCGCCTCCGCCTTCAGAATTTTGCCCGCAATAGGGGAGCGCCAACGATGATAGTCAGAAGGACTGAGGAAGGCCTGATAGACGGTTCCACCAGTGAATGCTTTGGTAGCAGCTTCGTCGTGGTTGAGCATGTCGTAGAGGGAGTACTTCTCCGCCTTGAGCCAGAACTGATCGTGCGGTTGGACGTTGCGCTCGATGCGGAGCACAGCCGACTCGCACGCGCTGATTATGATACTGGCGTCGATGGTGGGGTCGCTCGAGGTATGAATGGGGCGGGCATCAGGCTGGATTTCTCGAGTGAAGAAGTCGTCCCAGGAAGCGAACCCGCGACTAGTCTGCTGGGGGTCGGGACAGACGTAGGTGGCGTCAAAATTTCCGCGGTCCTCTGACTGCAGCGCTGTAAGACCGAGAGGGCTGAACCAACCCCCTTCGGTGTTGGTAAGCGTTTTGCTGGAGTCTGGGGTCTGGAGGTATGCGCCCCAGCTGTTCAACAAATCTTTCATGGCGTCGTTGAACGGGGGCCTCCGAAAAAGATCGTAAGCTGCGGAGGTGTTGCTCAGAAGGTCGAACATGACATAGACAGGGACGCCAATGGGCTCTCCAGGAATAAGATTTCCATTGGCGTCTCGTGGAACGATGAAGCCCGGGGGTTGGACAAGAATGATATCCAGCATGTGGAGAAGCGAATCAAAATTTTTGATCTGCAGCATTATCACGTTCAGCGAGTGACCACAACGCAGGAAGGACGTGAGCATACATAGTTCTGAGGCGCAGTCTGAAGAAAAATCTGGTTGAACTGATCGATCATTTTCGGGTCGGACCCTCTATCAGCCTTCATGGCATTTGCGAAATCGGTCACAGCTGGAATATGAGGCGAGGCCCTGCGGTGACGTTCGGAAGCATGGCCCGCAAGGTGGGAGAAGAAAGCGTGGTGGGCCTCGCTGCTGGCAGGCAGCCATCCCCGATAACGATCAAGGCGAGGCCTTGAATGTTTAAGTACAAGATGCGCCATTGTCCTGCTGTAGACATAGTCAGCATCGGATATAAGAAAGGCATGAAATACATATACAAGATATGGCCACTGGCGGCGTCAAGGGCGCAGGGAGCAACGAGGATGGAGGGAGCAAGAGCCTGTGTGTGCGTCTGCTTTTCAGATATATAAAGGCGACCGTAGCTCTTCTACGCGCACTATCAACGGTTGACCGCAATTCAACGCTTTTAACTGCATAATCCGCACTAACCTCGGTCAGGCACATTGATTTGGTGGTTCCCCAAGTTCTGGATCCAATAGAAACTTTTGGAATACATAACTATAGGTAGTCATTGCCTCACGAGACTCATCCCAGCTCTTCCGACCGTAAACTATCCTTGTGCCAACCGTGCTTACCTCCGCCAGCCACGCGCATCTTTTGGCCCCCAAATTCTGGACCCAATGAATAATTTTGGGTACTTCATTTCAACGCTTCCCGCCAATGAGTGTCATCATCCTATTCCAAGTAAAAACGGACTTGGAACGTCCATCGGATGGCTGTTGCCGGATATGAGAGTTCTTCCACCCCTCAACTTCCACCGCCGCTTGAAGCGAAGTGGAGGCGGTCACGGCGGCAGTGCTCATCTGTACTTATATGTCGCTGGCATGCTTATCCAGCACTTCGCCTGAGCTTGGAGGGTTGGCTCGTTTTTTTCCACGGTTGAATATCACGACGATATTTCTGCATGCATGACGTATGCAGACGTACTCTAGTTTCACGCAAGCACACCTTCCAGGAAGGCGAGAACGATTCTATTTCCGCTGCACAAGCACGCTCGATAGTCGACTAAGAGGAGCAGCCATTGATGAGCAGAAGTCCGTAGATACTGGGGTCCAAGCCGAAAGCGAGGTGCTCTCCCGGGATGCGTACATGTCCTTCCTTCTTGCTATGTACTCGGCATTTCCGAGGTGCAACCTTGTGGAGAAGACGCCGCTTCGAGGTCCATTCCACCTTGCTACGCGCGGGATGCCAGCTTGAATGATGGACATTAGCCGCGGCGAATCCACAGAGAATCACCGTCGCTGCCTCATAGTGTTATTTAATTTCCGTTACTCTCGCGTTTGTTGACAGAAAATAGCAAGAGAACCTCCAAAGAACCTCAGTTCCGCGTGGTTCGACCGCTCCAAACTTGAGAGGTCGAGCGGAACTCACGGGTTCTATCCCAATGTTGATGTACCGGTACTGTGTTCGTGCGCGTTTCCACACATTACTACTATCTTCCAAGATCACGGTCGCGTCCTCAATCATTGGCAGAACCAACACATCATGTGACCGTGACAAAGTTCCTTTTCGGTCCGAACTCAATCCGAACTCTCATGTCGCCGCAATGTCTCTTCCCGTTCGATCCTCACATCCAACGCCGGATTCTCGCATCCCGTAGACTCGTGGCTTTTGCATTGACCTGAATGGCACTCCGAGGCCCGATAAACTTACCGTGCACTGCTACCCGAGCGTCGGCAAGCGTCGCAATGTACTCAAGATGTACTAGGCTACTAGGCAAGAGTGCTGCCAATACTATCCCGAATTTGAGCACGGATCTGGAGGCTGGCGATGGGATCAAGATGGGATGGGAACCGGAGGCGTAACAAGTCTTATGAGGTGGCCTCAAGATTGCACGCATTTGAAAAGAGCAAAGAATGGAAAGATAGAGGCCAGTGAAGTGATGGATTGCTACCACTATGTAACTGTGAGGGCAACAGACGCGACGCGACGCGTTTTGTTTGGTACTAAATGGCATCACGCGGATCACTCCGAACTGCCTCCGAGAGTCCGAGTTGCTCCGTGATCGACAGATCGGAAAATTGATCCGCCGCTCTTCACCTCCAACCTTCACCACCGTGATGGACTCGAAGGACCCAGCGCACAACGAAGCGAACGAGAGAAAGGGTGAGCTATGGTTGTTTTGGGATTGAACTGCTCCAACGGTGCCCTATCATAGTAGAGAGCAATAACGAAGACGAGATGGCTGCCGCTAAGCTCTGGGCGGTGTATGTATCCGAGGCAGAGAGATACGACAGGGCTTTGGTGGAGACCTGGAGGAGTGATATGGAAGGTCTTCTAATATTCGTAAGCCTTTTTTTTCCTCTTGGTTCTCAGATATCTGGCCTTGAACTGGGATGTATAGGCCGCTTTGTTTTCCGCCATTCTCACCGCGTTCATCATCGAGAGCTACAAGTCTCTCAGCTCTGATCCGGGCGATCTTACTGTGCAGTTTTTGGGCCAGATATCACAGCAGCTCTCCGCTTCGGCGAACGGGAGTATCTACCATATCACTGTGCCGAACCCGTTCAAGCCGAGTGTGCCTTCCCTCATCTGCAACGCGCTGTGGTTCGTCAGTCTGGGATTCAGTCTCGCCTGCGCCTTAATCGCGACGCTCGTCCAGCAATGGGCTCGAGACTTCCTTCATAAAGCAGATATGCGCTCCGCGCCGATCATCCGGGCCCGCATTTTCTCGTACTTGTACTACGGCCTCAAACGATTCCAAATGCATACAGTAGTGGAAGTTATCCCCCTTCTACTCCACACCTCCCTACTGCTCTTTTTTGCCGGCCTCGTTGCTTTCCTCATTCCTGTCAATGTCGCGATGTCCGCCATTGCCGCTGCCATTCTGGCCCTTGTTGGAGCCGCATATTCGGTCTTGACTCTCCTCCCACTGCGGTACTTGGATTGCCCATACCAGACACCGCTGTCCGGGACATTCTGGCACATTCTGCACGCTTTCAAGAAGATTTGGTATCGATGGCGGACCCCAGCCCCAGAAACTGTTCTGGAATCACATCCGGAGGCCGCTGGACTCCAGCTCACGGAGGAAAGTATGGTCGACGCGATGTCCCGCACAGCTATGGATAGCACCGATCAGCGGCTCGAGAGGGACTCGAAGGCACTCGTTTGGACTGTAAAGTCGCTCACCGACAATGTGGAATTGGAGCCATTCGTCGAGGCACTTCCCGACCTATTGTGGGGTCCCACGGGGAGGCGCACATCGTACGACCACCATATCCAATATCTGCTCCGGCATTCCGACGTTCGGTTACTCGACCGAATCGGAGGCCTCCTCATCAGCTGCGACGCGGGCATTTTAGCTCCCAATGCCACACAACGACGCCAGATCACTTGTCTCAAAGCTTTGTGGGGCCTTGCAAGTCTCGCAATCCAGTGGTCCATCCCCCTGGATTTTTCTGCATTCACTGGCTCCGCGTTCTTTCGGGACCGCCCTCCATTCAGCGATTCCATCCCTCTGGAGTCTGCCTTCTTCTCGTTCATGGACCGCCCTCCCTTTGGTAATTCCTTCGACCATCCTGAAAAATTGGTCACTGCGCCATACATCGCATCTGCACGCGCGTTAATGGCGTGGAGTACGTTCCTCGCTGTCAAAGGGCGGTTGAAGGAGCTCCAGGATCGTCTTCTGGCTTGTGAACATGACGCGGCGAAAAGTATTGAAGACAGTCAAGAACTAGAGGAAATTGCCAAGTCTTTCCGTCATATTGTGCTACGGCTTTCCGCGTTTGGAATTTTGCCGTGGAAAAGTGATTGCTCCTCAAATCTTGTGGACCTCCGCTTACAGATCGAGGAATATCTGTCAGACAACACCGTTGGCCAGATCTGCCTCAACTTCTTTTCGGAGAGCGGTTGTTGCCAGGAATCTCCGCCTTACCGCTTCGATGACTCCTACGCTCTTCTTCCGAGATCTCACATGCTCCCCCCAAGTCACCGAAACTGGGTCGGCCGAGCGATACATATCTGTGTATCAGCCCACGTGGAGCGATTGCACAGCAATAGCACTCCCGCCGAGATACGTTGGATCAAGGACACCCTGTCTGAATTATTTTCTTTCTGGCAGCCAACCGGCTGCATTCCCCGCGGCATCATCGTATGTTTGAATGCCCTACGGTCGGTGTGGTTTTTGGCGGAGATATTTCGTGCCAACGAGCCTCTGCAAGCCCATCTCTGGAATTGTTTTCCAAAGACCCTGTTGGAGGGAGCAGCAGAACCCAATCTTTTGATGTTATCACCAGGCCTTCCTCCGCTGCCTCGAGAAGACCTGTTCACCGCATTGTGGCGGCTGACTTACCTCAGTCTTGGTTATCAAAATCTCAATCCGGATATTCTGCCCCTCGATTTCGAACCAATTCTGAAGGTTGTATCGAATGCAGCATCGCGTTTCGCGCACATCTCGGCATCTGTTATCGCTCTCTTAAAACTCCGGATTTTACAAACAGTTAGTCGCTCTAAGCTCGCGATGAGGTTTCTCACCGCATATTGCAGGCCTCTTCCTCTGACATTCACTATCTATCAGAGGCTCGGGTGGCTCTCGCTGCTGAATATCTTGAATGTTGCACCTCGGATGTTTTACCTTATAGCGCCGTCCAAACTTGGAATGCCATCGCAAGCCACAATGTCTCCACCAAGCCCATTCCCACCTCTCTTCAGTTGCGGCAGGCGGAAAGTATCCACGCCATCTTCGTCACTACTGACACGGACACACATTTCCTGCAGGCAATCGTGAATTCCTGGTGCTGGCATATCTACGCGGAAGGGCAGGTAACACAGGAAGAGGTCAGGTTACATCACAAGCAGCCTCGTAGACACGGGTGGCCATGGCTCGACGATACCGTCGCTCGACAGCAGATAACGCAAGCCCTCACGGTCTACAAAACGAAGTTGACTGCCTCCGGGGACTCCCCGAAGGTTTTAGACCGTGTCAAGAGGATTTTGGATGGCTTCGACTCTTGGCACTGCGAAGCCGAGCGGAGTCGCGCACAGGACGAGGACGATGTTTGTGGCGACGATGGTCTTCAACGCCGTGGGCCCGACTCCGCCCTGGAAGTCACTAACTCGCGGATCACTGCTGACGCTCCGGCTGGAGTCCTGTGACCATTCAAGCTACCATGTATGAGCAGTAAGTCTCATTCTTTTTACACGATGCTTGCACGATTAACTCGCCGAAGCAGTAGGTGGTCCTCATTCATGATGGCAATCGTCGGAAATTCATTGGTATCTCAATTTCACCTGCCTCCGCTCTTTTGCCTCCTCGAGGAGAGCTCGCGCGATTGCTTACGAATCTCTATGTTGAAATAAAAACGGAATCGTGAAGTCTGATAGCGCTTCCCGCCTTTCCTTCGCTTCTCCTGGACCATTTCCAGGACTAAAAAAAGTTGATATCGTTCTTATCCTTCTTACAGTCGTCTCACCGCTGAATTTCCCGCCCGTGCAAGACAAATCCCTTCCCATATTTGATTCAACTCCAATCGGGATCCTGTGGTATGGAGCTTAGATTTAACCTGACGGATGGTTTGCTTCCGCCCGGCCTAGCATCTAATATCTATGTGTATGTAGTGGGATTCCCGGTTCGATTTCCGGGAGGCCGGGGTCGGGTTGCTTACTAGTACGCTGCGGTATTTTTAGGGCTCTGAGTGCTCCTCGTTACTAGTGCATCCAGCGTTTCGTTCTGATTCAATGTGCATTGTGCGCGCGAAATCGTGCGTGCCATAACATCACCACGCAACGCACCATGTGAGACCGTGCAACTCCATTTTTTGCCCGACGCGTTTTTGCTTGCCCTTTTCGTCTTCCTTCCTTGGCCAACGCTGGATAGATGGTACCCGGAGAAATATACTTCCATGCCAACGGTAGTAGGTCTTTCCGTCCCGCAGCGACACCGCTGCCTACAGACACTTTCTTCCTTCGCCTTAGCCCCGACGACCCTCCTGTCGACTCCGATCCCCAGTCCTATCATCTCCACCCACGGCGTGCATGCAGGCGAGGTCCGCACACTGGCGGATGCATTGAATACAGACGGTCGGCCAAGATCGAGATCGGTATTCGCGCACTGCAGGCCAGACTGCACTTGCGCTGGGTCGGACGACGGTGGAGATGGGCATGAACGTCTGTGCCAGCGGCCGTCTATTCCCTCGACCTGTAACGTCGACCTCAAGACCCTCCGTGGCTTGTCGTTCATAGCGGATGCCCTAGGATGATGCCGATCTCGGTGGAGGGACGACGCTCGAGCTACCACTATTAGCCACCAAGGGGCGGGCTCGGACTATGCGATACTCTCGTGCCCTGGTAGCGCGTGTCACCCACCCACTCTCCGATACTCCGCTCCGTTGCGCTCCCGCGCTGTCGCTCACCGACCCTCATACCCATCCCCACCCACACCGTCGCGACTGTCCCGCAACCAGGCAGCCTATCTTCCTCACGGGCGCCGTTCTCGGTCTTTCCGCACCGCCGTTCTGGACTACGCGCATTTCGATGTCCCGCTTCGAGTCTGGCAGCCCATGCAATTGCGCGGTAGTCTCAGCGGCTGGCTCGGAGCCCGACCGATACCCACTGCTGTACCCGCGGACGCACACGGAAGAGTCTGCACTGCAGAGGCTGATATGGGCTTCCCAGCGCCTGGTGATCGATGGACTCTGACTGAATAGAGGCGTCGGCAAGACTGTGCTCGTCGCTGTCGTGCGAGAAGAGACAATGAGAATGTCAGTGTGTGAGAGCGACTCACTCCATTTCCCCATGCCGTGTCTTCGTGGGTAGTCAGTGACGCTTTGTTTAATCTGTTGATTCGATCGGAGAACCGCATATACTGCATAGCCCTGGTACACACAACGCCACCTCACTTGCTCTCCACCATGGACGACCCGGAACAGGGCAGAGCCAGGGAGAACAAAGGTGGGCCAGTTGAGTACAAAGATCGAATGCCTCTGATCTTGGTGTAGACGACAAGGAGGCCGAGGCCGCTGCCACCAAGCTCTGGGCTGTGTATTCCAAAGAAGCGGAAAAGTATGATAAGGCCTTGGTTGAGAGCTAGAAGAGTGGGTCTCCATATATTCGTAAGTGATACTATCCATCCGATATCAACCAGCGTTGACCTGGGAAGCACTGGCAGGCCGCACTTTTCTCTGCCATCTTGACGGCGTTCATCATCGAGAGCTACAAGTCGCTCAGCTCCGACCCGGGAGATCTCGCCGTCCAGCTGCTGGGGCAGATATCACAACAGCTTGCCGCGTCGTCGAATGGAAGCGCAATTCATACCGCTCCGTTCTCTCCATTTGAACCGACCGTAGCTTCGCTCGTGTGCAACGCGCTGTGGTTCATTAGTCTGGGCCTCAGTCTGGCCTGTGCCCTGATAGCAACCCTAGCCCAGCAATGGGCGCGCGAGTTCCTCCACAAGGCCGAAATGCGCTCGGCGCCCATCATCCGGGCCCGAATTTTTTCCTACCTGTACTACGGCCTCAAACGGTTCCGGATGCATGCAATGGTTGAGATAATCCCTCTCCTCCTCCATGCATCTCTGCTCCTCTTTTTTGCGGCCTTGTTGCATTCCTCATCCCTGTCAACACCATTATGACCGCCATCGCCGGCACTGTTCTGGCCATCGTCGCAGTGGCATATTCTGCATTGACTTTCCTCCCTCTATGCTACCTGGATTGCCCGTATCGGACACCGCTTTCTGGCATGTTTTGGTGCCAGTGGATCATGCAAAGCCTCAAGAAAAGTTGGCCTCAGCATCGGATTTTTTGGCGTCAGCGTCAAACGCCAGCCCTCGAGACAATCGACTTTCGATCACATTCCGCTGGTGAATCACTGCGTCCATCGCTCGATTCAGATCTGTCCACCGACGAAACCATGTAGGAAGTAATGTTCCGTAGCGCGATAGAGTTTTCTGATGAGCGCCGGGAGAGAGATTGCAAGGCACTGGTCTGGATGATAAAGTCTCTCAGTGACGATGTCGAATTGGAGCCATTTGTCGAGACGATTTCAGCCCTGTTGTGGGGCCCCACTCAAAGGCGCAAATCATACGACGGACTTGTTCATTGCCTGCTTCGCAATCCTGACGTTCGAATCCTCGACCGGATCCGAGACCTCCTGAGTCCTGATGATGTGAGACGGGCATTTTGGCGCCGGAGGCTCGTCAACGGCGTCGAATTACTTGTATCAAAGCTTTGTGGGCTCTTGCGAGCCTCGCAAGTTCCGACAGCCCTTCGACGCCCTGGACTTCTCTGACATAATCCGTTCCTCGCTTCTGGATCACATGGATTCCGTTACCGCGCCGTATCTTGTGTCTGCCCGTGCGTTGATGAGGCGGAGTACATTTCTCAATTGGCGCCGTAGATTGCCAGGGATTCAGGATCGTCTCATTGCCTGCGAAAGTGATACCACGAAGAGCAGCGACGGCAGTGCAGAATTGAAGCAAGTCGCCGAGGCTTTCCAGCACATGATTGAAAGTTCCATATTCGGCATTTCGGAAAATTGATGATTTCGCACAGATTTTCCCCCCACATGCTGGTCGACCTCCGGTTAGGTGTTGCAGATTATCTGTCCAACACGCCCCTTGGCGAACTCAGCTTCGAATTTTTTGAGTCGGCCGCTCATTGGAAATCTCCGCCATACAGGATGGCCTCGACTCTTGGCATCTCGAAGCCGACTCGAGTCACTTGGTGCACGATGATGACGATGGCGAGGGCAGCGAGCACCGGGTGTCCGACTCCGACCTGGAAGCGACCGCCTCGCGAATCACCGACGGAGAGAGTACTTTGAATCTGCAAATTATCCGAGACTAAAGTGGTAGGCCGCACTCTCTCCTTACGGAATCCTTATGACTGACCCCGGAAAATCACTAGTGCTTGCCGAGGGAGGAGAGGTCGCGCGCACGATAAGTACCGACGAAAGCCTAGTACATACAAAACGAAACAATAAACCCTGGTTCCTCCTCGGTCTCGCGCGTATTAACCGCAGGCGGATCGATGGAGATACGAATTCACTCGTTCCCGGGGCCTGTCTTCGAGGTCTTTGTCCTACAGACTGGTCCCTGATCACGCGAGTAAGAATGATACGCCCGAAAAAAGATGAATAAATTATCTATAATACAGTCTTCCTCTCCTCCTCCCCCCGCCACTTAGTCGGTAACGGTAAGTACGAGCTTAAGTGTGTGTGTAGGTATGTGGGTGTCGCGTCGGTATCGGTCCTCGCCTCCCGCGTTATGCGGCAGGCGTGGGTCAGGTAAGTAAGCATCATAGCACCTCCTCTTCGCGCGCAGTTTCTACGTCCTCCAGGTCCTCCCTGTCCCCCAGGTCCTCCGCGTCCTCCTCATGCGCAGCCTCCTCCGCATGGCGTGCTTCCCGCGCCTTCCGCTCTCTGCTTATCTCCCGCTTCAGAGCAGGCACCTCGGCAGCAAGATTGACCTTGGCGCCCTCTGCCCAGCGCGTGAGCGCCCATTCGCGCATGTAGACGCTGGCCTGCGGGCAGTGGGTGAGCTTTTGTTGTTAGACAGGACCGCAAACACCGCACCTTCATATTCCCCTTCGCCGCCCACTTGCGGTAAAACGCGTCGTGCTCGATCGGGCGCAGGATGTAGCGCAGCATCTTCTGTGCTTCGGGGATCACCTCCGCCTCGGTGTACATCGCGTAATGCGCGAGCGTCGCGCCCCACACGCCGTCGCGCTGCCCCAGCGCGATGCGCGCGAGCCACATCGCGGCGGCGGCCAGCAGCGACGGCGGTGTCGCGAGGAGCCGGTGCTCCACGAGCGTGATCTCCGTGAGGTACTTCCCCAGCGTGCGCGCGTGCGGGGCGTACCCATCCGCCTTGCTAATCCGGCGCAGGAAGTGCAGGGGCGAGGGGTAGCGCAGGTCCCAGTCGAGCGTGCGGAGCATGTGCTGCTCCGCGGAGAGCATGTCCTCGGCGGCGACGGCGCCGTCGCAGAGGATGACGAAGTTCTGGATCGCGGGGGAGACGGTCTCCTCGAACTTGGACGCCAGGAGGAGGGCGGTGGTGCCGACGAGCTGGAGCTTGGTGGGGCCGATGGTGCGGAGGGAGAGAAAGCGGTCGATGAGGTGCGCGGTGAGGAAGAGGGTTTCGGGGAGGAGGTGGAAGCGGGCGTGGACTTGGAGGAGCCAGTCGTTGAGGAGGGCACGCATCTCCCAGGTGAGACTGGGCTGGTGCGCCATGTAGGAGGGGGAGGGGAGATTGTGTAGCTGCGAAATAAATTAGCACGCGACGTGAGATGAAAGGAAGGGGGCGAACCTCTGCTTCTCTGAGATAAAGCTGGATGTCCGCAACGTACTCGCTCACCATGAGCGGGTCGTCCCAGTCTTCAGCGTCGAGGTCTTCCCAGGTCTCGCCCTCGACATCTGAATCCACCTCCTCCTCAGTGTCAGTAAACGCGTCCGGCCCCAATGCTGCGGCGACGGCCGTTTCCTCTTCAGGCCCATCGGACGATGTGCGCGCGCGTTTCGACAGCGGCTCGTCCTCGTCGAGATCCACCTCCTTCTCGCGCTGCCGCACAGGGATCAGGGACGGGCGACTCGAAAGCCGACGCGTCGTCGTGGCCGCGGGTGGTGGCACAAATACCCGTGGGCGCGTATTCTCGTCCGCTGCTACCACGAGCACCGAAGTCGTCGCAGTTTTCTTGGGCAGCGCGTGAATCTTGCGCGACTCCTTCCCTCTGGAGAGGCGATTGCGCATCGTCGGGACCTCCTGCAGCGCCTGCCGCTTCCGCTTCGCGCTTGCCACCGCCTCTATCTCCGCCGCGCGCGATGTCGTCGTCTGGGGCTTGCTTGCGAATGTGAAGGCAGACGACGACGCCACCACTTGGGTGGGCCTCGAGACAGCGAGGGGCGCGGCTCCAGGACGTCCAAAGATGGTGCCGCGCGCCGTTTGCTGGCTTTTGGTTTTGGTTTGCGCTGGACGAGCGTTTTCGTTCTCGGCGCCCACAGTGCGCCGAGGACGGATCTGAACAAATCGCAATCAAGTGAGCATAGTATGAGGGTAGATGGGGAGTATATGCACCGGGATTCTAGACGCCATTATGGCGGTCGCGGGAACAAGGATAGGATACACTGCGGTGAAGGAGGAGGAGGAAGAGAGGAAGCCCGTGATCGCGTGCCACTGTCAACATAACCAAATAACGCGTGTTTCTCTTGCGTTCCTCCTTTTGGGAAGTCCTGAACAATGGGTCGATAAAGTGCCAGAGTGGGGGCTTTGAGATTTTGACGATAGTCTCCCTGACCCGAAGGTAGCTGGGTATAAGATAAATGGTTCACTCAGAGCGGAATTCGGGAACTTCATAGCAGGAAATCGAACCCAGCTGGGGTAAGTAGTACCGGTTATTGAGAGGAGGTGGCGAGGATTCCTAAAGAAGGGGGTTGCTCCTTGCTGGCGCAGTTGAGTCTCCCCAGTTAGCTGCGATATCTTTTCATTGAAAGTAACCAGTCGGAGAGCTGATGGTCAACTGAGAACTCCGAGTGCTGAGCCATTTCAGGTAGGATCACCGGCGCGATTCCGGGTCGAGTCGTGGGTCCGCGGCTGTGAAAAGTGTTCTAAGGCAAACGAAGTAACGAATGTTGCCATGCATGTATCCTGATTCAGATGAATACATGAATAAACGTAGACCCCGGCTGCCCGAACTATTTTTAAACCCAGGCTCTGAGGAGGAGCGCAGTTTCCGAGTTAGTCCCTGCCTTCACAGTTCGCTGGTCAAAGCTGATCATCTTACGGCGAAGCAGTCTTAGGCTTCAAGCAGAAACTGTGCCGTGCGATGTTGCCATGTTGGGATCAAGGGGTAAATCAGCCCCAAAAAGCAACCAATCGTTTCATTTTGCAGAACGCTAGTACATTACATGGCTAATGCACCCCGAGGAATTGGGGCTCGACCTGTTTGACCACGATGCGGATGCACTCCTCGTCGTGTCTTTCGGCCTCAACATGGGTCATGCCTCGCCCAAGCGGATCCAATTCAGCAATCTTGATCAGTCCTTGGTGAAATAGAGCACTCGCGCCTCGCAATGGGAAGATTCGCAGGCGGGTATCCGCACCTTCTGCAACACGCATAGCATGCATCCGCATTCGCCCATTGCTCTTCCCGAATCGTGCCCACTCGGCTTCGATGGTGGCATTTCCTGAGACTCCATGTTCTGGGAGGGTCGTCCGATTTTGCATGACGAGCATGACGCCGGACAGCAGCAGGTAGTCAAAGACAATGTAGAACTCTTTGTTTGGGTGCTCGCGCATCAACTTGATTTCATCCATCGCTATATCGAACCAGTTTCGTTTGTAGTCAGAGTGTACGAGCGCGCGCATGAAGGAGAGTTCACGCTCGGGCACAACTTCTGGATCGACTGAACGTTCTTCAGCACAATGATTGACTCTTAAAATTGAACTTACGGCATTGCTGGGCCCTGATGTCTGCGCACACGGCTCGGTGTCCATCCCGCCAGTCAACGGATTGGCAATTGCTGGAGCAGTAATTCGCGGTCCAACACCTAGAGCATCGTTTAAATGGTCCCTTCAGTCCAGTTCTCCCGCACTGTCGAGGAATGTTCAGAGACGAAGGATAGATGGGCTCTGAACACACCGAAATATTGTCACAGACCAGATAAGATGGTCTGCCAGCAGCTTCCCATGTATTCAATATGTCGATACGTGAGTTTGCCAATGCCACAAGCTGCTCCCAAGATTCGAAGCAGGAAGATTCTTTGAATCTCCGCCGACCGGAAATTTCCCGAACGTCGAGCAAAGCCTTTTTCATCTGGACTATGACAGCACGCGATACAAGACTGCCCGGCAAGACTTGACATATTATAAAGTCAATATGCGCGACGATGGCATTTGCTTGCGAAGCGCCGTGAATGAGGACACGCATGAGGCCTGCCTCGATGGCCTCCGCCACCCACGGATACGAAGGGGGTGCTGTAAGGCACCTGCACAGGAGCGCCAGGAAGCTTTTGATGAAGCCAACAGTTCTGCCAGAAAGTGTCATGGCTATCGTCCCGGCCAACGTCTCGGCCAGGCGTAGAGCCGACACAGTGAGGGTAGTGACTCCACGGGACAGTAGCAGCGAGAACCAGTCTTTGCTCCGTCCAGGATCGACATCCATGAATAATGTGACATAAGTTAATCCAAGAGGCTGCTCCTCTGGATAGGTCCATGTTGTGCCGGTGATACCAATGCACAGCTGCTTCACAACAGCGTCTGCCAGCCGATCGAGACTGCCCGCCCCGTTAGCAACCTCGTCGAAGTTTTTGGGGACATTTAACCCATCGTTCAATCTATCTCCATCAGTCAAGATTTCGAGGAGGGCAAAGGAGTGTACGAGGACACAAGACTGCTCGAGGATATCATCAAGTAGAACTGCGGTCCAAGCCCGAGCGAAGAGGAAGCGGAGGCCAGGCTGTGTGGATATCATGCGGCGTGCTCTCGAACCTCGACGGAGCTCCAGCACAAGCCGGTAGTGGATCAAGAACGCTTCGACCTGTCCATTGGAACAGAGCGTTGGGAGGCACTCCCAGTAAGTATGCAAAAACTGCATCCAGGGCCAGATGCGGGGCCATAACTCTAGAATCGCTTCGACTTCAAGTGAGATTAGTTTTATGGCCACCAGACCGTGAAGAGCTTTCAATGCCAGAGAGGCAGCATTAATGGCGGGTGGAAGATGACCAGCGGTCGCGATTGCATCGAGTGCGTGTGAGAAAGGGATTTTCGTGGGGTCGAGATTCAGATAGAGAACGGGAAGTGCGTAGATGGCCGAAGAAGAGGTGAGGTGGTGATCGCTGATGAGAGCCCCGTACACCGTGGCCAAATCTTCCAAGGAGCCTTTTGCGGCCGCTAGCCCAATGGACTGTGGAAGGATGAGATCGTCAAAACAGCGACTCGTAGCCTTAGCAAATTACACGGAGGGATAGAGGCAGTTTCGAGACGTTTCGCAGATGTAAAGAGTCGTGCATTGTGAG
Organism: Mycena vitilis; assembly: GCA_029203975.1. Taxonomy (NCBI): domain Eukaryota; kingdom Fungi; phylum Basidiomycota; class Agaricomycetes; order Agaricales; family Mycenaceae; genus Mycena; species Mycena vitilis. Next base: position 121,750 of record JARGYF010000145.1, read on the forward strand.
CGGAGGGAAGCGACCGAATGTGGTGCGCTAGGCTTTTGGCTGCAATTTATGGGGTCCTACGTGGCTTGCCAGCATCGATTATGTACGGTTGGTGCTAGTCCGCGAAGTTAGGGGATTGGTTCCTCGTAAAGTTGCGCAGGCTCAAGCACGATCGAGAATTGTTTTCGCAGGTAAAAGCAACGAACGCTGAACGCTTCTTTGGATTTCCAGGAATGACTGTCTACCACTGTCCAAATTGCAAAAGGGCTCCGGTGAGCCTTGCGAAGAGCGCAAAAAATCGTCGGGAGCGCGCTGGGCATGGAACCGCAACCAATTTTCGCCGACCGGAGACAAAACGGAGAGCAAACCCCCGAAGAAGCGATGGCAACTTGAGATTGACTTTAGAAACCCAAGACTTAGAAAGCAACAAGAGAACACCAACGGCGAGAGCAATAGGCTTTGCCATAACAAACAGACACAAAACGATTCCCGATACGTACGACCACGACCCCGGCTCGCCTCTGGCTTTCCTGCTTTCTATCAGGTCCCTGACGAACGGTTTACGACTACGGGACTCTTGTCTGCTATACTGGGCGCTGTTCTGGCTTGATTCTTGCAGAATTTGGGCCCAAGACGGGATTTTTGCGGAGCAGGACAAACCTGTAACAGAGACGCTATAACTGGAGACTGAAGGGAGGCGAAACTAAGAACTCTGGATACGATGGCCGGAATGCTGTTTGCCAACTTTAACCAGGACTACTCCTGTGTGTCTGTCGGGACGCGGAAGGGCTACTCTATAACGAATTGCGATCCGTTCGGGCGGGTGTATACGCAGAGTGAGTTGCGGTCATTCGTTTCTCATTTCTCTACTTGCTTCCTTGACTATCTTCGCTTCTTCTTGCTCTGGAAACTTTGCCACTTCATTTTACTCTGTTCGCCATTTTTTTTTCCCGGTCGCTTATAACCATCCTAGACGATGGCGCCCGCGGTATCGTCGAAATGCTGTTCTGCACATCACTCATCGCACTTGTTGGTGCGCCCGATACGCCCTCCTCCTCCCCGCGCAAGCTCCAAATCGTCAACACTAAGCGGCAGTCCATGATCTGCGAGCTCCTCTTCCCCTCCTCCATCCTCGCCGTCAAGCTCAACCGCAAGACGCTCGTTATCGTCCTCGAGACGGAGATATACGTGTACGACATCAGCAATATGCGCCTGCTGCACGTTATCGAGACGCTACCGAATCCCGAAGGTGTGTCTTCTCTCGTTAATTCATAATGAAATTTCAATGCGAGCCGGTAGCGATCTGCGCGCTCTCGCCCTCCGCCGACGCGCCGTACCTCGCGTACCCTGCGCCCCTGCCATCACCAGAGCTGGCCGCAGCCTCTGCTACCGCCTCCTCGGGCGCGTCGACTACCTCCGCCTCCAATGCGGCGTCTCCAAATTCTGCGTCGACGGGCAGCGGCGACGTGATGCTCTTCAACACGCGCGCGTTGGCGCCGGCGAACGTCGTCCGTGCGCACCGGAGCCCGCTGGCGATTATGGCGCTCAGCGCGAACGGGGGACTGTTGGCCACGGCGAGTGTCAAGGGTGCGTACCGAGTGTCGGGATCTTGTTTTGCACTTCCTTGATGAGATGACTGACGCCCCCCAGGAACCGTCATCCGCGTCTTCGCAACGCCCTCCCTCGACAAGCTATACCAGTTTCGGCGCGGCACGCGGGAAACACGCATCTACTCGCTTGCATTCAATGGCGCGGGCACATTGCTGGCAGCAGGCAGCGAGCGCGGGACGGTGCATCTGTGGCGGGTCGGGCGGGGTGCGTGCCTTCTCCTCGTCTCCTTCTTTCACAAGGAGTGCATGCTAATTCCATTTGCCCGTAGCGGGGGAGAAGGATAAAGACCGGCCCAGCAGCAGCGCGCCACCGTCGTCGTATAACGGGTGCGTCGCCTTTTCCTCCTCTTCCACTCTCCCGATCATCTCATCTTTGGATGGCAGCACTGGCACGCTCAATGGCGCGCATTCGCCCTCCTCCGCCTCCATTGACAGCACGGGCACGGGTGCGGGCGGGACCACGGATGCGGGGTACGAGGCGTTCGTGGCGGGGCGAAGGGAGAGGACGGGCGGTGGGGTTAGGTGTGTTTCTTTTATGAATGGCCTCTCCTGGGGTGGCCGAGGTGCCAAGTATGCATATTACATGCTCTCACCGCGGCTTAGGCGAAGCTCTATGATCTCAGTGGAGCGCGTTCCGAAGCGAGTGGACCCTGGACCGTTTCTGCGCACCCCAGGCTTCTCCCTCATTCATAACTCTCCTCCACCTCTTTTCTTCCCTCCTTTCCTCGTCCCTAGATGCCTCATGCTCACCTCGATTCACAGCAGCGTCTTCCGCCGCCGATCCCTTCACCTCACCGCATCCCTCTCGCGCGCCGCCGCGTCATACCTTCCCGCCGGCCTCGCGGAGATGTGGGAGCCCGTGCGCGATTTTGCGTGGTTACGGCTACCGGCGGTTACTGGAGGTGAGTATACATACCTGTTTCGACGGGCTGTTTTCTTTGCCTTGGGGAGCGGGGATTAGGGATGTGGGATCGGATGCGCCTCGGCTGACGTGCGAATACGTGGAGCCTACGATGGCGGAGGCGTATGTGTGGCTCATGCGGGGGAGATGCGTGCTTTTGGGGCCATTTTCGTGCTGTCATTGCTGCCCCCGCCCTGCTGCTGTCGCATCGGCGAGTTATAACCATGGGCTGGATGTCTCGCTCGGCGTCATTCGCCATCTTTTTCCTTTACTTCTTTCTCTCTCTACGTTGCACATCCGCTGACCGCCTTGATTTCACCGTAGGCTCCAATAACGCACTCGGTGGCGTGGGCGTGGGCGAGCGGCGATGCGTTGTCGGGCTAAGTAGGTGGGTAGCATCTTTCCCCCGCCGCCATACATTCGTATCACTTTATACGCCTTCTCTCCCCAATCCTCACGCTGCTTACTCTCGCTCTCTCCACTCTCTCTTCTTTTCCTTATTTCCTCGTTCTCGTACTACAGCTAACTGCCCGCGCAGCACGACTCCGCACGTCATGGTGATCTCGTCGGACGGCTACTTCTACTCGTACAGCATCGACCTCGAGCGCGGCGGCGAGTGCGTATTGGTGAAGCAATATTCGTGAGTACAGTCTTTCTCCAGATGCTTCCGGTGTAGTGCGTTGCTGGTGGGCGCCAAGCACTATCCTGCGCTTCTCGTGGGCCCGCACTCCGCTCAGGGTGATGCATCAGACTTGCGTGCAGCACCCGACCGCTCTTGGGGCCGTTGCATGCGGCCGGAGAACGATATGGTGCCCGCGGTAGCTGCTGCCCAAACCTACCGCTGTATCTGCTCAAGGCAAATAGGTCCCTGCGTCTCATTCTTTTTTCTTTTCCCTCTCTACTTGCGCCAGCCGTACTGACTGATGTCCCTTTCCAGATTACTCGAGTCGGGCGAAGATATGGGCATTTAGTCTAACCCTTCTGGTCCTACTGTTTTCGGGGGATCCGGCCCGCCCTCGTCCTTAGTATGCCGGACCAATCCCCCTTCCTACTTGCAAAACTGCACACGCACTTCTCTCCCCTTTCCCTTTCGCACGCAAATAGCATTTAGTACATACACACCTCGCTCTTTTTGCACTCTCTCGCACCGAACAGCCTCGTGGCGCCCAACTCCTATTGTACGATACACCAATATGCGCTATGTTACCGATTGCTGTAATGGGCGGTTGTTCGTATGAATCACTTGAGGACGCCTGTACTGAGTGAGGACGCAGGCTTCGCCCTTCCATTGAAGTTGTATACTATCAGAGATATTGCCGCGAGCAAAACGAAAGGAGAAGAGGCCAGGCTGACGTCAAAAACATACCAATTTTTTCAAGAATATCGGAGAAGAATTGGGGGAGATAGAAAAAAACACTCTCGACCTGGGAGTCGAACCCAGCTTTCGCGCGCAGAGGTTATCATTGACAAGCGCGTGTACTAAACCGATATACTAGTCAAGACATAAAATCGGAACAATTATGCTCTACTAGGATCGCCGTTCATGTACTCTCCTTGCGGCAGCGTGGGATTCGATATTTTGTGGCCCAGGCGCGCAGGCTCGTCCGTTGCCGCGTTCCGTCCCCCTCCGACCCGGGCTTTGCCGCACCTTCGCGCTGCCCCGCAAAGCCCAGTCGGAACGGCCGAGCCTCCCACAAACACACACAAAAGCTCTTCCTCATCCCCATCCCCATCCATCCCCGCAGCAGACCTCAAAAGAGGTGCGTCCTACCTTGCCAGGGAAGCCTCTGTCAGTGTAAAGTATGTAGAAGACGACCTCCGAGCCAAAAATGCTCTATCAAAAAGTATGCTCGCGTGCTGTGTTTGTAGCCCTGGATCCGATACTTTGCCGATACTCGAATTCGAACTAGTCTCTTATAAACAGACGCTACAACAAAATGAGCTCGTACCTCGCTTGTTGTAGTCTGTCGTTTTGCCGAGCTGATTGATTGGAGGCCAAATGTGTTATGTAAGCAAAATTTTGTCGCGTCATGAAGGTCAGTCCACGACGCGTCCTTCCCCCATTTTGCATCAAAATCCTATTCATCTTCGCAATAGGGCCACCTTGCCCACCAAAATCTGACGCGCAACATGTCGGAATCCAGATGCCGAAATTTGGTGATCCGGCTGCTGCCGAGGCGTCGGGTTCGTTCCTCGTCCAACGGGCTTCGAAGAGACCGGATCTGAACACATAGAAGCGTTTGGAAGGGGTATACAACCGGTTCTGCCTCTTTGTATGGAGTATCTTAGTATTCTGGGCGCTGGAACAACAGAAAGGAAAAATCAAACGGTGAGCACCGCCACAATGTTTACATAAGGATGTCGACCTCCAACCATCAGTGGCGCGGTTAACTTCAGACTAAATTCGAACCTTGTAGGAATTCTGCGGAGCTCCAGTATGGAAAATTGTAAATGCTTCAGGTTGGCTTCAGGTGCCGCATGCGAGGATCGTCTCCGATGATATCTAAGTAGGTCCGTCCACAGGGCCCGGAACTCATCGTCGCGCTCATACCCTGGGCGTTAACGGGTGTGCATTTTCCCAACAAGTGTACATTTCCACTTTCCCCTCTTGCTCGTTGCCCCTGGAGTCTGCCGGGATTGTTTACTGTACATATAGGCTACCTGAATCCCAAATTTCTAAGAGATCTGGGAAGGGAGTGGATTGGGACGCGCTCGCCGGTCCATCAATCCTGATGCATCTTGCAACGACACCTATGTTCCCGTACGAAGCCTCCCCGGGGAAGCTTGAAAATATTTGAGAGGTATCCTGGAACAAATCAAAGAGCTTCTGTCTCTTACGAATTTCTTGCCGGGGAGCGGATGTCTTATATTCAACAAATCTTTAGAATTTGGCGCGTCTAGTCACAAATGTCACATCGTTCATGAGGGAAAGTCAAAGTTGAAATCGGGGGCCGATTCTCGAACCGAGTCTGCACCGATTCTGGCATCGATTCTGGGAGCAGAATCGGTCGAGAATCGATCAAAACACAGAATCGGCGAGAACCGGTGTTCCTCCTCCAGAGGAGGAACTACATCAGAATCGGTCCAGAATCACCCTAACCCTAGAACACTCCTCTGCCTTCAGGTCCCTTGTTCGCCGTACCGTGCCCGTACCTTTGGATAATTAAAGTCAAGAAAATAACGGTGAATAGAAAACTTCCTTCTGCATTGTCTGGCAACACTGGTCAGTACACAGATAGAAAAGGGGACAACACACACTAAAAAGCACAAAATAATGCTGTAACGTGGAACTTGGAGCATAACAACCGCGAATCGCGAGGTAATCGTACCCGAACTGGGGATCTGAATCGGAGCGGTCAAACCTGAGGTGATTCTTGATCGATTCTGCTCCGAGAATCGAATCAGAATCGACCGCAGAATCGGTCTTGAATCGGGCTCTCCGTTTCAACTTTGACTTCCCCTACTATGTGCTGACACACCCAGTCTCTGACCAGGAGCCCTGTTTATCCCATGGGAGGTCGGATACTGATTTTGGCCCTCCGAAAAGTTTTACCCGAACTTTTTGGTCGGTCCCACCCCAAACTTTTACCCGAATTCTGAATCTAACCTCCAATTTTCCAAAAAAAAATTGATTTGAGGCCGCTAAAACCGTAAAAAGATCCCCGCGATGCTAGTCCTCATCCTCCTCAGCTTCCTCAATGTCAAAAATGCTGGTATCTGAAATTGGTGGTAGCTGGAATGAGAGAAGGCAGGAAATCGACATGTCCTTGGGTGGTAGGCAAGTAGTATGGGGGATTCACAGGACGCGACGGTCAAGCTGCCACAAACACGGCAGGAACATCCTGGTATAGTCTGTCGCACACAATCCATTTGTTTGGATCCCATTCATGCGCGAGTAGCGTAGCGCGTCTTCGTCGTTTGAGTCGACTGTAATGGCCTCGTTCAACGCCATGGAATGTTGTGAGAAATTTGAGCGCCCAATCAACAAATTCTTCCGAGATCACACGTCTCCTTAGTGTCGGTGCGGTCAAGGTGCGGTAGTCGTAAGTTGAGCGAGTCAGCCCCGAAAGTGTCTACTAATAGCTCCAGCAACCGACATTGATCTCGGGGTCAAATGTGTAGACTAAGCACAGCTTTACCCGAACTTTGCTCCGACCTCTTTCAAAATTTTCCTCCTCATCCGGACTTTTGCTCTGAGATTTTTCGGCCGACCCCTTGTTTTACCCGAACTTTCCTCCCACCTTGAGTCGAAATTTTTGCGATTTTATCCGAACCCGGTATCCGGCCTCCCAAGGGATAAACAGGGCTCCTCTCTGACCATGCCGAGTCAATTACTGCTTGATTACTGCACGAATCATTCGCATTTATTTAATCTTCTTCTTTCAACAGGGAAGAAAAGACAGGAAAAAAGAGGGAGGATATTTCAGTCGCAGGACCTTTGCAAACGCGAGTCGTCTCTTCGGATCCAATCAGCGGGGTAAACAACGCCGGAAGATCGTTTGATGAACGATTGAGGATCATCCGGCTCAGAAAACTGCGGGGAGAAAAACAATCACTTTGTGCCTCTTTTTGCGACGCATCTTCGAATCGCTGCCAACCATGACCGGACTTTCTTTCCGATTCGACCCGTGGTCATTTTACGTTGAACCGTCGGTTACGGTTTAACGGCGGGAGATTCAAGGAAAAATGTTGAAGTACACGAATCAGCTAAGCTTATCCATGTTGAATTGGTTGTTACAAGACAATCCTGCTCGCAAACTTGAATTTTGGGATTTTGCATTTAGATGAACGCTTTATTGACCAGAAGTGGCAGGATCTGGTTCGATTCCGAGCGTCAATCATCTTTCATCTGACGGCTCGGTATTTCGGGTTAGAAAATAGGTGGCTGGTAGGCCTGTGGCCTTCCAATGGCCTTCAAAAATGGTGTGCTCTCGGAACCGTGGGATTTGTGTGTGGTTGAAATTTACTTCTCGTTGATTGGATCAACATCAATTCGCGATCCGCCGTGTCGTCCGGTTGCGTTCATGGCGAGATCCTCCCTGACACAGGGACCTTGAAGATCTTCACGGGATGATGGGCCTTGCGATTGAATAAAAGCGTGCGTTCTCAAGATCGTGTCGTTTCCATCCCCACGTCCTTATATCTCTTCGAGACTGAGTCTCTTTCCACCTAACCCTTTGTTGACTCTTCTCCGTTTTCTTTACTTACGAAAATGCGTTTCCAATTCGCTCTCGCGGCCCTCGCCGTCTCGTCCATCTCTGCCATGCCCGGTTCGTCGCCACCATTCCTCTTTCCTTCCGTCCTGTCTGACACAGAGTCCCCGCGCAAAGTCGAACTTGCGCGCAGCATTTTCGACAAGACTTCCACCATTACCTCGACCAAGCACATCAACGCGCCCGTCGAGGACGTCGTCGCCACTCTGCACGATTTCCAGAAGATGATCAACCTCAACCCCCTCGTCACCAAATCCGTCGTCGACGCGACCGACCCCAACATCATCACAGTCACCGACTCTGTGCCCCTGTTCCTGGGCCTTTCGTTCCCGACGACGTACACCGCGCACTTCGAGGCCATCCCGGGCGGCATGAACACAAACAACAGCGCGTCTGCGGGCGTTTCGCTGCATAACGAGTGGAGGGCTGTCGCGAACCCGTCGGGTGGAACGGACTTGACGGAGACGGATACGCTCACTGTGCGTTTTTTGTCCTGTCTACTCCCGAGGGCATACTGACTGATGGGCGTACAGGCGAACTTCCTCCTCTCCGGCATCGTCACGGACGAGCTCAAGACCTCGCACAACCAGCTTATGGACACCCTCGCTTCCCAGCTCGAGGCTGCTGCAGGAACCGCATAAACTTTGAACTCAGTTGCTTTACCTTTTCTTATTATCTTTACACCTTGCAATAATAACGCACACATTCGTTCCAATTGGCTTCTTTCCCGCGGAGCTTTTCTAGGATTTGGCGAAGTGAAAAAATTCCCAAGCAGACCTACAAATGATGCTCGAAAGGCTCTCTACTTTCAGGTTTAGAGAGCTGGACCTCTCGTACAGTATTTCTGCTGAGCATTCAGGCTCTCTATTTGCGTTGCTCGGCCGTCCCGGATTGCTGAAAATTCTTCGGCTGGGCCTTGGCTGGGTTTCTTTTTGCTGCCGCAACGAATCAGTCGCTCGGTCAGAAGGTATGCCAGCACTTTAAGCTCGCATTACCACCTCCTCGCCTGTGCATCCCGCCTCACACACCGCCATACAGTGGAATCCTTTTGGTTATTAGTTAGCCGGTATAGACGGTATAGACACAGAAGAGCATCAATAGGTACTTAGTAGTAGAATGTAGATATAAGGGCAAGAACGAACAAGGAAGGAGACAATAAATAAATAGATAGCGGGCGCAAGAATCAGACACAGTGAGTACGAGGAAAGGAATGAAGAATAGTTACTGGGAATATGTATATGTACGGTATGAACAAGACGGGTAGCGCCACTGTGGATGGGCGGAGACAGAGATACGATAGCGGGAGGGAGAGCGAGGGGTGTGGGTGGTACAGACATGTGCGGATTTTGAGTGGTGTAAATTATTATGCCCAAGATCTTCGTGCCGTAATTAAATTATGAGGTTGTGGAGGAAAGCGAAGACGGGAGGCGAGCTCAGATAGTGCTGACATGCTGCGGGTGTGCGAAGTACTCGCCCTCGCCCCTTGGTGTGAATTCCATGACATATAAGCCTTTGGAGTCGAACTGCGCAGGCACAGTCTGCGCGTGTTGTTGGTGGTGCGCGCCGTACGCCTCGTACTGCCCCTGCGGCAGCTCCGTCGAGTAGATTCCCGGCGACGACGTGTACGGCTGAGGCGAGCCCGTGAAGGCCGCCGGGCTCTCGGAGCGGTACATCTCCCCTCCGCCCTGCCCGTACGACCCACTCGCAGTGACATACTGGGCGTGCGCGTCCGCATCCCCGCCCCCGCCCATGCTCATCATCTGCCGCATCTGCTCGCCGAGCCCCGCGCTTCCCCCGCCGCCCGCGCTCAGGTTCGAGTTCCGCGAGTCCGAGCGCCGCATGGCATAGTCCGGCGCGAGCGGAATGTTGTTATACGACGGGCTCGAGTGCGTGCTGCCCGCGCGGCTGCCGGACGCGGAGTAAGCCGCGTACGGGTGGTACCCGCGCGAAGACGGCGACGCGCCGACGACGCCGGGGAACTCGCCGCTGTTGGAGGTGAGCGGGCGCCGAATGGGCTCGCCGTTGCGTACGACCGACGGCGTCATGCTGCGGTGGCGTCGGATGGGGCCCGCGCCAGTGCTCGTCTCCATGAGCATGCCAGGCGGGTAAAGCGAGCTGTGGTCGAACGCCTGCTTGTGCGATGGCGCTGAGATGGACGTGACGTAGTCGTCGTACGCAGACCCGCTCGAAGACGTGTGATGGTGGCGCGCAAACTGTGAGGGCGTGGGGCCAGGCAGTGAGGCGCGAGTGACGGGTGGTGGTGGCGAGGGCACGCTCATGGTGCTGTACGCAGGGCTGCCCGAGTTGGCGGAGCGAATGGCAGCCCACTGCGGCTCTCCGACGTGATTCACGTACTCGGTCGAGCTGTGGTTGCTGCCATAAGGCCCGTTTCCGCCTCCCGACGGACCGGGGTAGAACGAGTCTCCGCTCGCAGGCGGCGGCGCCGCAGCGTTCGTGCGCATCATCAACCCCTCCTCGTCGCCGACGACCTCGTGCACATCGCCAGGCACCTCGACTTCGCACATCTGCACGTCGAGCTGCCCACCGCCGTACCCGCCCATATCCACGCCCAGCCGCGCGCTCGCCCCCGCACCAACGCCGCCCAGCCCGCCGCCCATCCCCATGCCCATCCCGATCCCCGCAGGCCCGCCGTACATTCCCAGCGACACGCCAATGCCGCCAGGCGGCCCGACATCGTCGTCACCGGCTAACTCGTCAATCTCCTCGCCCTCCCCACCGCTCTCGTCATCCTCTCCCCCACTTGCGGCACCGCCATTCCATCCCTCCGCGCCATTCATGCCCTCGGCGCGCACATGCGTCCGGACATGCTGGTTTAGATTATCGCTCCGCGAGAAGCGCTTGTTGCACCTCGGGCACGCAAAGGGACGCTCCATGGTGTGCGTGCGCAAGTGCCGCCGCAGGTGCTCCATGCGCTTGAACAGCCGCCCGCAGGAGAAGAGCGGGCAGATGAACGCCTTGGTCTTGAGCTCCCCGGGCGCTCCGCCCGCCGCGTTGGACGCGTACCCCGGACTCGGCGCGCTGGCGGAGAAGCCTTGCTGCGCGTACCCCGGGCTGTGCTGAGCTTGCAGTTGTGCTTGGGCTGCTTGCGCGGCGGCGGCCTGCTGCGCCGTTTGTTGCTGGTTCGCCGCGTACGCCTCGCGCATCGTCTCTTCGTGGCTCCTCTGCCGTTGATTATGGCCGGGGCCGGGCTGCTGCTGCTGCTGCTGTTGTTGCTGCTGGGCTTGCTGCTGCGCCTGGAACGCCGCGAGCATGTCCTGGTGGTGCTGCAGCTGCTGCACATGGTGGTTCGCGTGTTGCGGCGCCTGCTGCGCCACATACGGCCCAGGAGCATACGGGCCCCTGGACCCACCCCCACCGCCGCCAAGCTCCCCCCGCGCCTGCTTGATGAACATCTCCGCAGCACTCAGCCCCGCCGCCTGGCCCGCCATCATCTCCTCGTCCGCCGCCCCGGGCACGCCAGCGATGTACCGTCCGGCACTGCGCCCGCGGCGCTCCTCCTCCTCGCCCCCGTGCGGACCGAGCGTCGACGGCTTGTTCCCGCTCTTCTTGCGGCGCTGCTTGTACGTCGGGCTGCCCTCAAAGAGCGAGAACATCGCGAAGAACGGCGTGGGCGCCTCCTCGTCGCCCGAGCCGCGGCGCATGCCCGAGTGGTGTGACGAAGCGTGCGAGGAGACGGACGCGTTGCGCGAGCCGGCGGGGGAGGATTCTTCCCGGATGGCGAAGTCGCCGTCGTCGTGCTTGTTGCCGCGGTTGACGACGAACTGCTCGTAGAGGGACTTTTTGCCGTCATAGGTGAAGGACAGGGCGGGCTCGCCGGTAATCTGGGAGTGGTTGTCAGTACCGTGAAGGACAGGATGCGCGGTCGAAATGGAGGAAGTGGGCCATGGAGAAACGTAGCGTCGAGCGGCCCAAGTGCGGCTATGATGCGCGGCTGCAGCATAAAGGCTCGGATCTCGCACTCGAACGACTTTTGTACGACCGCCAGCCTTCTCCAGCCAGAACTCAAGAACAATGAACCCACCTGCGTCGTCGGCTCCAGCCCCATCTTCTCCCGCTTCAGATCGCGCTCCAGCGCATCGAGGAACAGCCGGTCATGCGGCACGGAGAACCTGCGTACGTGGGTTAGCGTCTGTTGTGATGCTCGAGCACGAAGAAGGAGAAGGGAAGAATTCGAGGGGAGTCGATAGCCCTCTCCCCCTTTCATCCCCTTCCCCTTCCAGCGACAACAGTCAAAGCACTCACCAATAAAACACCTTCTGCTTCTTCTGCGTCCGGATGCACTGGTACTTGAACAGCAGGTCGAGGAAGGGGGACTATCAAAAACGTCGTCAGCATAGCTCTCATTTCTTTTCGGACGATGAGGAAGAAGAAAGCGAAAGGAACGAAAACAAAAGGGGGCGCGCCCATACCCCGCATCCCCGCCCCCGCACTGCACCGAATGGAGAAACCCCGCGCCGCCCCTCTCCCCCGCCCAGCCCCAAACACCCAAGCGCTAATCCCAAACACGCCAAACACCCAAGCACCAAAAAAGGAAAGAGATTCGAAACCCGAAACACCTCGCCTACCCGCGTCCCGCATTTCCCAATCCGGCTTGCGGAAGCAGCCCAAACCCGCAAACGCCAGACGCCGCCCTCAAACGCGTCGCGTCGCGTGCCGTAATATGTGGCAGGGACATATAAAAGGAAAGGAAGCAAGGAAGCAAGGAAGCAGGGAGACGGGAGACGCAAACACAGACCCGCAGCACCCACAACATCCTCCGCGCTTCCAGATCCAAAACCCGCCAACCAACACGGAGACGTGACGAAAACAACCAAGACGCCGTAACACAGCACGGAGGTATAAAGGAAAGGGAGACGGGAGACGAGACGAGACTAGGGCGCAAACGCAATGAAACGAAACGAAACGAGAATGGAACGCCCAAAGAAAGACGCGAGACGCCGCGCTGTAACGCGTCGCAGCAGTTACGGCACGGGCATTGGGCGTATAAAGCAGCGAGGCGAGAATGCGGGGGGGATAAGACCTCCTTCCGCAGTGTCTGCTGCCACCAAAGGGCAGCGGGCGGGAAGTCAAGACCACCTCCGATCTAGGTTGGTGAACGGCCAAGCGCCTCCAACCCATATGTGTGCCACTCTCCACCCTCGCTCTTTTCGCACCGGTCACCGCCTCAAGTCTGCACTGCGCATCTCTCCCCGTCCTCATCCCCCACACGACGAGACAACGAGTCTCCGCCAGACAACCCGGGCAACGCAACTCGCACGCCGCCTCTCGTTGCCACAACCCGCTTTGAGGTCCCGCGCAACGTCGTAACGTCTCTGTGCCCCCGCCGCGCAACGAGATAACGCGCTGTCTCCGCGCCGCGCAACCCCGCTCTCCAAAGCACCTCTGCCACAGAACGCGGCATCCCCGCCACCGCAAATCGGACGACATCGAGACGGCTCCTTCGTCTCATTCCAGCACTCCTCGGTCTGTGCATCCCGCTCAGCCATCTGTGCATCGCACACACTTCCCGCAACGCTCCTTGCCCCACTTCGCCCGCGGCTCGCTTCCCCCCGCGACGCTCCATCTCCACCAGAAACTCCACACCCGCCCCGCTCCTTTCTCCCCGCTCTCTCACGCTCTCCTCCGCACCGCGCACTCCTCAAGGGCGCCAACAAGAAAGCGGTCGAAGGCGCCAACAAGGATGCGCACCGCACGCCGCTCCCCACAAAGAAACGAATTGGAGAGAGAAGAGCGCCTCTTCCCCCCATCTCTCCACTCCACTCCCCATCTCTCCCCGCAAACAAGAACCCCCACCAAAAGAAACCAATTCAATACGGGATGATCTCACCTTCGGCTCCTCCAAACACGCATCCGCGCCCGGCTTGAGGTTGCGCAGGTCGCTGAACACGCCCTCTTCGAACTTTTTCATGTTGCGCACGGGGCGGGAGAAGGCCTGTGAACGAACGGAGTGAGTTTGTGCGGAAGGGGTTTGGGAGAAACGGAGGGATTTTGAATTTTCGAGAAAGGTGAAAATCGAAAAGGGGGGGAGAAGAGAGGGAGAGGGAGGACGAAGGACGCGCGCAAGGGCGGACGCGAGCCAATGTCTGGCAGAACGCGGACGCGAACCGTTTTGGCAGACCGCGAACGCGAGCCGTTTTGGCAAACGAAATACAGCGAACGCAGAAGTACGATGATGCGCAAAACGGCAAGCCGTCTCCGCAAAACGGCAAAACCACAGGCCGCATTCAGCACGGGGAAGCGGGCGTCTCCTCCCCCATCTCCTCTTCCCCAAAATCCCTCTCCTCCCCCTCTTTTCTTTTCTTCTTAATAAACCCGAAAAAACGCACCTCAAACCGAAACACCAGCGCCCGGACAATATCCGTCCCCGTGATGTGGTACAGCCCGTTCCACAGCACGCAGCTCACGTACTCCTGCGAGGGCAGCAGGAAGCGGTTCAGGGCGGGGTGCGTGGTGGGGGTTATTCCTGGGGAGGGGTTAGCGAGGCGAAGGGGGAGGAAGGGGGGGAGGAGGGAGGAGAGAAGACGAAGAGGGGAGGATGGACGCAGAACAAGGGGAGGACTGGGGAGCAAAAGGGGGAGTGGGGAGGAAGGGGGCAGAGAAGCCAACGACGAGCGGGAGGCGGAACGGAAGTGCCAATAAAAAGAGGAATAAAAGGGGGGAGTGGGAGGGAAGGGCGGAGGGAAGGAGGGAAGGGAAGGGGGAAAGTGAGGGAGAGGAAGAGAAGGAAGGAAGGGAAACGGAGGAAGGAAGAAGAGGAGGGAATGCGGAGGGAGGGTTGATGAGAGAAGACAAGGAGGGAGGAGAGGAAGCGGGGAGGAAAAAAAGGAGTGGGAGGGACATTTTGGGGGAACGCGGGACGAGAGGTAGAGGTGGAAGAGGGAAGAGGGAAGGAGAAAAGACAAGGACAGTGAAGAGGCGGAGGGAGAAGAAGGGAGGGATTTTGGAAAGAGGGAGGGATATCTTTTGTGACAAAGGGGAAGAGGGCGCGCGGGAGCGAGTGCGAGATGCGAGATGCGAAGGGGAGTGCGAGGGGATAGGGCAAAGCGGGAGAGCGGGGAGAAAAATACGAAAGCGGGAAACGAGCGCATCATGCTTCATTGAAAGCGGGGAGATCAAATGGCAAGGGGTCGAGTGCGCGGAGTGGGAGTAAAACGTCGGCGGAAATCGAAGGGGGAGGGCGGGGATTATCAAGGCAAGCCGATAACGGGCAGTGCGAAAGTGGTGAAGGCCGAACGCGTGTTTATGGAGGGGAACCAACAAAAACGAAAAAACGCCCAACTCACCAGCAACACCCCCAAGCACATGCCCCGCGCCCGCGCCCGCGCCCGCGCTCGACGCGGACAGGTGCGCGTGCGACGCCGAGGCGGGGTACTGGGCGCCGTAGGGGAGGTGCGGGGCTGTGGGGGGAGAGGTGGGTTAGTAAGAAGAAGGAAAAGGGAAGAAAAAGAAGAAAAAGAAGAAAAAGAAGAAAAAGGGAGGGAGCGAGAGGGAGGGAGCGGAGGGGAGGCAGCGGTGGAGAATTCAAAAACAGATAACATCGAGCGACGACGAAGCAAAAAACGAAAACGACCGTGCGGAACGTGGCTGATCGACGCTCGCGGACGCGGACGCGGACGATGCCCATCGACACGTCGCTCCTACGCCGCCACCACGCCTCCGAGGTAACGCCGGGCGCTCGAGATGGGGGCGGACATCGATCGCCGCTCGGCGCAACAGCCAAGCTACGGCTTGTCATCCCCGTCCCAACCACGCGGCGCGGCCTCCCATCGCCGCGCCGCGCCGCGCCGCGCCCGTGGTCGACGGCGATCACGAATCACGAATCAAATCAGGAGCGCCACGCCACGCCGAGCGCGATAGGAGCGGGCGGGTCAGCATCAGCGCTCATCACCGCATCGACGGAGAGGGGATGTGATAAGAGCGGGACAGGGATGATGATCGCGAGAAGGAGAGGGAGAAGGGGAATTATGGGTGAAAGTAAAATAAAAGAAATGAGGGAAATGAGCGAGGAGGGAGGAGGGGAGGAAGGGAGGAAGGGAAGGGGAGTTATGGATGAAAGTAAATGAGGGGAAGGAGCGAGCGAGGAGGGAAGGGAAGGAAGGGAAGCAGGGAAGGGGGAGTGTAAGGAGCGGGAAGCGAGCGAGCGAGCGGGGGAAGGAGGGAGAACGGCTAGCTCGAAAATGGGGGGAGCCATGAATGCAAGAAAACGAGGGAAAGGAGCGGAAAACAAGGGAGGAGGAAATGTGCGAAGACGAAAGGAAATCCCAAATCCAAGAGATAAAACGTACCAGCGCCCCCACCCCCACCCGCACCCGCCCCACCCTCCTCCTCCACATCCCACCGACTCGGCGCCGTCGCCAGAAAGAACTTGAGCCGGTCGAGGTACGCGAGCCGCTCCGCCTCGTGCGGCGTCAGCGGCCGGCTCAGGGCGCCGCTCAGCCCGAGGTTCGCGGACATGCTCCCGGCTTGTTGTGCTTGGGTGCCGTTCATTTGCTGTGCGCCGCCCATCGAGGAGGAAGAAGAGGCGGAGGCCATGTAGGAGGCGGCGGCGGCGGACGAGGGGTACGCAGGCGGGGGGTGCGGGTGCGGATGGGAAGACGAGGAAGAGGAAGCGTACCCCCCGTCGCCCTCCTCGTCCTCGGGATCCATGGTGAGCAGGCCGGCGTCGTCCATCATGCCCATCCCCGCGAACCCCCCGCCCATAAACCCTCCTGCCCGCCCCGGCCCCGTCAACCCCGTGCTCGCATGACTCGCACCCCCCGTCCCTGTCCCGGGCAGCGGCAGACTCTGGCTGTGGAACGCCGCATGCACGTGTGCGTTCCCCGGCCTCGCAGTGTGTTCGCCGCCCGCCTCGTCGTATGCGTTGTTATTATTCGAAGAGGAGGCGTTGGGATCATTGGGATTATTAGAAGAGGAGGAGGAGGGGGAGGAAGAGGTGGCGACGGAGAGGCCGAGGGAGGGGCGCGGGGAGGGCGTGGGGAGGGTGTGGGCGTGGTGCATCGGGTGCGCGTGCGGGTGTCCCTGTCCGCCGTTCATAGCGTGCGAAGAGGAGGCCGTAGCGTTGCCGTTGGATGCAGCGTTAGACGTAGAGTGGGAAGCGGAGGCGTTGGAGGAGGAAGCAGCGTTGTTGTTAGTGTTAGCGTAAGCGAAGTGCGAGCCGGAGCCCGATCCGGAGCCGCTCGCATTCGCGCTCGTCGCCGCCATCATCCAAGTCTTCGTCGGCGTCGTGGAGGAGGTGAGTAGGTTGCTCGCCACAGGAGGACAGAGCCGGTCAATTATCGGCGTGTGGATCCCAGTCGTCGTTTGTGCGTGTGCGTAGGCGTGCGTGAGTCACCCGAGTCCTTTCTTCGTGTGCCCAATACCAATCCCTTCAGTCGTCCTTCGTAGTCGCAGTCGTAGTCGCAGTCGTCCTCGCCTCGTCGCCGCCAATTAACTCGTCGTATCGGTCGTCGCAAAGGGGGTCGGAAGGAAGGAAAGGAGTGACAAGGAGTAAATTGCGTGGGACCACCCGTGCCTCGCCTCCTTCCCCCTTCGTTCTATTGTTGATCCCCATCACATCACATCAACGCACATCCATCGATGATCCAACGAATCACGATCCGAGAGGGGATCTCGATCGCGAATCGGGAGTGAGGAGGTAGCCTCGAGGGCCCGCTGGCGTCGGCGCGAGGCGGTGTTTGGAAATTTTCTCTGTCGAGGCGAGGCGGGTGCGGGTGGCGACTCGCGAGAGAGAAAGTGCCGCGGCGTACACTGCACAGGATAAAGAGCTCCGATACCCAGGGTGCCCGCTCTCCGCGCCCCTAAATCTTCCTACACCTGGCGCCACGCTCGCCGACTCCGTGCACACCGACGCTCGTGCCTCACTCCTTAGCTCACGAATAAGCAGGAAGCTCGGATCAAGACTGAGGAACGCGCATCGAGCATCCCGACAACCAAGTTCACATTGCTCCCGTTCCTCCTCCTCTTCCTCCCACAATCCCCCAACCTCCATGTAATCCTGTGCTGCAGCGGGATTTATACACCCAAGCAAAGACGTCGTCGTGCTGCCAACGGCAACAAATGCATTCGAGATCCTTGAAGACTGTTCCTGCCGCTGGATGCATGCACGGAATAATATCCCAATATACCTTTTCCCGCCTACCCTTCCATGTTCAACGTTAACGCGCCCCGCCCACCCAAGGCTTCCTTCCCTCTTCGATTCTGGCTGTACATGTCTTGGCCGCTATACATCATCGCACATCGCACACCGCATCGCATCATTCGAATTCGAAGCTAACGTCGGTGCTAGCGCCCTAAGTCCATTCCCAAATCGTACATCTCCCAAATCATTTGCCTCCCCTCGTCCTCCCCCCGTCCCCCTCACCGAAAAATATGATTCAAAGTGATCTCGCTTCGCTCTACTCGGAGTAGCAGCGGTGTCTTGTTTTTCTCGGCTGGCGCGGAGTGGTGACTTGTTTTCAACTTTTCTCGGCTGGAGCGCAGTACGGTGTAGGGAACGGGAATGGGAACGGAACAAACTCAATTTTTGCCACCCTCGAATCGCAAATTTTCGATATCGACGACTCGGAGGCGCTGCAAGCCTGCACCGGGCCGGCGTTCTAACTTCTTTCAAAACCAATGGACACCGCCCCACGCTTCTCTGAGTTTTGCACCGCACCGACGCGCCGTGACGGTGCACCGAGATGCGTACCACTTTCGAATCGGGAATCGAGAATCGAGTTCTGACTTCTGTCTTCCGAATAGATCTTTGTACTGTCCCTAAAATTGGTTTGGTTCCCGCGATCCCCAGCCCTTCCGTTCCTCGCAATCAGTCTTCAGTCTTCCATCCATCCATCCGTTCCTTCCAGTCAGATCCTTCCATCCTTCCTTCCGAATCTTTCCGAATCCTCACCCTCGCAATCACTCTCAAAGAATGGGAGGATGCCAAACTGTCGCGATGCGCCTTCCGTCGAGGCTCGGAGCCGCGTCTTTCGATTTCCCCCTATTTTCACGCTCCTTCCCGCTCCTTCCTTGCTCGCACCGCAATTGGAGTTCTGCCAGTGCATTCCTCGCCCATCGCCACGGCCTACGGGCTTCTCGGGCTTCTCTCACTTCCCCACTTCCCCACTTTCCTATTGCTTTCCGATCCTATCCTATCCTATCCCATCCCATCCCATCCCTTTCCTATTGCTATCCTATCCTATCCCCCTTATACAGTAACTCCCTCCCAAACCTTATATCTTATATCTCTTCCCAATTTCCAACAATTTCCAAAAATACTGTAACATGACATCCGCCTCCACCGAAACGTCGAACGAGCGCGCGCCGAGTCCCAAGTCCCGAGTCGCAAGTAAATCGCAAGTCACAAGTCTTGAGTCGCAAGTCGCAAGTCCCAATTCGCAAGTCGCAACCAGTTACCACCTCCGAAATATATATACTCCGATAACTCCCCTTTCGGATTCGGATTCGAAACGAACACGGGCTAGGATTCAGGAACAAGGACGAAATTCACACCCAATCGTTGCCGAATCAACGCCAACTTGAAATCGCATAAAATTCGTCGGGCGTTCTTTACAATTACGGTAAGTTCCTCTTCTCGTTCTCTCAATCTTTCGAATCTGCACCGCTTGGTTCTTGGATTTCCGCACCGAGCACCCGCCGAGATTACCGCATTCCATTTGGCATTGACCTCCCGTTAAATTAAAATAGCAAATAGTAAGTTCAATTTTGGCTCCGTGCCTAGTACCTACCTCATGACAGGAGCCAAGACCCGGCTCCGACTCTCCGAGAGTCGATGGAAGAGACAATCCCACATGCCACATCCTTGCATCGTGCTCCCGACAACTTTCCTAATTTGGTTTTTAGATCGCTCTCACTGGTCGCCACGGCCTCGGGTATCTCGGGCTTACCTTAAAGCCTCTTAAAGATGCCAATGCTGACATGAGGAGAGGAGACGCGAGGACGGCTCCGAGTGAAATTGGCATTTGCTAGGCCCGGCCCGGGCCCCGGATCAGACCGATAAAACGAAGGAACGGGTGGTGTTCCCATTACCGGACTCCGACTCCGACTCACATAAAGCCCTGCATATCAAGGCCAAGGAGGGAAGAAACAAAACTCGTAGCGGGCCATGAATTCAAGTCCATCATCGTGTGCACTGGTAGCGGGAACCTGGTTCGACTCCGGGACGAGTCAATCATAATTTAAATTGATTGAGACCTCCTTTTTTTTTCTCTGGTTCTGTAATTTTCCTTTCGCGCTGAGCCAGACCACGTAGATTCAGTCTAGCTTTTCATCCTGTTGAATTGGTTTTCAACCAGAGCGGGACCCGGGTTGGCTTTTTGTTGGCTATGTAACATGTTGAAATTCAAAAGGGAGGGGAGCGGACGGCCCGCGCCTGTCAATCATGCTCCGATGTGCTACGAGGAATGTAAGCAGGAACCCGGTTCGATTCCGGGACGAGTCATTCATTCGCTGCTAACAAGGGTTAAGAGTCTAGATCTTTTGCTTTTTCCTCTAATCAGCCCATGTCTCACGATTTGCCTTCGCTCCCTCAGAGAGAATGACCCACCGTACTCTGAAAATGATTGATTTTTAACCGAAGCCAAAAGCCTAAGGGTGGTATATTGGGGCTCAGAATGGAGGTAGAAAGACTTGTGGCGGATGGTCCGCACCTGCCTTCCATCATTGGGTGGTGCAACTTGAATTGTAAGCAGGAACCTGGTTCGACTCCGGGACGAGTCAATCATTACCATGATTACGCATCCTTTTTTTCTTCTCTGGTTCTGTAATTTTCCTTTCGCGCTGAGCCAGAACACGTAGATTCAGTCCAGCTTTTCATCCTGTTGTATTGGTTTTCAACCAGAGCGGGTCCCCGGGTTGGCTTTTTGTTGGCTATGTTGTTGAAATCCAAAAGGAAGAGACTCGGTAGCGGACGGCCCGCGCCTGTCAATCATGCTCCGGTTAGTCTCTTATAAACAGACGCTACAACAAAAATGAGCTCGTACCTCGCTTGTTGTAATGCTCCGGTACTGCGAGGAATGTAAGCAGGAACCCGGTTCGATTCCGGGACGAGTCATTCGCATCGGCTGAGACTTTTACTTTTCCCTTCCACTCTGCCCAGATCTCACGATTTACCCGGTACCGTTGCAGTCCACTCGATTTAATGTTCGACCAAGGTCCAAGGGAGATATTGTAGGTTCAACATTGAACGGAGGTGAGGAAGACTCAGTAGCGCGCTAAGAAGGAAGGACTCGGTAGCAGATGGTCCGCGCCTGCCTTCCATAGGTCGATGTGCGAGAAATGTGAAGTTTGAACCGGCCAGCTGATTTTCAACCAAAGACAAAAGCCGGAGGGATGGTTGATTGCATTGAGACGTAGATCGGAGGATCTCCAGCCTTTAGCGAGATCGACCTGAACCAAGAATGATCCCTGTTAACGTAGATTGTGGCCCTCGTCTAGTTCCTGATGATTTCACGTTAGACAGACCACCGTTGGAATTTTAAGGAAAACGTTGGATCCAGATCTAGGTCTTTCTCAGGATGTGGCTATTTTTCGTCATTCGGATGACTGTCAATCACAACTAGATAGCTCCTCAACAACTTCCATGGTCCAGGCTTGCCAGCTGGCGATTCAGGAAGTTGTGCAGCCATTTTTCTCTCCTTCCGGAGTTGGGCAGCCTATTCAAGTCGCAACAAATTCGTCTCCCCGGATCTGCGCTGAATCTGTGGGGGTCCACTGCTCTCGGTGGGGGTCCACCGCTCCACTTCCTGATATAGTGCTACAGTGAGGGAAATTTTCAACCACGGATCAAGTGGCTGTGTTCTTCGATTAGAGGAATTCAAACGGAGCTCCGGTGCCTCGAGTCTGTGTAGTTGTCTTGGATACAATCACATCATGATCAACGCCCTTGCGATGGAAGTCAGTTGAATGGATAGCGGAAGCCAAACAAGGACCAAGCATGAAGCCCCAGGGTGGAACTAAAAGTGTTCAACTTGAACTTCCAAGTTCCCGTTGCGCAAGTTGCAACCTCTGACAAGCGCAAAGATGTGAGCCTGTCCGGCGATTGCGACAGTTGCGGTACCCCTCTTTCACGTCCATTGCTCGCTTCAAGCAAGGTCAAATGGAAAAAGAATTCCTCGCCATACTATGCGGCCACCCTCGAGAGCCATTATCTTCTGATGGTCCATAATGTCAGGATGACGGAAACTCTGCCTAATGACGTTGTCCCGCCGCCACCACAACTTTGCTAATCCAGGAAAACACAGCTCGGCGGCGCATCATGTCATCCAGATCATGGCTGTGTCCGACTGTTGGCTTTTTCTTGGCTTTTGAGCTTCCTCCTATAGATAAAACCATAGTAGGCAATGCAAGACTTGCTGTGAGCAACGCAATCAAGATTCACGGACGCACGGCCGGTCCCAACTGAGTACTGAGCGTTAGTCAATCCGGAATATTGTTGTTGCCGAGTTACTTCTGTACCTCCCCTGGAAAAAAAGTAGCGAAACATGGGAAGTGGGTGTTGAAAGTCGAGCGCTCACAAATTCGAGTCGCGCAAACAGTAACGAAAAGACTCTCGCATAAAGAAACCTCAGTCCCCTAGGACCATCAGTCACCGCAATGTTCAAATTGAACCAAGTTGAACGCTCCGCGGAAGAGCCTTCTTAGCGACCCGCATAGTAGTAAATAGAGGCGTAGACGCATCGGTACGTGTCGGTTGCAGCATCTATTCGCACGCACGGAGTTGGCGCGTTGCATTAAAAAATGACTCACTTTCAGTCTGCAACTACATACTCACTCTGCGCTCGGCGGACACCCCCAAGGCTGTATTCGAGACGCATGTGGACAATGATCCCGGATACAGAGCAGGATCTTGCATGCGAGGAGAATGCGTCGGTGCCTATGCGACTGTTACAGTGTTACTTCAACACAACGCACAACTGTTCCGAAAGGACGCCATCCACGCCCTCAGTCATCATGGCCAGTTACGCGGTAGCAGCCAGTATTGTCTCCGGAGGCGAGGCTAAACAAAAAGAGCAAGGTCCGCTTCGAGAATCGCGGGCATGCGTTATATGATGTGATTCTAAATTTTGACCGCCTGAATGAATGATCGAAGCGATACAGCTCTACTGCACTGCAGGTGCATCCACCACGGTTCGCGTTAAGTTAGCGTTGCCATTGAGCGGGACAGAATAATGTGAGAAGCACGAGAAGTGAGGCGACAGGGACCGCTGAACGAGGTGGTAGCCGAAGCCGAGGGAATTACTGGCGACTCTGGCGAGGTTGTCTGGCGGTCGGCCGTCGGTGTTGGTAAAGTAAGTTCGCCTAGATCTGCGGAACGCGTGAATGGCTGTGAATACATACTCGGAGTCACTTCACGAGGCGAGCCACATGGCAAAGGGGAGGTGCTTCGCCTCCCAAACGCTGGAGCGTCGCCTACTAGTACCGCCGCGAAGTAACGTTGCAACAATCCACGCATTGGCGTCCGGCTTTCGGCCTGTTTCTCGGCAATGGAGACGGTAGTGTGTCTTACATTGTGTTTAAAGGGTGTTTACTCGAATCTAATCAGTCGTGCGGAGACGTTTCTTCTGCTCGGTTGGATTCACCCGACATCTTTTCCCCTGGTGCTGGAGATGCTGGCCGCGCCAGTAGATCCGAGCGGGGACAGATGCTCGGACCGCAGCACCGTTGTGCTCGGACCGCCAAGCACCGTTGTGCTTGGGCCTGCCAATCAGTAAAACTACACACACAGCGCCGGCTCCTCAATTTAATGGGCATTTAAGTTAGTTCCGTAACCTAGGGTTTAGTAATACACATAAATTTAGCCTAAACTAGATATTATACATATTGTTTACACCCTATCTAAATCTAATCTCAAATTCAAGATATAAAAATGCATTTAGGTACCGACTAAACTAGAGGTATTGTGACATGTTTGAACACCAATTAAGTGCATTATTAAAGATAGCAAATAGAGAGTCTTTAAATGAGTTCCAAAACTAGAGGTTTAAGGCCTCTGGATATCCCTCTTTAAACACCGCATTTCGCATTATGTTTAAAGCCAGATTAAACAAGAAGTTTAAGTTCTCGTTTAAATGTGTCCGAAACCTATTGCTAAACCTGTTGTTTAAAGGACCATTAAACTCATCTGCAGATGGTCTGCGGATCATCTGCGGATCATCTGCAGATGATCGTCATCGCTCGTTTTCACGCAAATTTTGGTGATGACGATCATCTGCAGATGATCCGCAGATGATCCGCAGACCATCTGCAGATGAGTTTAATGGTCCTTTAAACCTCAAGTTTAGCAATAGGTTTCAGACACATTTAAGTGAGAACTTAAACTTCTTGTTTAATCTGGCTTTAAACATAATGCGAAATGCGGTGTTTAAAGAGGGATATCCAGAGGCCTTAAACCTCTAGTTTTGGAACTCATTTAAAGACTCTCTATTTGCTATCTTTAATAATGCACTTAATTGGTGTTCAAACATGTCACAATACCTCTAGTTTAGTCGGTACCTAAATGCATTTTTATATCTTGAATTTGAGATTAGATTTAGATAGGGTGTAAACAATATGTATAATATCTAGTTTAGGCTAAATTTATGTGTATTACTAAACCCTAGGTTACGGAACTAACTTAAATGCCCATTAAATTGAGGAGCCGGCGCTGTGACATAAGATAGGCCTCAGCCATAAGCGACGGATGTTTAGTCAGCAGCCGTTAAAGGCTGATGGCGCACTAAAAACTCGATATCAACTCAAGAGGCTCGAAATTGGAAAATTTGCTTCGAGGAACTCTTCGGAATGTCCTCCCCAGTGTGCCTGAATATTTCCAGGGCATCTGTCGGCCAGACGAAGGAGTTGATTCGATTTTGAGCTGAAATTTCGACTAGAAAGACATCTCCTCCTTCAGCTCAGCGACTCGAGCCCCAAGCTCTTACGAGCAGGTTCAAGGGGATATTTAGAAGAGATCCTCGAAGCAAATTTTTCAATTTCACCCTTGTTGAGTTGATATCGAGTTTTTAGCCTCCCATCAACGCTGACTCAGCATCGGCTGGTTATGGCTGAGGCCTATCTTAGGTCTTTGGCGTCTTTGGCGTCTTTGCCAAGACGCCAAAGACATCAAAGACACATTTCGTGTCAAAGTCGACGTCTTTGGCTAGGTAGACTCAAAGTCTTGCCCAGGAGGAAAGTCTTGGGGAAGACCTCAAAGACGCACAATTTCACGGTCACGGAGGGGTGCCCAAACCCGCCCAGGTCACGGTTGCCTTGAAAAAATCGTGACACTGGAAAAAAAATCTGGAAATTTGCCTTTTTGGCGAGTTTTTGGCCCCTCTGGTTGCCCAAATTGGCAACGGTCACGGTCACCCAGGGCCCCGTTGCGTTGCCCAATTTTTTTGATGGTGTCGCGGTAGTCCGTTGCCTCAGTACAAGTACTTACAGTAAATGCCGAACCGATATTCTGCCCGTGAGATTCTCGTCGTAGGACTGGGCTGCGAAGGTTGAAACACGTTGCTGCAGATATATCCTCCGCTGTTGCATGGAGTGCTTGGCAGACAATAACACAGACATGAGCAACACGAAACTTCAGCAACGCGGGACAGCGATGCATTAGCCCGCCGAGATTGCGGGAGTGTCCTCTGGCGCTCAGATTTCAATCGTCAGGACCAATGCGTGTTGGCAATACGTGTAGGCAGACAGGCAGGGGAGTAGTATCCAAGAATCGGACGGGTCATCGCACCAGCGATAGTACTCGCGCATTCCTACATATTTTAGCGAAACATCGCTGCGCGGAATCAGGTACACACGACTGCACGGCCAGACCTCCCAACTGCTTCCAAGAAATTTCCATCCAGCCCTCACGTCTAGTTGTCCAGATCACTTCTTCTTCTTGGGCTTTTTCTTCTTCACACCGCCCGCCGCGGGCGCTCCTGAGGCAGACGGCGTGACGCTCGAGGAAGCCACAGCGTCCGCAACGACGGGTGCTGCTGCGGCCGGTTCTGGAGCCGCTGGAGGCTCAGCTTTGCGGCGATTCTGCATCTTTTCCATAAGCGACAGATTCAGGGCCTCGAACCGATTGAGGAAGATAGAGGAGTAAGTCTTGAATTTTATACACTGAAATCCAAGGGTCTTGAGTGGGAGAAACGGGAAAAAGCGTAGCTAGACGCACTGTGGTGTTGTCCGTGATTTTAAGGACGAGCTTTCCCTCCGACGACTTCCATTTTACACAGTACCGCGTCTGTAAAGGAATGAATGAAAAGCGCCGGGATTTGGGGGATGCCACGCACTGTAGTTGGGGATTTGACATAGAGAGCCTCAGCAGCATCCTGGTAATCTTGCCAGGCGTGGATGTAGACCATGGCACATCCGAGCTGGCGTAAGAGTCACGCGGTCACACCGTCACGAAACGATTTGTCGCGTGACTCTCCGTCCTCTTCCTCATTTTCTCCCACCTCGATGGCCAGTGGAGACAGAAAACGTGAGTGCATCCCAGTGTTGCGTGGAATACCTCTGACCCATCCTAGCACTTCCCTTCGCCGCAAATTTTGCGGCCGGCGCCATCGCAGGTATCTCGGAGATCCTCACGTTTTACCCTCTCGGTATGGTGCTTAACGCGTCTGAAGCTCCCCGGAACTTGACCTAAATCGTTGCAGATGTCGTACGCATACCTCGGAGTTCCTTCCGGTGTTGTTTTTGAACATTGCGCTAGGTGAAAACGCGGATGCAGCTGGAGACCGGGAAGGCGAAGCACGGCTTGGTGGGGACTTTGCAGTCTATTGTCAAAGAGGAGGGGTGAGTCTTGACCCCATCGTCCATCCCTTCCTTCCCTGACCTGTTTTGCAGCTTCGGTCGTCTGTATCGCGGTGCGAAACAGCTCCACAAGATCAATACCGTACCCACACTCATGGGCGTTCAATAGGTCTCGTCCCGCCCCTGCTCTTGGAGGCACCGAAGCGTGCGGTGAAATTGCACGTCTTCTGCGCCTCTGCAGAGATTCGTGGCTCACCCTTATGATTCAGCGCCGCCAATGATTTCTGGGGCCGGACGTATCTCGAGTACACGGGCGAAGCCAAGATGACGCAGCAACTGTCCATTCTGACAGGTTGCAGCGCGGGCGCAACTGTGCGTTCTCAACC
This sequence comes from Mycena vitilis, assembly GCA_029203975.1. Lineage (NCBI taxonomy): Eukaryota > Fungi > Basidiomycota > Agaricomycetes > Agaricales > Mycenaceae > Mycena > Mycena vitilis. The sequence continues at coordinate 148,586 of JARGYF010000145.1, forward strand.
CTCTCTTAATTATGATCATGCTGAGTTCGCGCCCAGGAAAGTTTCGTCGTCGTGCCTTTCGAGCTGGTCAAGATCAAGTGCGTTCCGGATGCCCGAGAAATTCCCAGTTTCATCTAACCGTACGCAGAATGCAAGACAAGACTAGTACTTTCAAGGGCCCGATGGAGGCCGTCCGCCACATAATCAAAACCAACGGTATGTTGGGATTGTACGCTGGCATGGAGTCGACCTTCTGGAGGTGCGCATATTCTTTTCCCATGTTATCTTCGCGCCACAATTCAAACCCGCGACAGACATCTCTGGTGGAACGGCGGCTATTTCGGTTGCATCTTCCAGGTCCGCGAGCTGCTGCCCAAGGCGAAGGTCCGTATCGCTTCTCCACATTTAAGATGATAAAACCGATAGTCCCGACAGACGCCGCAAGAGACGCTGATGAACAATTTCATATCGGGTTCCGTCGGCGGCTTTGCGGGCACACTTTTAAATACACCGTGAGTGCCTTCCCCATCCTTCCCCACTTCGGACTTGGTCGGCCTAACGAATCCGTCGCTAGATTCGATGTCCGTGGCCCTATCGTAGATGTACAAGCGACAGCCTGACGCTGACACTCCCGCAGGTCGTGAAATCGCGCATCCAGAGCGCAGGAAAGGTGCCCGGCGTCGCGCCCAAGTACAACTGGACGTACCCCGCCCTCGTGACGATCTTCCGCGAGGAAGGTCCGGCCGCGCTGTACAAGGGCTTCGTGCCCAAAGTGCTGCGTCTCGCGCCGGGTGGCGGTGTGCTCCTGCTCGTCGTGGAGTTCACGCTCGGGGTGTTCCGCAAAGGTACGCGCTTTTCCGTGTATTTTTGGTCTTGATGCTGACGGTGGTACAGCGCTGGGCCCGCCGTATATTTGATTACACTATAACTGGCGTAGACTATAGGTTGTAGACTGCATTGTGTATTTCAACATGCGAATGATTTCAGTCTCCCGAGCGCACGAGCTTTCGTATGGAATGTCATGTCATTTCTTTCCACAGAACTAATTCTCTTGCGCATCTTACAGCTGTAACAGAGAATGCGAAAAGTCGAACGCCTCCAACTAAGGATGACCAGTGTGTCCTGAGATAATCTATATTAGAATACCTGAGAAATGTACTTAGACATACATCGCGTAGCTGGAAGCATTCACCGTTGTGGGGGACCTAGTAGATTAATGCCGCGATGGATCCGTGCAATATATCCGTGCTTTACATTATCATGGTCGTCTTCCATTACCCGTACCACGTGAGTGGAGTTCGAGTTCTCGAACTGGAAGGAAAGAGATAAAAAAAAAAGGCAGATAGTGGGCTTTGCCGCGCTAGCGGGCCTACAGTGATTATTTGGAAGACAGAATTGATGCTTGGTAATTAATCAAGCTAGTACGTCGTGTGGATTCGGAACAAAGCGACCCCTAGGTCTTAAGATACGACCAAGGCGATGCGAGCCATCGTTACACGTTATGAAAGGAAAAGACTTCGTATCGGGCTTTTAAAATGCTCGAACAGGATGCTCTCGCGCATCTCTGTTCAAGAGTTCGGCAATCCTGCCGAATATTCAATGGCTTGATGACTTCTTCAAATTGACAGTCGCTGTGGTGAAGAACAACATGTCAAGAAAGCTCTACACAAACTCTGTGTACTCCCAAAACCTAGTATGCATTGGACAGAAGAATCTTGCGATCAGCAAACTCGAACAGCGGCGATCATGATGGAAAGGCTTGCCGTGCGAACATGCCGCTCGGCATGTTCAACCTCAGATCAAACTTGGTACGAAAAAGGTGGAACTCGCGCATCATATTTCCGTTGCATTCATTACTTCCTAGAGGACAAGTATACATCTCCGAGGCAATTGGACCTTCAACTTCAATCTGCTAGCATCAGTATTCATCTTCAGCCCCCCCCCAGTAAGCTAGAGCTTGAGATATTCCACCGAAAAAGTACGGGATATGTGTGTTTCTGTGAGCAGTTAAAATTACAATGAATGCTTCGGCGCAGAGTCAAACATTGCTGGCTTTATGCCTCTCCTTCAATAGACTACCCATGGAGAAAAAGAGCCAAAATTTTTATGGCTCGTCCGGTAACCAAACTGAACTCTTCCAGCGCAAGGACATTCCTCTAGCAACGCCACCGCACCGAATATATCTGCTCACAAGCTCGAACCACAAACAAGCTCTGAGCCAAGGCACACACGCATATATAGTGAGCCTGGCAAACAAGGATAACCCCACGAGGCGCGTTCAGACCCAGGAAAAAGCATCCTAAAACACCATTATAAACATACGAACTATACATGCCAGAAATTTGAAACAGAAACCATCGTCTGTTGTCGCGACCTGCTACTATGTATGAGACTTTTACTCTGTTTCGGACCAAATGCCGCAAGGCAAACAGTACGTCCGGGACAGGGACCACATTATCACTCGCTCATCAAGCGTATTGAGGAGGCCGGCCACGGACGAGGGCCTCCAGTTGGCGCACACGGTCCTCTAGTTCGGACTCGCGATCACGCGTGGCGTTCGGATCCCAGGATAGAACCACTGGAGCTGTATTGCGTGTTATTAGCTGCACTAAAGAGTATGCGCTGAACGACTAACCTGGGGGCTTGGATTCTGACCGCAATGTTGGAGTACCTGATGTTGCCGCTGGAGGAGACGACTCTGTGGAGATTGGCGGAGCGGACGCCGGCGAGACTGCAGAGACAGGTACGACCTCTCCTATGAAAGACGGCTCATCCGTAGGCACAGGTCGGTACGACTCGACTATCAATCCAGGGGTAGACAGCACACCACCGGCCGCCGCCCTGTTGTCCCCTGGGTCGAGGTCGAAGTTGGATTGCACAGATGACGCCGGCTTACGTCTGCGCCTGTGCAAGAACATAAGCACCCCGCCAAGGAGAGCGAGTCCTCCGATGACCGCCACCACCACGCCGATAATCACACCTGTTTTAGACTTGTGTCTTGACGCAGTCCTAGTAGGGGTGAGCGATGGCGATGGACTGGTACCCAGGATTAGTGGGAATCAATTTAGCAATATATCGTGAGACGCACGATGAGGTCGCCGACGTCGCGACAGATGTCGGCGATGTCGTGACAGAGATCGGCGATGTCGTGGCAGGATCAGGCTGATCTACAGTTATCACCGCATAATCCAACAACATGGCCCCAGGTCCGCCGGGTTCAGCCTGGCCGGAGAACGAGGCATTATGCTGAGCGCCCGGGTCAAGATCAGTCGCCGAGAAGAAGGGTACGTTGTAAGCAGTCCCGTTTGACCCGAGCGGAAACAAGTAGAACCCCCCAGTAGACGCATTGTTTAACTGGAATGTTATTCTTGTCCCAGCCGTATCCGGTGCCAAATTTATTCCATAAATGTAGATGGCGGCGCCTGCGATACGTGAGCAGATATTCGATGGACTTCCTACGACGAACCTCGAAAAATGACCCAACCGGACTTGTCGGTGCCGTCGTGCCAGGTAGAATTGTATGCCTGTGTGGGATCGGGCTGCGCGCTGCATCCGGGGCATGGCGTTGAGGGGGTTATTGCGTTCCACGCTGAGCCTGGGACCCCCCCAACAAAAGTCCAGAACGCACTGTTCGAGTCGTCTACAGTTATATTGGTTAAGACTGCCCATGCTGGAGTAGCTAAGAGGACAAGTAAGCAGAGTGCCGCGCTGGCGAATGTAGGTGCCATGGTGGTGCTTGGAGAGAATGTTCTTCTGAGACCAGTGCTGGCAACCAGCATTTATGGAGCGTTCATCTGTCAACCCGTGTGTTCCAAGTAGTCACCCCGCGGATCTGGACAGGGCGTCAAGCCTGCATATGGATAGCCTGTGTTGTGCACGAGGGCAGCCAAAGGCCCTGAGCTACTTGGGTGTAGTAGACTGAAGTCCCCCTTCCGAAGTCGCAATCATACAGATGGGTAGGCTTAACCGTGGCTGGGGCAGCCTCAACCCAGAGTGTTGAGGGGCCGCCTTATCATCGCGTTAGCGCAAGCTGACGGCGGCGATAAGTGAAGCAAAGTTGGCCGATACACACATCTAAGTCAAGCTGGCCAGGTCGCCGGGGGCTTTTCCCCGCTGCGTTTGGTGCCAAAAAATCAAACGAGCCTAACCAGCTGTTGACCTACGAGTCGTCTCGTTGAACCTGGCTCGGCACTTGAGAAAGCTCGATATCAGCGGCGTCTAACGGGGCAAGAATAGTTTGGTATCGTGTCGACGTTTGACGTCTGCAACGCAGTGCGCCGTCAGTTCTCTCGCATCAGAGGAATCATGAGTTGAAAAATAATTGTTGAGAGACTCACCAGTTGTGCAGTGTTGGAATGCAAGCCGACATGTTGGGCAGACGTGGCGGTAACTGCGGTTGAACTGCGGTTGCGATGTTAGCATGGAGATGCACTGCCCGTTGACTCACTGGCATGGAGATGCGTAGCCCGTATCAAGGAGGCGCACAGCGTAGTTGTGAAACAGCTCACACTTCATTGTTCTACCTCATACTGACCTCATGTATTTATGTATGTATTGTACATTGTTCTGTAGGGTATAAAAGCCCAGCTGGACCTCGGAATAAATTACTGTTTTATTCTTCTCTCCCCTCTCGTTCTCCCTATCCAAATTCTACAGGTTATTGGCCCCGCGCTTAAACCTTGAACGAATTCCACTCTACCTTCACTAAATTCAACACGACATCTATCTCTATGAACCCATTATCTTCCACCGCCAGACTTGGTGAATACTTTACCAAACTTCCCGCTTGCAAGGCCGACGGCACCAACTGGGTCTTCTTTCGCGATCGCTTCCTGTTCGCGCTGGACGCGGCGGGTCTCAGCGATCACTTCGAGCCCACTGCTTCTGCTCCGGCAGCCCCCACGATCGTTGATGAGGCGGCGCCGACACCAGAGGAAGTAAAGGCCAACGACAAGTACTTGGCGCGTCGGCGGGTTTGGAAATGGGAGCACGCCCTCCCCCTGTTGCGCTGCCTCACACTTGACCGTCTGGTGTTTTACGACTGCCTGAATGGCGCACGACACGCCGGGGCCTGAGGGCGTGAGCATGCCACAGTATAGCCTCCCTTCCTTTTTTTATTCCACACTCACTCCCGAGTATCGAGTATTACGCCTGTCCTTCCCAGCGTGAATCCATTTATGGCTTGGGGTCGCAGGGTCGGGACGGTGGCGGTTATCACTCACCTCGGAGAAACTTGTCGCGGCAGCAGTTAAAATTGAACCACAATTTGAACTGGAGATCTACGACTCGGGATAAGACTCAGGATAATAAATTAGCTTGACGGGGTCCCGTTTCGGAACGTGCCAAGGTGTAGCGAACAGTACATCAGCCTCTATAATGTACTGGGCTACGCCGCTAACCGAACACCCTCGACGAGCTGACCTCTTTCGAGGCTGTAGATCTCGGGCACCTAGATAGCAGCCTATAAATTACCGATCAACCTACGTACCGTACCCTCTGGCTCTACCATCGGCTTTTGGTTGAAAACCACGAACATCAGACCTTTCAAAAGACCACATGCAGCCCACTTATATCGCATGCTGGCTGAGCAGCGCTTCACGATTGGCCCGGGGCTTTGCGATACTTGGAATTCACCAACAATTCGAGGTATGTAGCTGCGCAAAACTTGAATGTCATTTATCTTTCGGTGCGCTTCGTGATTCTCGCCATGTCAAGTCGAGGCCTAGTTCAACGCATTTCGTTGCCGTGAGGTTTGGCAGTGCGGGACGCTCAACGAGGAATTGCGACTTCGCTGGAACTAGCGCGGAATAGGCGGAAGAGAATGCATGCGATCCTTGATGCCCGTGTGCACACAAATGAAAAGATTGCAATGATCGCGCAAGAGGCATACCAGATGCTCGACATAATGTAGTGCCAGGATTGGGTGTTGGTAACGTAGGGGACTCAAACCCAGTTCGATAAAGAACGGCGCGCACATATAGTATTCTCCCCAGAAGTTAGTGTAGACATGCATAGAGTAGTAGGGAGTCTTCAAGTTCTTTGAGGGGGATTCTCGATGTGGGACTGAACACCTCACACCGAGAACACAGTTTTGCGCACCGTTGAGGCTTATAGGTTTAGGAATATTGGGGATCCCAGTCGGGTCCGGTATCAAGCCCTCCACACGGCCGAAAGGAAGATATATGTAGATATAGCAATCGAGAGATGAGTAGCAGACGAAGCAACGGCAGGCACCAAGAAATTATGATATGAAGCATAGAAAGTAGAGCAGATATTCGACACAGAACTGTCAGCGAGAGAGGGCACGTGGGGAAGGAGCGAGCATAGAGTTGGTGCTCAGAGTCATAGAAATATAGAATATGGCAGGAGGGCCAAAGGCTGGCACATATAATCGTGACCAGGTATAGACAGGATGCATGCTGATGCAGGTGCAGAGCAGAGTAGGCAACTGCGCGAGGGCAGATATAGGGGATCGCGGCGGGTGCCGGGCATATCACGATTTGCCGGAACATCGCGGGTAACCATCCGGTGTGTGGTCCGTGCGCTATTACAAGCGGTTGGGAAGGAAATGCCCTCTTGCCCCACAGCGGGCAGCTGCCAGCCACAGTCTGTCGGTGGTAGGGGCCAAGGGCAGCGGGTACTAGAACAACGAACGAGCAGGGAGCCGAGAAACCTCAGTCAGAGCGTCCAAAGAAGGGCGAAGAGGAGGCGTGCACGGTGCGAGGCAAGTGCGAGGTCGAAGCAAAGGTCGTAGGTGTAGGAAAATCTGTTGCAAAACAAGAGCCGGGACTCATGAAAGTCGCTGAGAAGAATGAGAAGTTGAATGGGAGCCAGTGGGCGCCAGAACAAGAGTCGAGAAAAGTCATGATGATGGTTAGGAGCAGATAAATGGGTGCAACTCAGCATATGACGCCGTCGCGGCATCGTTTGATTAACTACCGGGCTATCGCGCCTCGGAGTATCATGGCCGCCAACAGCAAGCGCTTCGAAGCACTCGGCAGCGGGATCAAAGTCCCTAACGGCAAAAATGGTTCAACAAAGATCCTCGCAAAGAATGTTCTATACGCACCAAAACTTGAGGTCACCCTCCTCTCCATCGGGCGCGAGCTACGACCAAAAAAGGGAATCCCAATCACGCCAAAAAAAAGTTGAGCACCGGCAAAAAATCTACGCGTCTCATTGTATTCGGAAACAGCTGTAAGTTATGCGTAGCAATTTTTAAACAGCGACTGAATCACGAGCTTTTGTTGAAATGCATGTTGGCGTCCGACGCTCAACCGAGCTCGATTCCGAAAAAATGAATTGGTGTTACATCGCGTTGAGTGGTGAGATATGTTATGTACTTCCAAGTTATGCTGTTGTACAAGTCGAAAGGTACAAGCCAAAAGGCTGAGATTCAAATTTGCGGCGGCCGTCCACTTACGCGCCCACGCTCCTCGCCCCAACGCGCCAGAACACGGCAAGAAGCGAGAGACATGCGAGTAGATGCGTTACGGACTGTTTCCAGTCGTCTTCCCTGCACGGATAGATTAGAAATCAATCCAGCGCGATAGCAGTTGCATGAGTTGAGGACGCACGACGTATTGGTATTCGTAGCATTGTTATTTGGGGGTTCGAGTTTCTGCACCAGTGACGCAGGCGATGAACGTTCCGCTTCAAGTTCTAGCGGATCTTCCGACCCGAGGTCCAGGATAATATCATCCCCGTAGTCTTCTTCGTCTTCGCTATCGTAGTAATGCGGATCTGAATCCAATATCACGCAGTGAGCCCTAAAAATCGGGAATGGTGCGATGGCAGTATGCACCTAACGCGAACCCGCCGAGCTCCATAGCCAGTTCGGGCTCAGGGTCCGGGAACGTGAACAACATGGCCGGTTCTTTGTGAGGGATGTGGATACGATGCGTGTAGTGGTGATGTGCGTGTGTCGTCGACATTTCGAGAAAGAACAAAAAACAATCGAGCCTTTCTGTGGATTCGGGTGGATCTAGGTGTATGTGGGTGCGAGACGGCTTTGTGAATCGAGAGTCGCATGAGAACGCGTTTAAATGTATGGCGAGTTTTGAATCTGGGCTCGGAAGAAGACGGAAAGAGATTGGGAGAAGACACGATAAATATCGAACCACGTTGGCCGAGAACGGCCGAGAAGGCCGAGACGAATCGAGACACTTCGGCATCGCCTTGCCCAGCCAGAGTCCGCCGCAAGTGAAAGGGTTCTGTCGGTGACGAACGTTGACGCATCGCTGGCGGGCAGTCTCGCCTTACTAAATTGCTGTTTGGCGCAAGATCCGGGATAAAGAACGGCCTCAGGGCCAGAACGAACCCAAGAAGCATTCTGAGATGCGAGGGAACCCGGTGATTCCTCTCGTTCAAACAGCCATGCGCGGTACATACAACGGGCTCGAAGAGCAAGAAACAATTCACACAGAAATACGACGTACAATCAATTACACCAACTTGGCCGCAACCATCATCGTCCCGAAATCCGCAAAGCTCATTGTCTTGTCCGGCGCGGTCGAGAACTCGCCCAGCATCTCGATGATCTGCACGAATATACCCCGTCAACGAAATGCGGATAGGCAAAGGAGACGTACCTCAGCCCCCTTGAGGTTATCGCCGATTAGCTTGCTGAGCGTCTGGATATTCTTGATCCCGATGCGCTGCGTAGCCAGCTCGTCCTGTGATGCGCCGGGGAAGAAAAGCGCGTAGGTCTCGAGGCAGCTTTGCGTCTGCCGGGCTGTGAGTTTTTGCGTTTTTAGAGCAGAGGGGGAGGTGGAGGAGGCAGAGGAAGAGGAGCCGGAGCGGGCACGGCGTGTAGTGGTACGGGCCCGTGTGCGCCGACGCTTGGACGGGCTTTCTTCGACGTATTCGTCTGAGTCCGAATCCGAGTTTGCCTTGGGCTCGGGCTCCTGGTACTCGTCAGCGCCCGAGCCCGCGACATCAGCGTACATCTGGTCGTCGCCACCGCCGACACCATCGCTATCCCGGTCATCGTACTCTTCCGCATGATGCTCGAGCAGCACCGCGCACACCGCGCGCCAGTCTTCCCTGCTCACCCACAACTTCTCCGCCCCTTCTTCACCGTCGCCTTCGCGAATCTCCTCCGCCCGATTCGTCAACGAGCGCCATCCAGAAGCCGCGTTCTTAAACACCACTAGGACCTGCTCGTCGTCTGGGGGCAGGTCGAGTCGCTGCAGCGCCGTCGGGACCGTCGAGAGGGCGATTTGCGAGGGGGATTCTGAGTCCGCGTCACTAAACGCCATTGACCCAACGCTGTTGCGCAGCACGTGACCCGGTGATCCCCGTCGGCTCTCGGCATCTCGCGCTTCTGCGCAACTTCCGCCGTCTTCCTCGACACTTTTGAGACCCTTTCAGCGTTATCAGGGAAGATGCAGACGATTTGATCTGTCTATCAGTATTCCTCACAGATATAACTTTCCTACAATCTTACTCTTCAATATTTATTATCCAAGCTTCCACTTGCTTGTAAAAAAACATCAAGGGTACTACACAACTTGTGCTGAGCTGGTCTCAAGCTTTTTTTACTTTGAATATAAACAACTAGCGAACCACAAAAATCGTACCGAGCTTCCGAGTTGTGGTTACTGCACGACATGTCACGGTCATGTGAGTCGTGTCACGTATCATCATCGTGTTCCGGCTTCTCTTCCTCACGTTCCATCGCGTCTTTCTGCGCTTCTGAAAGATGGAGCCGAAACGCTTCTGTCCGAAGTGCCGCACGGACAAGGAGATCTCCTCGCAGCACTGGAAAGCAAAGTTTGGAAAAGACGGCTTTCAAATTACCGCTAATTGCCGCAAGTGCCTTGACCAGGCTGCGGATACGATGCGCAAGAGTCGCAACAAATCTGAGAAGGAGAATCCAGAGAACCAGAATGACGCGTCAGAATTCATCGGCTTGGATGCATTGCCTGTAGACGCGTTTCTGAACGCGTTATCCGAGGCCGGTGATGTCTACCTATTCTCCGCATTGGTTGATATCACGTCTTTGCTCGACGAAGAAGAAGATGAGAAGGCTGATCTCGAGGAACGCCACTTTACCGACAAGTTGGCTCGCCGTATTTGGGAAACTCTTGACTACCGGTTTATGTACGAAGTCCTTGCAACTCCTGCCGAACACTGATGACCCCGCCACTAGCTACCATTCCAAACATCCTTTCAAAAATAGCGCAACTACACGGTATGAATATAATTGTGCCCAATCTGCCACTCGGCAGCACAAGTCAAAGAAAAGTGATACGGCCAAAAACCGGGACAAAGCCCGATTCGAAACCTTTGACTGCCAAGGTTGGCTCACTATCTGGGCTGCATCAGGAGACAACGAGTGTTTTGTCCGTGTTCGTCACCAGGAATGCCATGAAAAATATGTGTGCATAGATATACCCGAAGACGTCAAAAAATATGTGTCGGAACACACACAAATGAGTGCTCCCCAGGTACGTTTTCAACCGTAAAAAAATAGATGTCTGTAACTGACGGTCTAAAGCTATGGAAGGAGATACTTAAGTCGCATCCACAGCCCGATTTCACGCCCAAGGCAGTGTATAATCTTTTATCGAGGAAAAAGCGGGTGTATTGGCATCGTTGTGACGACGAGGTGGAGTCCGCCAAGACCATCATCAAGGAATTTAGTGCCCACGATTCCATGTATGAAGCCGAGCCGATTCCCATGCCCGAGAGCCCAGAAGACGGGATTACAGCACTCGCTTTTGCCCTTCCGTCATTGATTCGGAAATGGGGTGGTACTATACGCGAGGTTGCAATTGACTCAACATGTATGTTGGTTCATTTTTTGTTCAATATGGAGGGCTTATTTATTATGTCCTGACTCCCAGTCAATACGAACAAGGCCGGCTTCGAGTGCTATGCCTTGCTCGGTGAAGTTTATGGTTCGGGACTGCCACTTGGCTTCGTCTTCTTGAAGTCAAAAAATCCCGAGCCAGGGAAGAAAGAGCAGTATATTCGTTGTCTCATCAAACACTTCACCAAGGTCTGGGAACTCAAAATGATTCAGTTTGGGAGCGACAAGGAAATAATCGAAATCAATGCCGCCCTGGCAGAGCTCCCGGACGAAATCAAGTACCAGCTGTGCTTTTGGCACTCCATCCGGATTGTCAAGGGCCGTTTATGTGTTCTCGGAAGGCGCCCTGCCTGCTATGATGCCAACGAAGCGTTCAGTGAGTTCGACTGGATTGACAGACTCTTTGTTCCTGTGGCGCAGTTGGACCCCTCGCTACGCACCGAGGTAAGGCTTTTTTCGCTCATAAAATGGTCTCTTTCAAACCATCTTCTTCCAGGACCGTCTCAAGGTTGCCCAACAAGTCATTCCAACGATCAAAGTTCGCCTTGGCGGGGAACTCCTCCCCACTGCACCTGCACGGCCAAAGATCCGAATAAATGGTAACCTTGTGCGTGTTGGCAATGGGGACACAGATGCTGAACTGGAAGCTTTTGTGGACTCTTTGGACGACAACGACGAGGACGAGGATCTTGAAGAAGACCCAGATGCGGTCGATCGATTGGACGGTCCCGCTTCATGGTTTGAGCCAGGCGAAACAAGTTTCGCCACGGACAGATCATACGTTTTCTGTCCTGCCCCCCATCGCAAACAGATTCTGCGAATCTTTATTCGCCATTTTTGCGAACATCCATTCTTCCCGGACCGCACAGGAAAAACACGCACGGCGAAGCAGATTAGGTATGACGCAGTACATGAGATGTATTGGTTTTGTCACCAGCGCGGCCTCCGTGAAGTGTGGGGTTATATGTGGAGCGCCTGGTATTGCCCGGCAAAGTACAGGCTCTGGGCTCGCTCAAGTCAACCAGATTTCATTGGTCGATGGCGCACCACCATGGCCGTTGAAAATTTTTGGCGTAATCTGAAGCACGAAACCCTACACCATCTCGTTCATCCCCGCCTTGACCAGCTCGTCTATCTTATCCTCACAGATGTGGTTGCGGCCTTCGCGGCAAAGATGCGTATATTTGATGAAGACTACCGCCCCGGGAGACCCAAACCGCTCACCCCATTCCAAAAGGCATTCAAAGCCAGGTGGAAGGTGCTTGCAGCGCGTCCATTGGGAACACGCCAATACAAAATTGACCTCGTCCGCTGGCTTTGCTGGTGTGGCTCGCAGAAGTACGACGCATATTGTCTTTGCAAGCACCTCGTGCAGGCTGTTGAACCACCGGACCCCGTCTTTTTCCGCGAGGTAATTCGGCGACGTGTTGTTCCACTTTGTCGGCACCGACTTCTGAAGCCAAAAGACGGGTTTGAGCTGGAATTTGGGGAAGTCGATGGGTCGGTTTCGGATGGGGATTATGTTGCATTGGCCGCTATGGCGCCGCGAGGTATCAAACGGAAGAGAGATACCGACATCCCACAACCGGTCAAAAAAATGGCCATGGATCGAGGTACAGGGGAAGAAGAGGACCCTTTTATTCTATCGTCTTCACCGATTCCTGGATCGTCTTCCCCGATTCACGAAGACGAGGGATCTGGAAACGAGGAAGAGGTGGGTGACCATACTGTTTCACTTGTGCGCTCAACACTAATTTTTTGCAGAAGGACGAACTTATGGAATTTTTGCAAGAGCGTGTCAACGTGCTGCGGGAGGCCGCAGATGTCATCGAGAGCCAGCTCCAAACTCCAGGGGCCTCAAGTGTGTGGTTGAAGTCGATGAAAAGAAAGAACATTGGTGGAGATGTGGCGAAGATGGTTGCAGATGTTGAAAATTTTGCAGGAACCTCGAAAAAACGTCGAACGACATGGGCGCAACCCGGGATAAAGAAGTCGGCGAGATACACGGAGAACACCCAGGGTTATGTTAAACCTTAATGGATAGTCAATGAATGTTTAGTAGCTTTGTTTGTGAGAAGACAACGACTGGAGGAAACGGTTTCCGCTTTAGCGCTCAATAAGCGCCCGGAACAGAGCGAGTGCTCAATGAAATTGTTTGTCTCTATCCCGTCCATATGGCGCCGGGTTATTGTCTAGTGGCCTATGGCACCTTTCCGTGACACACCTGACCGTACGGTACAAAGAAGATTTTCGCCCAAAGGTGTTGACTGCAAGTTGACTGTTCCACATTATTGATTGATGATTACTTTGGACAAAAAATGAAACTAGTCAAAGTACACAATGCCGCTGAAAGGTCGCCAAAAGTGTTGCGCGAGACGGTGGAAGTGTCGAGGAAGACGGCGGAAGTTGCGCAGAAGCGCGAGATGCCGAGAGCCGACGGGGATCACCGGGTCACGTGCTGCGCAACAGCGTTGGGTCAATGGCGTTTAGTGTCCGCGTCATCTGGTAGGAAACCGCCACCGGACGCCTCAGGGACAAAGCCACCGCCAGAGGATGAGGAAGAGGGTGCGCTCTGGTCGAAGGCATCGTCTATTCGGCGCTGGAGGTACTGGGGCAACGACGAAAAGTCGGTGGAGGACATGGGGCGGTGGCGGTGATGTCACGGTCACATGATGCATCGCTCTTTGACTCGAACGCTCATGTTCTCATGTTTGAGCGCGATGGACGCCCCACCGAGTTCCTCGTACGTATGGAACCATTGGGTGATCAAAGGGCTTGTCACTGTCGGGATCTCCAATCTCTATGGTTAAAGTAAGTAACAATTTTAGCCTTAAGGCTTAGGGTCTCCTCGCCGATGATTAGCAAATGATTATATTGCACCGTTCGAACTTTACAGCCGAATGGACTCCAGAAACGAACAAACAGCCAAAAAAAACTCCACGTTGAGCGCTGTGCGACTCGACCCGGAATCGAACCGAGCCACTTCTGCGCAGCGCACTCGCATTTGAATACGAATCGGACACCGGTGACCGTGCCAGTGAACATCGGCCACTGAGTCTTATACCCTCTTTCTAGAGCTCCTGGTCTCACTGGTAAGTAGATCTACGATGAAGGACTCGCCGCGGAATTGAACCATGCTGCTACTTGCTGATGCGTGCGTAAATAATCGACTTACAGCTGATCAAAAGGTCTTTTCCTTGAGTATCGCTCTTTCAGCTCAAAGATAAGCACAAAGAGAATAAAAACGAGGTACCATTGGAGCATTGACTCGAGCCGGAATCAAACCGAGCTCCCGAGTCCTGAGGAAACGTGCCTCACCTAAATCTTGTTCACGAATCGCAGGCGCGGACCACCCGAGTTTATTCTCTTCTCCTCCTGGCCGTGGATGGATCTGCGATGATAAACGCCTCACCGCGGAATTAAACCGTCCTGTTTCTTACGACATGTATTTGGAGATTTGTACATTCATCAAACATTCATGGACGGCAGGCGCTTGTGATCGTCTTATTCGAACAGCTCGAACAGCTTGATTGGACTAGTACGGGATGACAAATGCCGAAAGAAACTCACCTGTCCCCACCGCAGCCTGCAAGCCTCAACTCTCCATCCACTAACGAGTCTATGTAGTTACAGGCTGGATGAAACGCTGCGAACACAACTGAACGCAAACACCCTTCAAGTCACGCCGCCCGCATGCGGCCCCCAAAATGGGGGTACCCCATGCGACACATTGGCCCAAGCCCCGGGAGAATAACGAGCTCTGTGAGTGCTGAAGTATACCTGTGAAATGCCCCTGCTCAAACTCGGGAGTTTCACAGTACCGCACTTAGATCAGATCCCATAGCGAAGCATGGGTCGACTGCCACTCCGTGATAAAGAAGAGACACTCCTGGAGCGGCAATTGGCTCTTGCCAGGGGCAGGAAATATGGCCACGGGCGGATATATGAATCGTGTCGTGAACTTTGTCATTGCGAATTTTAATTAGCCACCAAATGTATATACATGTACGCGAACTCTGTGCCGAATCCGGTGGAGTCAGAGTGAAGACAGACTTGCCTAGAATCGAGCGGTCGTGGTCTAAATTTAATGGAATTCAACGGGATGTTTGTTAAAATTCAAGCCACGCAAATCAATTGGCCAATCTCGATGAAGAATATATTACATGTGAATCGCGGACTAGAAGCCATAATCAATGTTAGGACGATCCCCAAGGAGCTGATTTTGGGGCCACGAGCTCGCAAACTCCTCCAATCCTAGCCAGGGGGAGAACCCCGAAGGTTGCTCCGAATGATATTGCAATGAAACATGGAAACCTCTGTCCTGGAATTGTCGAAGGTCTGGAAGGATGTCGACCTGTCTCTCGCGCCAAAACGCGACATCAACACGCGTGAGTGAGCTGCACGAATCGACCCTCATTCTGGCATCGATGAGACGTAGGAGAGCTGCGTCCGAAACAGAGGTCATGCACTGCCGCATGACTAGCTCTCGCAGAGCCGGGCAGCAGTAAGAGGACTCGTCGCGGGAGGGAGTAAGAATGTCCAGAATATCCTCGTCGAAGGGTAGTTCCACGCCCGGGAGCCAGGCATGCTGGACCTCGAGCCGTTGAATTGTTGGGAGACCGCGGAGGAGTTCTATTAGGGACGCCTTCGAGAACGTATCAGTGGAGATGTCGAGGATCTCCAGCTGAGTCACGGCGGCGAGGAAGGATGAAAAAGATAGTGTGTTGTGGGTTTCAGGAGCCGAGAATCCGCGAAGTACGAATTTCCGCAGTCCGTGCACCGAGAGACGGCGAAACATTCGTGAAAGAGTGGAAACAGGAGACCTGGCACAGGAAAATTCCATCTCCTCCAAGCGAGGACATTACACGATAAAGGCCACAGCGTCGTTTCCCATGTCCTCGTCATTATCGTTCAAAACCAGTCGACAAGACGTGAGAACGGGACATTGGGAAAGGATTTGCAAAGCTCTGTCAGTTGACAACGTGTTCAAAGAATTCCAATCCAAGTCCCCCAACGACAACGATGCTAGTTGGTTCCACCGAACTGGTAGTTCGGTGTGGCGGAGAGTGCTCGTTGAAAGCCAGAACCTTCTGAGCGCAAGACCACCAAGTATCCCGGCCGAAGCCCAACTTTTCTGTGACGGAGGATCCATGAGGTCATAGCGATCGTGTATCGTAAGACCCTGCAAAAGAGGAACATCCCGGGAAGTGAGAGTCGATAGGGTTTCCATCAAGGCGCCTCTGGCCTGTGTCGAAAGCTTGATTTCTCGCCATCGAGAGGCAAACGGAATGAGTGCCTGTAGATACAGACTGGAGTCGCGTACAATATCAGATGGCATGGGTCTGTAGTTGCGGTACTCTTCAAGCGAGATGGCCAGTGTACATTCGCCAGAGCGACCGAGCCAATCCTTGAACGTTTCCAGCCGCCGTAATAGTTTCTTTTCAAAGGACTGGAGCTCGTGAGAGCCTGCCTCCGGCGGAGGACGCGGGGGCCGAACGAGGTGAATTTTGGCCCAAAGACGCGGTGTGGAGAGTGAGATAGCTCTCCATGAGCTGCATATGCGCCCGAGAAGGACAGGCGGCTCCTTGGAACTCATGGCGCAATTACGGTGGGTCGGAAGGCATGCAAGGAATATTTCCTGTATGATATCCAGGGGTAATCGGCGGACAGGCGAAACGAGAGCCTTGTGCGCTTTCACAAAGGCACCCAATCCGTCGCGCTCCTGGGCCAATTTGTCAATGGCCTTCTGCAACTCCGCAATTCCGTCATCCAGATGTATTATCCGAACGGAGGGTTCGACGAGAAGAGCCTGGATCTCGAGAAGCTCTTGGTCTGGGACAATAGTTGGTACCCAGGTGGTGCGCGAAGGGGGAATGCATAGGTAGAATATGCAAAAGAAGCCTTGCGCTACGCCAGTGGTTCCCGTTTCAAAGCAGACAGAGCGCAGTCGTGGTATGAACCTTAGAACCTAAGCTGCCAGCAAGCCAACAGCAAGCAATGGCGGGAACTTGAAAGCAAGCCGCCGGGCCGAGCCGCCGACGCATCAAGCGTGGTTGACACGTGGTGCCTTCAACCCCTATTTATTTTCCACCACAGTCAGGGCCATCCTTGTGACGATATGGCGTTAAGAGAATGGCTTCCTCTTCTTCGACTTGGATCCCGCGTGCGCGTGAATGGACACCTATTGGGGTATCTACACGTTTATCTGAAGTCGTCAGGCACATTGATGCATACGAAAATTTCTTCCTCCCATTACCTTTTTACGCAGCTCAGCCATCCAAGGCTCAGGGAGATACTTCAGTCGCTCATTGATTACGGCCAGCTTGTCTCGTAAAGAGCGGCGTAACTGGTATGGGGTCAGTGAACTCAATTGAATCACTTGTTCTCAATGTCCTCACGACAAACTTCTGCTATGGTGACTACCAGGGAGCCCCAGCTCGTCACGATCGATCTCTGGAGGAAAAGTACCAAGCCGCCCTCATTTCCAAATGGCATACGCAGAAAGTTCTGCCGGAGGGGTGGTCGTGCGATTGGGATGATTGGTCCTTTACCAGGGAGTTTGGCGAATACGCTGGGTATCGACCGAGCCGGGCAGAGCAGCAATTCCACATAGTGCACCAATTTCAGGGGACCGTCACCCCATTGGCGTGGTCTGGTCATTGCGACTGCGCTCGGAGGCGCGTTGCGTGATCTTTGCCGATGGCAAATACTACCTGTATCATACGGGAACGGGGGACCTACATTCTCGGTCGTCGTCATACTCATCGTTTCACTAGTTTGTCCGAGTCGTCAACCCACCACGAATTTTGACGTGTTTCAACCTATTTGGGCCTCAAAAGTTGAATGTCACCGTCACGGAGACCAAAAGTGTTCAGTTCAGAAGGTCGCGTCACGCATCACCTGAACACTCGGTCGAAATAGTACAGTATGGGACGCGCCAGTGCTCGAGAGCTTTCCAAGGATTGGTACCGCTTTGAAGGACCTACCCCAGTCGGCCTGTGACTGGGAAAATTGGCACGGCATCACCCAGTTCTTCGTCCGACCGTTCAATCTCTCCCCAATTGATGTCGCCCTCCGGGTCCAGTTCAATTTTAACGGCACGGTGGAACTGCTGGCATTTTGTCATGGTCCTCAGGACGACACCTTCCACTCCGAAGCCTGCAATCTTTTGTTTGCGTCAGGAGGCGAATATTACGACCTTGACACCGCGTATCATCCAAGCGGTTTTTCCCTTCATCGCTATAAAGAACAATTTGCGTCCCATGCAGACTTCCTGGCGCGCGTCGACGGTGCGTCGCGCGTGAACATTCCGCCTGTGCCACACTACGAGGACCGGATCTACACCGTGAAGCATGAACAGCGGACTTTGAGGACCACTGATTGAGTGGGTTTCAATGCCATTTTTAGACCGAACTGACGGCTCACCTCACCCGGAGCTTCGGAAATTCAAAAGAAAGAATTGAGTGTTGCTAGTTGATTAAGCTACCTCGCGTATGTGTAGTGGACTCGGAATAAAGCAACCCCTACTTTCAGAACTTTACGACCGTACGCGTAGCGATGCGAACCATTTGTGTGATGTCAAGAGCTCACCAGATCTTTCGGGTATTTGTCTTGACTGGAAGCTTCCAGTCGCGGGGGGAAATCAGCTGGGAACAAAAAAAATCGGAGTTGATCATTGTCACGGCCAAGGTATTTGAATTCGTCTCAACTGATCCACAGCCTCAGGCCTGAGGCTTATAAACGCAGGCATCGAAGTGGGGCGTTTTGGGAGAGCGATGCTTCGGCCGCAGTCCAGCGCCCTCTTCGTGCCTCTTCACATTCTAACCTTTGTCGGTGCACTACTTCCGAGCGGCAGGGAAATGCATTTCTCATATCCATCTGATCATCGCGCCACACCAAATCAAATGGCGAGCGATGTTCAAGACCTGAAAGCGAGCCAAGCCTTGAGAATTTACGCGCTATAAGGTAGCCTAGCCGCATACACCGTAAGTCGTGTAGCTGAGAGGTACAAAATCTCGCTTCCAACTCCTTTTGTTGTAAAGTACCGATTTGTGTTGAAGCTCGGCCCGGCATGACGCGATAGTGCCGAGAACGCGAACGATCATGCCGAACATCCGCCAATTTCAAAGTCGCCACGCAAACCTTGAATCCTTCATGTAGCTGCATAGTAGTAATGGATTCCACTTCAAAGCTCTATGCTTTGTAGTTGAATGGCACTTTGAATAGATAACCAAGCCAGCTGTAGCCTGTAACTCTTACTGGATCCGGCGGATCACGCGGCACAACCTCTGCCGCTCGGCATGTTCAAATCGAAGTTGGTTCGAATTACTTACTTTACAAGATCGTCGTGTGGACGAGGCCCCATTCCCTCAGACCAAAAATTTCTCGATACATAACCTAAACAGAAGTCTTCCATATGTAATGAACTGGAAGAGACTTCAGTTTGTGAGTAGTTCCCTGAGTAATTTAAACTACATACTCTGTCGCTTGTATCGCACATATAATCTACGCATACAACACTGTACATTTCAGTAGTACATATGACGACACTGTGAATATGATGGTTCCTTCACACACCTACATTCAGACGTCTGAGACAAATCCGTGCCCTTTGTACCTTGTGCCGTTCTAACCAAGTTCTAACTAACAAATCACGACGCAGTAATATGTGTCCGAGAGTGGGGTAGAATGAACGTAAATCAGTCCTTCACGAAGGCGACTGATTTGGTATGTACTGGGGAGGTCGATCGCGAACGAGGGCCTCCAGCTCGCTCAGGCGCGCCTCTATGTCGGAGGTTTGGGCGTTCGGATCCCAAGATAACACAATTGGAGCTGCACTGCTCTTTAGCGGCATTTTGTAGTATCAGATTGTAGGAAGCGACGAACCTGGTGGGGACTTGGTGTCGGACTGCACTGTGGAGGTGTTTGCAGTTGCTGGTGGAGGAGAGGACACCGGGGAGATCGCCGGGAGGGACACTGTTGAGACTCCGGAGACAGACACCGCCTCTCCTCTGAAAGAGGGCTCACGGAGCGAATCCACGGACATTGGTTGGTAAGGCTCGGGCTCGTAGGGCTCGACTACAAGTTCAGGAGTCGGGGCAGGGATCCTAGTACGCGCCGCCGCACTGTCGTCTGGGTCGATGTCAAAGTTGGAGGGTGTAGATGTCGTCGGCCTAGGTCTGCGCCGGCGCAGGAACATAACTACACCGACAAGCAGAGCCAATGCAGCTACGACGCCCACCACAGGGCCAATAATCACCCCCGTTTTGGACTTGTGCTTTGGCGTTGGGGTCGGGGTCACTGATGGCGATGGTCTGTCGCTGAGAATTAGTGTAGTTCAGTCGGACTTCAACACGAAAGAGACTCCGACCTGTGAGTTCTGCGGAGAGCTCAGAGATCTTGTCTGTGCGATATGGACTGAAACGCACGATAGACTTGACGACGTAGCGGCAGGCTGCACATCGACAGTTATTACAGCGTAATCAAACACCATGGCTCCCGTGTTAACTGCAGTCGTCTGGCCAATGAACGAGACGGTATGCTGGACGTTTGGATCCAGATTGGTCGCCGAGAAGAAGGATACATTATAACTAGTCGCACTGGACCCATATAAGTGGAAGCTTGCAGTTGGTGGATCGTTCATGCTGAACGATATGTTTGTCCCAGCTGTAGATTGCATGTCTACCCCGTATATGTAGATGGCGGTGCCTGGCATTCGTTAGTAGATTTTGAGGACAGTTTCTGCGGCGAACCTTGAAACGTGACCGAACCAGCGATGTCGGTGCCGTCGTGCCAGGACGAATTGAACATCTTTGTGGCATCCGGTTTTGAGTTACACCCCGAACAGGGCGTCGAAGGGGTCACCGCGTGCCAGGCTGAACTTGAGGTGCCGATGAAAGACCAGACTGTGCTATTCGTGTCGTCCACGGTGATATTGGTGGGGACTGCACATCCTGGGGTAGTGCGGAAGGCGAGCAAAATGAGTGCTGCGGTAGCGCTGACGAAGGGAGCGACCATGGTGGTTCAGAGAGTGCACTTCCCGGACTACAGTAGTGCTGGCAAATCAGTGTTTATCTGTCAGATTGTGCGTTCCATATGGTCCATTGATCTGACCAGGCGGCAAAGCTACATATGGATACGCCGGGTGGGGTATTTTTCGTGCAACAGGGTAGAAGCAAGGGCTACTAAACGTCACTGCAGCAGGCTGCAGCCCCGCCTTGCAACACCAGAAACGAGTAGGCCACACCGTGAGCCAGGCAGCCATAGTGGCAGACCTCCTGTGTTGCGTAGGCCAGACCGCCTAACCGTCGCGTTAGCGCAAGCTGACGGCGGCGATCAGTGCAGCATAGCCATGCACATACCTCGCTCAAGACGGATGTCGCCAGTTCGCTAGGGACCGTTAACCGCTGCTTCCGGTGCCCGAGACCAAAGGAACTCATCCAGCTATTGGCCCACAAGCCTTGAGTCATCTCGTCGAATTTGGCTACGGCGCTTGAGAAAACTGGCGCCAATGGGCCGGAATGAGAAAGTTCTGGCAAATCATACATCAGGTTGTTCGCGCTAACCAGAGAAGATGCACCAACCGGTTGGATCTCACCGCCTCACACAGCAAATTTAAAACGTGAGCGTTGAGATTCCGATTCAGCACTCTGCACGTGCCAGTGGCTGGGGAGAAACTTTACCGAGTCCGTGAGTATCGCCACAAGCTAGCCTGCAGAAACAAAAAAAAGTCAGGACGCGCGGGAAATGAGTTAAATTAGAATTGAGGTTTGAGATATGGACAGCGCAGTGGCCATACTAAACTGTTTTTACTCGCCATTGAACCTGGTTTGCAAGGATAAGTGCGGTGTTTGAATTTCATCGGAACGCGAACCTCTGCGAGAAGAAAAATCATCAGTATTGAGGGAAGCGCGAGTACTTGTTCTGAATGCAAGTTATGTAGCGAAGTCTGGAGCTCCAATTCTCACCCCAACTGAAGGTGATGAGTAAGGCAAGAATTTGTGATCTCAGGAAAAAGATCGAATAGCTACAGCTCGATCGCCGAGTTAAAACTCATAGAAGATGAACGAACCAAAATTCAGGATCCGGCGTTATACACTATATGGACAAAAGAAATGACCGATAGCTTTTCTGGCATTTCTGCTGCATGCAAGCATATTTCTGTCCAAACTCAAGCATACAGTGCAGCAGCAGGTCGAGGCCGACGTTTGGGTGCCATCAGGCAGATCAGATATCCCTGATGATGCATCACAGTGGCCTAAATAAGGAAACCGGCATTTTCCAACTCATGCTATGATTTTTTTCAGCCCTTCGCAAATTACCCAAATCAGAGTTCAGGTACGCCGGATCAAATTTTACCTTTGGACTATGCAAAAATATGCATGCGATAACGAGCTATGGCGGCCGCAAAACCCGCATTCTGGCCATTTTTCGGCCATTTTGACGGTTTTGATGCAAAACTTGTCGTTTTGTTCGAGCCATAGCTCATTATTGCATGTATATTTTTGCATAATTCAAAGTGTAGGCAGAGTCTACACATCTTGATCCTGAATTCCAGTGATTCAGAATGTCTTGAAAGACCACACTCGTGCCGCCGAAAAATCCCAATTTCGGGATTTCGGCCATTCCGATGCGGGATCAAAATAGTATGATGCCATCAATTGTGCCAAACGGTCGACCTCAAGGTGCTCGTCACCCCCACACTCGGTTTCGAGCCGAAATACGCTCTGGTTCGTCAGAAAAGTAAAAAACATGACCGGTCATTTTTTTTGTCCATATAGTGTAAACGCGGCGGAATTGTTTGGCCCGGAGGTGAAGCACCTCTATATTATAGCTCCAATCCAGAAGCCATTTTGCAGCCAGACAGCAAGGGCGAGCGAGACGACTATCGCCAGTATTAGGGCCACGCGCTGCCACGTTGGAGGCGTCGGCTGCTCGAACCGAGGGTCGGGAGGGTAAACGATATGGTGAGCATTTCTTCCTCATCATCGTCGAGAAGTGTTGTCAGAGACCCGATACTACCCGTTCGGTTACCCGGTCCACCCGTTCAATTTCCTTTTTGGTATTCCTGTATATTACGGTTACGGATCGTTATTGCACCTCAGTCGTCTACACCCACCGTGTCCCGACTGAGGTGAGCTACTTATACTTACTTTCACTTACACAACTTACTGATCACTCGTACCTTAGCACTCATTACTTTGTTCTTACTTTAGGTACAGTACCGACTTGAATACAGTCGTCTACACCCACCGTGTCCCGACTGAGCACTCATTACTTTGTTCTTACTTTAGGTTATGGGCCCCGTCCCTTCCTACTAGCTCAGTCACAAGAACAACACGATATATAAATCTATTGACTCAACAATACACTATCACAAACCGCACGTTCATACCGAGTCGCCAGATGACTTCCCAAATGATCAACCTACCCTCGTTGCTGGCCAGCGAGAAACTCCAGGCTAACAAAGCCAACTACGCTACCTTCGAGATCCTCATCCAAGAGCATGCTGCGAGCAAAGGCTTGTCCGGGTATCTGGATGGCTCCATCAAGGCGCCTCCTATCATCACCGTACCTCCTGGAGAGGCGTCAACCGAAACCCCTACCCCCGTCTTTTCGACGACTCCCTCCCGCGCCGAGTACAATTATCGAGACGGTGTCTTGAAGTCCATGATGGTGACGAACGTCGTTGACCCCATCGGGCTCGGGCTCAAGCGTGATGGTTCTGCCAAGGAGTGCTGGGATTCCATCACTGCCGCATGCGCAAAGAAGAGCGATGCTGCTCTATCTCTCGCCGAGAGCGAACTCCAGTCGATCAAGTTCACTGGAAACTCACGCGACGAGCTTGATACACTGTTGAGCAACATCCGAAACAAAGGGAACAGCGTCAGGATGATGGGTGGAAAAGTGGCGGACAAGGACATGAAGAACGTACTCATTCGTTCTCTTCCCGCTGATCCTCGTTGGTTAGGACTGCAGGGTGCACTCTTTGCCGCTGCTGACCTTGACGACGCATTCTCGCTCATCAAGACGGTGGCGATCAGTACCGGAATGCCAGAGCACACCACGGTGGCCACGAACTCGACGGCGCTCTATACCACTACTCCGAAGCGTCAGTGCACAAATCCAGGCTGTAAAGCGAAGAATAGATCCAGCCATACCTTCGAGAACTGCTACTGGCCTGGCGGGGGAAAGGAGGGCCAATTCCCGGCCAATTTCGGACGCAACAGACCGCAGGCAAATCAAGCCACGGCTCCCGCCGACACTCCCGCTGTCCACCGCGTGTTGATGGCGCGGCTTGCGCCGCTGCCTCCGGTGACGATGGAGGAGGTCGAGGACGAGGACCCCCTCCTGCCCAAGGCCGGTGGTCCCCGGCTGCCGCTTGCGCCGTTGCTGCGATCGATTGAGGATACTGAAAGTGATGATGAGCTCGAAGACGAGGCGCCGGTCGAGACCGAGGAATCGGTACTCCCCCCGCCCGTCGTAAACGAGCACGTGGAGCATGTCTTTCACGTCCCGATCTCACCTACGGCGTTCGTCAGCCGCACCTTCCAGAACAACTCACCCGCGATAACCATCACCTTTGCGGACTCGGGTGCCAGCGATCATTTCTTTCGCAATCGCTCCGACTTTAGCACATACGAAGCCATCCCCGTCCGAACCGGCAAGTCTGCACTGGCGTCCGAGGGCGACTTCGCTATTGTCGGAAAAGGGAACGTCAAGATGGTGTTCCGCGTCGACGGGAGACTCGTCCACGTCACCTTTACAAACGCCCTTCACGCCCCTTCCCTCTCTGCGAATCTCGTCTCAGTCAGCCAGCTGGACAAGGCCGGCTGCTATTCTACATTCGGCGGTGGCGAGGTCAATGTCCGCGATGGAGACGAGACACTTCTGCGAGGTCGTGGATCAGCCGGAATGTACGTGCTCGAGGCGGAGAACACTCACGCAAATATTTCGACGGCAAAGCCTACCTCTCTCGAGAACTGGCACCGCCGCATGGCACACGCATCTCCTGCGGTGATCGAGGAGATGAGGACGAAGGGGCTTGTCGACGGTCTTGACATCACTGACCACAAGCTCGACGGCAAATGCATCGCCTGTCGAGCAGGCCGTCAACACACACGTCCGTACGATGGCAGTACAGAGGCAAACGTACCTCCTCTCCATCTCGTTGCTTTCGACTTGTGGGGTCCTGCACGTGTCGCGTCGCCTGGTGGTAACCGCTACCTGATGAAGATAGTCGATAGCGGCACGGCTCACAAGCATGAAGCGTACCTGCGCGATAAGAGCGATGCCTCCACTATCCTCGCGTTTGAGGCGTACCGTGTCATGGCCGAAAAGCAAACCGGCTGTGCGATGAAACGGGTGCGCACTGACAATGCGTTCGACTCAGCGGAATGGAGGGCGTACTTCACGACGCACGGCATTATCCACGAGAACTCGGCACCATACTCCTCTGCCGAGAACGGGCTTGCGGAGAGGGCCATTCGCACTGCGACGGAAGATATCCGCACGCTACTAGAAGACTCGGGGCTTCCAGAGACTTACTGGGCTGCTGCTGCAGCCTACGCGAACCGCACGCGCAACTTGATGCCGTCGCGTCGTCATCCTGGAAAGATTCCGCAGGAGGCGTTTGACGGTAGTCGCCAGAACCTGTCGCACTTGCGCGTCTTCGGGTGCAAGTGCAGCGCTAAGGTGAACATTGTCAATGGGCAGCGAGTGGATGGGGGAAGCAAGCTGGAAAGTCGTACCATTCCAGCCACGTTCATCGGTTACGGAACGGGCGCAGGTAATTATATCTTGCTGGATGAACGCGGAGCGCAGTTTGAGAGCCGTAACGTCGAATTTGACGAGGGCATTCCTCACCGTGCTGTGGATGCGGGGGAGAAACGGACGGCAGTGGACGATGCACCTGTGGACACGGTCCCATCCAACAGCGCTCAGAGCAATGCTCCAGAGGCTCCAGGTGATAGGTCCGAAGTCGAGCCGGATTCTGCCGCAAACTCGCGCGCTAACTCCCCTGATCCTGTTGCCGTTCCTGATCCCATTCCTCCTCCTCGCCGTTCAACTCGCACTGTGCCCGAGAGCTCACGCGCCGCCGATCACCATGAATATGCAGCTCGCGAACAGACTGCCAAGGCCAACAACGAGCCCTGGGCGCGAGGTTTACCGCCGCGCGCGCACGCCGCTTGGGATCCCATCGTCAGCCTCAACGCGGAACTCGATGACTATGTGTCACAAACCCTTATGTCTGCCTTCCCAGACCACCTCTACGCGCCGAAGCACTATACCGAGGCAATAAACCTTGATAGTGAACGCTGGACTGCCGCCATGGACGTCGAAATAGCCCTTCACGAGAAGAAGGGTACTTGGGAGCTCCAGCAACCACCTGCGGGCGCAAACGTGATGGCGTCGAGGTGGGTTTACGACGTCAAGAAGGACGGTATCGGCCGGTGGTTGCGTGACAAAGCCCGCCTCGTCGGTAAAGGCTTCACGCAGATTTACGGTATCGATTACGAGGAGACGTGGGCCGCGGTTGCCCGCCTCGAATCGATTCGCATGACCGCTGCTATTGCTGCTCAGCGCAACCTTCATCTCTGGCAGATTGATTTCGAGGCTGCGTACCTCAACAGCGAGACGAAGGAGGAGATATACATGGAGCAGCCGCGTGGGTATGAGGTGCAAGGGAAGGAGGATTGGGCTTGCAGATTGAAGAAGACCATCTACGGCACGATGCAGGGTGGCGTGATTGGGCGGAGACGTTGGGGAAGACGTACGATGACCTTGGATACGTGTCCTCGAGGGCAGATCCTTGTGTGCGTATCAAGACATCCGACGATGGCGCCTACACGCTGACGGACACGT